>OY992895.1:77891581-78079081 GCA_963921405.1 Cepaea hortensis | reverse complement strand
GACCTGTTTATTTTCTTTATGTTTGTCGGCTGCACTTCACAACAGGAAGTAGAATAATTGAACGCGGCATTAAGTCTGTATAATGATGACAAGCAGACTTAATGCTACAGGAAGTGCAGTCTCGTGGCGCTAGAGGCAGAGGTCAAGGTCTCTATTATTACAACTGGGACAATGAGAATGCTGCTGTGTACACCGGTGGGTCCATTTCTTGGTGTTGATTGGTTGTTTCATTGGTTGCTTGATTGTTTAGTTGCCTGATTCGTTGATTGGTTGGTTGGCTGATTCGTTGATTGGTTGGTTGGCTGATTCGCTGGTTGATTGATTTGTTGATTGGCTGGTTGATTGACTGATTAGTTGGTTGATTGGTTGGTTGGCTGGGTGATTTTTTTTTTATTTTGATTGGCTGGTTGAGTGATTGATTAGTTGGATGGCTGATTAGCTGGTTGGTTGATTTTTTCTTAGGTTGGTTGATTTGTTGATTGGCTGGTTGATTATTTAGTTGGCTGATTAGTTCGTTGGTTGATTTGTTGACTGGCTGGTTGTGTGATGGATCAGTTGGTTGATTAGTAGGCTGATTTGTTGATTTGATTCGTTGGTTGATGTTTTAATTGGCTGGTTTATTGATTGATTAGTTGGTTGGCTGATTGTTTGGAGTTGGCTGAATAGTTGTTTGGTTGGTTGGTTGACGAATGGTTAGTTGATTGGTTGGTTGGTTGGTTGGTTGGTTGGTAGAATGATTGATTGATTGATTGGTTGGTTGAATGGTTGATTGGCCGAAGGCTGACTTATTGGTAACTTAGACGAATGACTGGTTGATTGGTTGGCTGGTCGAATGATTAGTTGACTAGTTGGTTAACCGAATGGTTGGATGATGGTTGGTTGATAGTTTGTTAGGTTGATGCGTCAATACACTGGAAGAGTGAGGTTTAACTCCGAAGTTCGATGTATTGACGTTGTTGTCACATGAGCCTGAAACAGTACTTGCATCTACGGGAGTGAGAATGTGGTAGATCCTGACCTCCCGACCCGACAGCAAATGACCACGTCTTCGGGGACTGCCGCAGAGCTCTTCTTTCATCTTCCAAGCTCAAAATAAAAGGGGTTAGTTAGTCAATCAACAGATCATCCTTATTGTACATCGAACTATTAGCCCATAAGTACTCGGACTTATCCTCATTACCTCCCTCAGTAAGTAGCGATTGACCACACCAGTTCTGTGCTGGCCGACTGTTCTTCTTTGGGTTCCCGAAGGTGCTCTTGTCTAGCTTGACCCAGTTTCTCATGTTCTGGCAGTCTGGTCACATTTGCAGTCACACCCACCCCGTGAGTCATTTTCTCGGCTTGCATGCACGAGGGTGTTCAAGATGTCAGTCTGGTCCATTAGTCGTCCGCCCACTTCAGCAACCAAACCCGGAAGCCAATCTGCTCGTTCATTTCCTCTTACATTCGCGTGCCCTGGCACAAAATTGTACAGCTATTAATAAACCTTGACCTCCTCGGAGATTCAAGCCACTGCCTTCTGGTCTACCTTTTCTCGATCTTCTTTAGCATGATCACGGAGTCGCTGAGAAAACATGCATGGTGAAAGTCTGTGTCCCCAACCACACTATTGTCTGTGTTACTGCCATGACCTCCATGGTAAAACTGCTCGTTGTCACGGCAAACGCTCCGATGTCTTCATGAACAAGTCTCCCTCGAACCTGGCCCGTGAAATGCCAGGAGCTCCTCGTGTGCCACATTCACCACAAACAAGCCGCGCGGTTATTTTTAGCCCTGACCTAGATCTGATGGGATCGTTGATGTTCAAAATAGTGATATCGGGATTCATTTCCTGGTCGGTCGACAAGTGTGTTAGCAGCAAAATGTACCCCAAAACCGCATGTCATTGTCTTCGCAAACTGTCCCTTAGACATATCAAAGATAAGTGCAGACTGGTAGGACATAAACAAGATAAGAGGAGTTGCACAAGATAATGATATACACTCCGATGACAGTGAGGGCCCTCCTGGCCCAGAAACATTTATTGCATTCTTCGATCTGTCTAACAAACCGCCACACACTCAACCGAAAGTGATGGACAAAACATTCAATTTATATAATTCTTTATTTCAATAAATACATTACACAATATCACTTGCTTGCCTTCTACTTCCGAAAGCACCCCTACACCCACCATGGAATCACCCTAATGTCACGTTACATTACATTACATTGGCACCTTGCCGTCTTGACAGACGATAGTGTGTGCTTTAAAAAGGCATAACTTTTAACTATGGCGGTAGCGAGTGTGACTGATAAGGCCAATTTGCGCTGTAAATGTCCGTTCACAGTGGGTGCATGTGAACACGTGGTCATTTCCACCATCATGCACCATCTTACGTCTCAAACGCTTGGTGTGTGACTTTTCTGCAATAATTTTCTCCTTTGACTTTATTCCATTTCTGATATTTGCCCTCCATGCAACACGCTCAGCGGCGACTTGCTCCCAATGTGCATTATCAATGCCTGTATCAATCATGTCCCGCTTACACACATCTTTGTATCGTAGTAGAGGCCGACCCTGAGATCTCTTACCCATCTGTAATTCACCAAAAAAGATATCCTTTGGTATTCTACCATCATCCATCCTCCTAAGATGTCCTATCCATCTAAGTCTACGAAGACTGAGCATGGAATAAACTGTCACACAACCTGATCTTTCCAATACTTCAGTATTTGTGATTTTGTCTTGCCACTTAATACCAAGAATTCTTCGCAGACACCGCATATGAAAGCTGTTTAAGTTGTTCTCTTGGTGTGAGTAAGTTGTCCAGGTTTCACTGCCATAGAGAAGAGTACTAAGGACACAGGCTTGATAGACAAGGACTTTTGTTTTGGCAGTAAGCTTCCTGTTCTCCCAGACTCTTTTTCTTAACCTGTTCATTGTTGTTGCTGCCTTACCAATCTGGATGTTGATTTCCTGATCTAGGGATAATTTGCTAATTACCACTGATCCTAGATATGTAAAATGGTCTACTATCTCTAGTTCGGCGTCGTCAATAAAGATTGATGGTACCCCATGTGCACCTTGTGACATAATCTGTGTCTTCTTTTTGCTAATTGTTAAACCAAATTCAGAACAAGCATTGGAGAATGCAGATAGTAGACATTGCAATTCTTCCTCAGAGTGGGTCGTAACTGCAGCATCATCTGCAAAGAGCAACTCTCTGATCAGTACCCTCCTAATTTTGGTCTTAGCCTTCAATCTCTGAGCATTGTAGAGGCCGCCATCTGAGCGTGAGTGAATGTATATACCACCATCCTGATCACGAAATGCATATTTCAGTAGAAGTGAAAAGTATATTCCAAAGAGGGTGGGAGCTAGTACACAACCTTGCTTAACTCCACTCTTGATTTCAAATTCTTCAGAAATTGCACCATCAAACTTGATTATACCCTTCATGCCTGTGTGGAACGATTCCACAATGGACAGAAGAGTTGGTGGGCAGCCAATCTTCTTTAGTGCCTTGAACAGACCCTCACGACTGACCAAATCAAATGCCTTTGTGAGGTCGATGAAGGCAATAAACAGTGGTTGATTCTGTTCACGGCATTTTTCTTGCATTTGTCGCAATGAGAATATCATATCAGTGGTAGACCGGTTCTGTCGAAAGCCACACTGTGATTCGGGGTAGACTTGATCTCCTAGGACTTGAAGTCTGCGCAGAACAATTCTGGCAAATACTTTTCCAACAATACACAGAAGTGAGATACCCCTATAGTTGTTGCAGTCGCTCCGATCGCCCTTGTTCTTGTACAGTGTTATGATGCTTGAATCTTTGAAATCCTGTGGGACTTGTCCTTCACGCCAGCATAGCTCTATTAGCTGGTGGATCTGTATAGTGAGTGTGTCTTGCCCACTCCTGATAACCTCTATTGGAATCCCATCCTTACCTGGAGCCTTGCCAGATGCAAGTTCATTTATAGCACACTTAACTTCTGTTAAGGTGGGAAGTGTGTCCAGGTGGTCAAGAGTTGGTAGAGCCTCTATGGCGTTGAGGGCATCATCCGCTAGTTTGGTCTCACTTGAGTAAAGCTCCAAATAGTGCTCTACCCATCTGTCCATCTGCTGTTTCTTATCAGTGATGATTTCTCCAGTCAAGGTTTTCAATGGTGCACTTCTTTTGATCACTGGACCACAGGCTTTCTTTATTCCTTCATACATGCTTCTTATGTCTCCCTTATCACTTGCGATTTGAATGGACTCACATAACTTGATCCAATAGTCATTTGCACACTGCCTGGCAGCCTTTTGCACATCCTTCCTAGCTTGCCTAAGCTCACTCAGAGTGCTACGCGTTGGTCTTTCCTTGTTTCTTAAGAGAGCTTTTTTCTTCTTATCAATCAAGGGCTGCAGAGTCTCGCTGTTGGCCGCAAACCAGTCCTGCTTCTTATGATCCACAGTGCCGTAAACCCCTACGGCAGTTTTATAAAGAGTTTCCTTAATTTGACCCCACTTTTCATTTACTGTACAATTTTCTGGTGTATCAGTGAAAGCGTCTTCAAGTTGCTGTTGAAACTGAAAGCACTTTTCAGGATCATGAGTGTTAATAATATTAATCCTGAGGCTAGATTTGTGTTTAGCTGTGTAGATTCTCTTTGGTCTCAGTCTAACCCTTGCAACAACCAAAGAATGATCCGTATCACAGTCAGCACTGTGGTAACTACGAGTCAATGATATATGGTTCAGATGTTGTCTCCGTGTGATGATGAAGTCCAGCTGGTGCCAATGGCCGGATCTTGGATGTTTCCATGTGACCTTATGCATCTCTTTTGTTTTAAAAAAAGAGTTTGTAATACATAGGTCATTACTGGTGCAATGCTCCAGCAGCCTTTGCCCATTTTCATTCATGCGACCGATGTTGTATTTTCCAAGGCACACTGGCCATGAACTCGAGTCCTTGCCCACACGAGCATTGAAATCACCGAGCATATAAATGTAGTCAGATTTTGGAACTGCCTTGATCACGGAGTCTAACTCCTCATAGAACGAATCCTTCACATCATCAGAGGAATCGAGTGTCGGTGCATATGCAGTAATAATGGTGGCAAACCCACAAGAGGTTGCCAAGCGCAGGGATAATAGTCTTTCATTTCCTCCTGCTGGAATTTCAATCATTCCCAGTAGCGAATTCTTCACTGCAAAGCCCACACCGTGTTGCCTTTTATCTGCCTGCCCTCTACCCTTCCAGAAAAAGGTGTAGTTGTTTTCCCTGAGTGACCCTTCCTCAGCGAGGCGAGTCTCCTGCAGGCCAGCAATATCAATGTTTAGACGATTGAGTTCGGCATCAATCACAGCCGTTTTTCTCACATCATCAATATTGGTCAAGTCAGTGGAAAATCCTGGACACATGGTTCTCACGTTCCAGGTTGCAAGCCGTAGCTTGAGGTTTCTATTTTTATTTTTGTTTGTACCTGGTGCATTGGTTTTACAGCCTGCGATTCAGATTTTGTCCTAGCCCCAAGCACCCATTGAAGCAGGCAGGCTGTGGCGGATCAGCACCCAATTGGCTGGGGGCTGCCCAGCTTGAGGCGGGCGGTAGCTGATCAGTGACACCTATAGGTGTCTCCCACCGTCAGAGGCAACGCGTGGCGCCCCATGTCTACGCCAACTGACAAGGACTTATAACCCGTAACAGTTGCCTCTCGCTTTGATTCCGAGACCAGTTAAGACCAGGGATGGAGTTATTGCCTCTCTATAGCACAAAGCCTGGGCTAAAATATAGAGATCATGTGTTGCCCATGCAGCATGATCCCTCTCTCGGCCTGCCTAGTTCACTCCAGAGGAAAGGTAACACCCCTACATCTGGAACAAGACAAGCTGCAGAAGCTGCCGGATCAGCAAAGCAATGCTCTAACTGTCCGCCTGTCGGAGCTTCGATCCTAGACCAGTCGCCAACCAAGGCTTAGGGCCTGGTCTGCCCTGCCATGACATTTTGTCTTTAGCTTGCATTTCCTCGCACCAGGGTAAGGCTTGTACCCTCCCAATTGCGCTCTTCCGCCCGAAGCCGTTGGCACAATGTGGGGTGTCGGGTTTGGTAAGCGCCGCCCAACGTTCAGCGCTAACAGAAACCAGGTAGTACCGTCTACTGTTATACGGTAGCTCAGTCATATCTGACTAAGACCTGACTATAAGTAGCAACTATATATTCAGGTACAAGGTGCAGTGTTGGCATCAAAGGAGACTTTTCTAAGCTGATAAGATTAGGACCATCCCCGACAGACTATTATCATTGAGAGTACGATGCCATATTGATATGGCAATACACTATAGTGTGCCAAGATATATCTCTGATTTTATATATCAGTGTGATAATTATCCCTTGAGGAGGAAAGGATTGGTTACAGAAATAACGATGATGGAAACGACAAGCAGTAGATTTATCCGTAAGGAGAAAAGAATATTTACAGATTACGGTTGGACTATTATGAAGTTGAAAAGGACTTTACTCTTAGACTGATGTGCTATGGTGATATACGGTGCTTGAAGTCGATAGTCATCGAATTAATAATGCTACATGTACTATGTTGCATAGGTATAAAGAAATATCACTTTAAAAGAATTGTTGAACGTGATCTTAAACTAGCAGTCGACATTGTGTCCAGAGATAGAAATGAATGTTAAGATGGGGTGTTTGACTGTCGGAGATATAACAGTGTCGAATGGCTGTTAGTGTTAACAAGGAACCTATCATAAGTCATATTAAGGGTATGCAGATTTGCTTGGCTGCAGAATTCGACATAAAGTATTTAAATACTTGAAGATCCTATCATATAGGACTCACTGACATCAATGCTTGCATTTGTTGATTACATGCGTTATTACTGTTAAAACAATAACATTATCAATTGATTACTTGTTGTTTATACTGACATTTAATTGATTGATTCATTAATTGATAAAATAAATACCATTATGTTGCATTAATTGATTATATCATTTTGCATTAATAGAATTCATTTTGGGACAATGGGAATTATAAATTTAAAAGAAAAGAGAGTTCCTAAAAATATATACTAATACATTATTGATTGATTATTTATGTCATTATTTTATTGATTGACTATTTATAGACAATGAATTGAAATATAGATGCTATTGGGAAAAAATAAGAAGAGATACAAAGGATAAGAACAACATAATGTTTGGTGATAAAGACAAAAAGGAAAGCAACCACATGTTGAGTATAATTGTTCTACTCAACTCAGACAGCTGCGGGGAGTGCAATGGATTGTGTTAACTTAAGTCACTGGCAACTGTATTCACTGATTACAAGCAGAGTCAACAACGACAGAGTTGAATAGGAATGGCAACGCATAACAGACTGTCTACCACGATTCTGGCTTGCAGTATCATGCGTAAATTGATCAGACCTGGGACGAGTTACCTTTGCAAATAGTTTTTGGATGTTGGCAGGTGAAGTTTAGCACCATTCAATTCATTATAGCCACCATTGACACTATGAACCGACAAAGTGCGGAATTGTTGAATAACATTATAGTACATATATGGGAAACTAAGGTTATGTTCTACAAGCTTTCAAGTGAAAAGCAGATTACGTATATTACTGCAATGATTCATATTTTTGAAGGGCACTTATTAGATTTCCAAAATCTAATGTCACGTGATTTCCAAGAAACTCACGGAATTCATTTCCTTGCGGCGAATTAATATAAAACCATCGCCTGTACATCTGCCTCAACGATCATCTGTTGGCATCCTCTGTCCAGTCTAATACAGACTGAAGAAGATGTACCACACCGTTCTGGCATTAGCGTCCATTCTTCACTACATCCTCTAGTCAACACATCTATTGAATAATGAATGTCCTCGATCCGTAGGTGAGCATGGCCGAATGCATAAGAACGCGTGTTCTTAAACACACGGTGTGCTGTTGCTGAGATAAGGGGTTCATCCCTTACACCGGACAGCTGGACTAAAATGTTGTCCTATTGTCCTAGACTTGGGGACGTAAATTACAAGTACCTATGAAGGCGGAGTGGGTTGGCCTGATGGCGAGGAACACTGTTAATAAGGAAAGCTAATCCACACGCAAAATTCAGTCTAGCACTATTACAAGTAGTGTGTATGGACTACGCTTGAGTTCAAAGCGAGCGAGCGCAAGCAAAAAAAAATGTCCATCCGACTCATCCAAGTTTACCCTCTTTTTAACCTGCAAACCAAAACGATCAAATGCATAGGTACTAGCACAGTGGTTTTCAACCGGTGGGGAATTCCCCCCCCTCCCCGTTCCCCAGGGGGAAATTTTAGGGTTACCAGGGAGGTGGGGGGTGGGGGGGGGGGGTAAGATTATTTCAAGATCGCATTAATACAAGAACCTGATTACTTGATATTGTTTTTCCCTCTGTCGGATGTGGATTTTAATTCCTGAGAATATTGTTAAGATGTCTAGGGGGTTTTATTGATTCTCTGGTCACTGGTTAGAATGCAGGATGATCAGGGATATTTACCACAAATCCCAGGAGAAAAGAGTTCAATCCTTGAAACAATGGCATCTGTGTGTAGGTTTCCCTTCCCACTTCATCACCCTTTAAATTAACTATAGTCATCATCATCATCATCATCATCTTCCACTTCTGCCGTCAAGCGTCGTGGGGAGGAATAATTTGCGTTCCAGCGCCCGGTGGACGGCACTGGATAGTGTCATTCCGTTATTGATTGCTCACAACATATAAACAACCACTTGTTGGACACCACATTTACTTGATGTACACAACACTTTTGGACAAACAGTTCAGGTATTAACTCAAGATCTTTAGTTACATATATATAGCTGTAATAAACACTATGCATTTTCAGACAGGCATGGGAATTAGTTGCATTATTACAATATAGTACCCAGTGACCCCAGAAAAAACAAGGTTATTACAAACAACACAACAACCACAAATTGGTTCTGCTAACTTGACTCATTGTACCTAGATAAAATCACATTGGTCTAGGTGCAGAAACCCAACATACATACATTTATTTCTGACACCATGTACAATTCTCATATTTAAAAATAATGAGTGGGTGTCAAAATATTATACATATATGTCATAACATAACCCTTTAGTTGTACACCATTACCATGTAAAACACTCTTTACCCTTTTCCTGTCATAGAAGAAAACCACACTCATGAAAACAGTTGATACTAATAATTTAATTAATTAATTATAGTGTTCATTTAGGCGTTGCGGATGGGTATTCTTCTCCAGTGCAAAGCAGTTAATGTCCATAATTATCCGTGCAGAATTATACTCACAGTCATTTTCTACTCACAGTATGTCCACCGAAGTTGGCTGGCGAATGTTTCTAATCCATAATCCATGAATAGAATTATACATAAGCACATAATCTCTCCATGAGACTGAATTTAAGAATACTCGGTTGCCATTTGGGTTGTGTTCCAATTGAAATTGATGCCTAGGTCTGTCATACTTTCAGGAGATGCAACTTAAGCTCTGCAGAAGGTTCTTCCCTATATCATCTTATCGATGAAAAGATGACGACTGTCTAACAGCTCGGTTTATGTTAACCGTTTCCCAATTTAGTTCAAAAGGCTTTGTCACACACCCGGTTCATGTTGATAGGCCATCCCACACTTGATGATGGACAGTTAGGCTGACATGGGACCAGCATAGAGTTCTGATTCATTCCATTTCTGTGTAGAACATACAGTGGTGAGTCATTCATTTGGTTTCATCTGAAGATTCTGCTGCAGGCATGTAACTGAAGAATATTACTCCACCACATATCCAGGTTTGCAAGCCATCAGGTGATTCCTTTGGTTGCAGGCGTAAAGGCATTTACTCAGCTAGCTGCTTTCATATGGTTCTTTTGATGGTGTTCAGGTTTTGGACCTTGAGGTAATCTGGTGTAGTTATGGTTCAGATGTTCTGAAGTTGGTACATTTGTTTGTATTGGCTATAATGTTGTTTCAGTGTCTCTTCCCATTTGGTTGAGTTGGTGTCTAGTATTCTAGACTTTGGTGTTGCATGGCTGGAACCTTATTTTTGACTGTTGCAGCTGTGAGATTGTCGTGTCCTCCTTTAAAGTGTCGTCCCTGAAGTGAGGAGAGTCAACACCCACATTATAATATCTTTCTTTCCTATCAATATCCTGGAGAATCCACCAGCTTCCGTCCAACACACTCCATCAGCCCGTGGACACCTTTTCCTATCACTCTCTCACTGTCGTACTATGCCCCCTCTCATACTTCCCCAACGCAACATACTCAACAACTCTTGCTTCTAAAAATTAATAAAGATTAATTTATTAAAAGAAAAGTGTAACGTATATGAGACGTGTATGCGAAGAAAAGTGTATGTCGTGTATAATAACATAAATGTATATGTCAGCCCTCAAAGTTCAGGATCATAGTGTACACATCATGGCAAGGATTACACGACATCACACGAGTCAGTACAATAGACCTCACCGAAGTCGTATCCTTCTCTCCAGACATGTCCTCCTCCAGAAGCTCTGATGACCATGAGATCTGAATCCCATGTAAATATATAATCCGTGGAAAATACCATTATTGTTCCTAACACAACGGTTCCTATTAGTTCTGTATTTTCACTCTAAAACAGTCAATGTATCTAGACAAAAATGGCTTGCTTTATTCACTAGATATAGTCTGAAAGTTCTGATTTCCTTGATACGTGGAACAACTACACTTCAATGTTTGGTTTCATCTAATGTGAACATCAGTTCCTACTGATCTAGTTCCTCATGGGCTGAACATCCATCACTTCAGGTGTGTTAACGATTGGTATTCACTCATGTAGGATACATATACCATTAGGCTCCACCGAGCAATGTGTATTAACTTCTTCCGTTGCGAAAGTTGCTGGCCCATCTCTCTACATCATAATTTATCCGGGATCGGATATTTATTGGTTCCGGGTTCTTCACTCCAACCAGAGGAACCTGTAAAATAAATCATACAACTGGTGATAGCCTCCCTGTCACTGATCTCTATTAGATGATCGTGGCCATCGGCCTCGCTCAGGAAATACAGTGAACCTACTCTGTCAGAGACAGATGACTGAACACATAGGTTATCATCAGGCCAAGACAAGAAAAAAAAAATCAACAAACAGAATGCGGAACCCCGCCCACAGGGACACCTACGGGAATATCCCAATTATCCCTCATTACTCAATTCTCAACTAGTAAAGCTTATCAACACTTGACTAATCTATTTTCAACTAACAGAGCCAAGTATCACTTCCCTACTCTAGCTAGTTTTCCACTAACAGTGCTAATCATCACACTTTAGTTTTAACAAGGCTGCAGCCTATATTAATTAAAACTAATTATAATAGATTCTACCTTAGGCAAAACCGCCTCATTCCGGGATGGCTCCTACACTTTGCCATAACGACACATGCTAGTTAATATTCAATTAATCTAACACTGTAGAGCTCTCCCACAAACACGTCCATCATAATCCACGGTTTTGGTCAACTCCCCATCTCCAATCATGGTTTATGGCAAAACCCAAAATTGGTCACGTGACGGTATTGATGTCCTGCAGGTGTTACTTGGGCATATCATCCACTGTCAAGAATCCCTTCCCCCTGGCCCAGTCACCGTCAAAGCTGTCATCACTTGTTTTGACCTCCCCAACAAGCCAGCGAGTTACTGTATGATCCCAACAACAGTTTCCACAACAAACTGTCAATCTGCTGTTGAGGGGTGACAATCCCAGCCATCCTTCCGTTTTATATCGGGAAATTCTACATGACAGACGGACTGTTTACTTCCGAGCTGAGTACTTCCGCTTTCAATCCGACCTGTTGATAAACTGTCAAAGCGATGCAGGGATCCGTCTCCCTCACCACCGAGTGTTCCCAATCCGTCGACCAGATGTACACGTGCAGCTACAAATATTGTCCTGGGATTTTGACATCCGATTTGTTTTTTCTGTTAGTTAAAATAGTTGTCGCTGGCGGATAGTCCGTTTAATCAGAAAGCCTCTATAATAATCAGCTGGTCAAACGCAAGGTTTTATTTTGTGACAGAGATGTTCTTTCGAAGACTTATCCATTGTGGATATTAACTTGGTAATCCAACCAACAATTGAAGGTTACTCACTGTTGTTAGTTTTAGTAACTTGCTAGAAGGATTGTCCCAGTTTCACTGACTTGGTTCAATGATGAGGCCATAGGTGATACTTCTCAGAAGTAACGCAGACGATACACTGTTGTCAGTACTCTGATGATCTTCATCTTTGTAGATTATTAGATCTTGAAGTCCATCCTGGATATTCCTACTAAAATAGGACTTAATCACTCACCCAGTCAGTTGTCTTCTAATTTATCTGTTGCTCGCTATGGAGCTATTGAGCGCAGCAGTCCATGGGTATTTCTAGATGCAGACTATGGTTAGGACATTAACTTTCTGGCTGTTGACCCAGGATCCAGGTTTAGTAATATAGTCCTGCCACATTCAACCACCACCTGCTTCTCTTCTATAGAAAAGGGATGACAAGAATACAACACGAGCATTAACCTACTGTGTTATGGTAAAAGTTTACAACACAATTACAAACACAAATACAAAACAACAAGAGGAGAAGGGGAAAGGAGTGGGTGTCCACGTTCCACTGTCCCTCATTGCTGAGTAGAGCCATTCTGACTCTTCATAGTGAGTAAGGTATTCTCTCACTTATATTTTGTTCTGTTGTTACTGGGACTATTGGATGGGTGAAGTCATTCTGTCCATCCAACCTGTTGATATTGTCTCTCTCATTACTTGAAGAGAATAGCCTATACAGAATCTCTGTGGTTTCTAATGCCGCATCTTCCTTTCGGCACTATAATCATCATTAGGTCAAGACTATTCACCCTTGGCTTCTTAAGTACTGACATACACATGGATTCTTACATCAACATCCTCTAATCCCAAGGTGCAACATTAAAATGTATATTCCCACAGGAAAAAGTAACAATCAGAACAGAGAAAATTCTCATACCAAAAAAAAACATACATGTACATTTCTTTGATATTAAGTACATGATAATCATATATAATAATCATAATGATGATGCAGGGAGCCTAGGTTTTTGAATTTTCTTCATAAACTAAAACATCCATTGTTTTCCCCCACTGCGTACAGCACATGAGGATAGTAATCGCTGTGATATGTTTTGCCAATGACTGCTATTATTCGGAGTGTATTTATTAGAATAACTTATGCCGCACGGTCCAGTATTCTGAATATTGCAAGCAATTTATTCACATCAATCTTCGCTTCTGTTTCTACTACGGTGAGGCGATGGGGATTGAATCCTATCCGAACATGCATTTACATCACGCGTTTACTTTAATTGTTCATGAATTTATATTCAAACATGGCATGTCCCTAACACTATTTTATGAAATGATTATATGTTCACCCTCATATGGAGTGGTTACTAATCTGTTAACAAAAGGATGGTACTAAAATTTAACACTATAGTTCCAAGTTACAGATTATGATGTGGCGAAGTATTTTATCCCCTGACTAAGAGTCAGGAATACGCGTAATCATTTGTATGTCCCCGCATGGATAAAACACCTTTCTATAGTACATAGATTATTTGCAGATTTCTAAGCATAAATAGTGAGATATTGTTCACAGTGCCTAGAAGTTTTAACATAGGAATATGAAATTGACAGACACTAGTTCTTTACTATGAAGTATGAATCAGGGGTCTGCTCCTACATTGAGAAAATCTCTAGAATGTGTTTCAGACATGAGAGTTGATACTTTATGTGTACTACAGTACCACACTTATATCTAACTAATAGTGTTTATAACCTATGAATATGTTATAAACACTATTAGTTAGATATAAGTTCATAATGCCTATAAAAGATATTAACATAGGGATTTGAATTTGTAAGACATAGGAAAAATTACAGCGTGGCGCCCACATGTGTTTCCTTAGTAAACATCATCCAGCCTGGTTTAAGAGAATTGTAACTAATTCTTAATTAAACATACTGGTCTATGTAATACATAAATATATCTTAATAATGTAGATATAACATACCAATTGGCTTGCAGAGAATGATGATTTTAAAAGGCAAAATACTTTTCCCCACACGGGGAAAGAAACCCCACCCGGGGAACACACGTCTGTTTCCTTTGATTGTCTGCACTCAAAATGGCTACTTTAGTCCTTTGTTTTCCCATCAGTCCCGGTCTTGAAAGGTACGTGAAAAAATTAAAGCCAAATAGATTAAGCTGCCACGGTCAGTCTATCGCTGTTTAATTTTCTCCTACATTAAGTAAGTTACTTAAACAGTAATTGAAAGGGTTTGTTTATTTTTAAGGGAGTCAATGCTTAGGAAAGGGTAGGGACGTTTTTATTATATTACACCCTCCATACTTTACGGTTCTGTACTTCTCGCTCTTCTGAAATTCGTTTTGTATCGTAAGTAGAACCGCAAATCACGTTTTATGTAGACGCCTAGACTTGTTCTAGTATGTGTTATAAAATTTAGCTTCCATTTTTACGTATGCTGTGTAGGGGGAGCATTATCCTGAATTAGTGGCCGGATTTCCACTTCCGTGGCCCCTGCTGGCCACTCCCTGCGCTCCCGGCTCAATGTGATTATAACTCTGCTCCAGTCTAACTGCTCCGCTGGCACGCTGACCCACTCCTCTCCTCGCCTAATGTTCTCCAAGGGGCACATCTGTCTGATCGTATCCTCCGCCTGAGCCATCCATGATTTCCCTCTTATCAGTCGCTGACCCTTAACTGCGTCCAGCGCCTCATGCAGTGGGTGGTCTGTGTCTGCAGCTACTCTGAGGTATGCCTTCGCCTGCATCACCTTGAGCCTACCAGCAACAGTCGGCAGACCAAGGATGTAACGCATACACGCTACTGGGGTGTCACTGGATGAAAATAGAGTTGGTGAAGAAATAAAAAAGAGGCAAGTTAAACATTTCGGCCACGTTAAGATATAAACACTCTTTAAAAAAAAACATACTGAGGGGTAAGGTTGAAGGCAAGCGAGCAAGAGGTAGACAACGATACAAGTGGGAAGATAACATCAAGACATGGGATAACAGCTGACAAAATATACAATAAAGGGGGGGGGAGAGAGAGAGAGAGAGAGAGAGAGAGAGAGAGAGAGAGAGAGAGAGAGAGAGAGAGAGAGAGAGATATGACTATTGTATGCCAGCGTGTGGCACTGCACCAGGTTGCGACAGAGAAAAAGAGAGATTGAGGTTGTAGTGTGTCAAATGTATACCACGAGCTGGACTGTTTAAAGGACCACCAAGCTCTCGGCCAACAGTGGACATTGTATGAGAACTCCATGGACATAAGCAAGAGTGAGTGACTCCGCTGGTTGCGGGTGTTTGTTTGGATGTGTATCCTCAGAAAGAAACTATGTCAGCTGTCACCGTGAGCTGCCTTAAATTAAATGCATTGATGTCAGCAGCTGCCAGGGTTCCAAATGTTGCTGTATGTAGCCGAGGCGCGGTGTTGGGGTGAGCGCCCAACATTGCTCAAATACCTCAATGGCTCGTGAATACATAACCTATGCAGCAAAAGTCCAACTCCTGGTCTTCACGTGGCGGGCCTGTTTAAACTAACAGGAGAAGGGGCGACGGCGAGTCTCTGGCGCCGGAAAATAACCAGTATGCTCTAGATGTGTATGCACGTACATGCATGCGCAGACAGGCGTGTGCACGCGTACACATCTACACTCGAGTGAGACCACAGTCTGCTCTAGCAAAGAAAGGTGCTGAAGACGGAGGCAACCAGCCAAAAGGCGCACCACAGAAATCAGGATGCCACGCAATCACGCAAAATGGAATATGTCGACTACTGCTAATCGTTATGGTGCTTGCCCTGCTTTGGACCCCCAGGCAGGTGCAGTGCCGGGCCCTATGTCTCGAAAGGGTCCAACCCCAACTACTGGAGGTCCTTCTGAGATGTCCTGTGGAGCCAGGGGACATGAGAATAGGACGACTGGCCATACTAAACGAAGACTTAAAATAATGCACTGGAATGCGGAGGGAGTCAGCAACAAAAAAAAATAGAATTAGAAAAAATCTTGGACCAAGAAAAAGTAAGCATATGTTGCTTGCAAGAAACTCACCTCAATGAAAATATAGCCTTCAAAATCAGAGGCTACCAGTGTTACCGATCTGACCGAAAGGACAGGCGAAAAGGTGGGATACTGACCCTTGTAAGAAATAACATCATGGCTTCCCAAATCAAAGTCTACATGGAAGGGGCTGAGTATCAGACACTTAAACTTAAGACAGGTAATACAGATCTACATCTGATCAATTACTACTGTCCAAGTGACCGCCCACAGGCACTGGACACTCTACCACTAAAAGAAAAAATGATTGTGTGTGGCGATTTCAACAGCCACTCGCAGAGCTGGGGCTATGATCACATGGACCAGAGAGGAGAGAGACTGGAAGACTGGCAGGATGAGAATAGATTCATGTTGATTAACAAGCCGTCCGACCCACATACTTTCTACTCGAGATCATGGCACTCTACAACTACACCTGATCTGGCTTTTCATTCACCAGACCTGGAGTGGAACATTACACGAATTGTTGGGAAACAACTTGGTGGCAGTGACCATCGGCCAGTCTTTCTAACCGTAGAAAATGAGCTTGTAAGTGAAAGCAGCACCCTCTCGAGGTGGAACTACAAGAAAGCAGACTGGGCAATGTACAAGCATCGCACCAGCATACTGGTTAGAAACCTGAACACTGAGAAAGACATAAATAAAGCAGTTGAAGAGTTTGGGAAATGCATACTACAGGCAGCGCGAGAAACAGTACCAAGAGGAGCCCGTAAACAATATAAACCCTACTGGAGTAGTGAACTGGAACAGTTGCATAATGATGTTGAAGTGTGTAGAAAGCAAGCAGAGGCCACACCCAGCCAAGAGCACCACAATAAATTCCAGCATGCAAAAGCCAAATTTCAAAGGGCCAAGCTGCAGGCTAGACGGAAAAGCTGGAAGGAGAAAACGGAGTCTCTGAACTTTGAAAGAGACACAAGGAAATTGTGGAAGCTAATAAAACAGCTTAATGACGAGGGCACAGGGAGAAACTCAAAAATTGCACTACATAAAGATGGAAAAATCTTAACAAGAAAGCAAGCAGCTGACCATTTTGCGGACTCGTTCGCACAAGATAGCAATATCAAAATTAGTCCAGAGAAACAACAAGAGATTCGAGAGAAACGACAACATACAGGACAGAAGGAAATAGTACATGAGGTTCTGGAGGCACCCATCACAATCAGCGAACTGGAGCTAGCCATATCAAAACTGAAAATGAGAAAGTCACCAGGAGCTGATGGTATCTCCAATGAAATGATCAGGAACCTAGGAACAGAGGCCAAAACAAAGCTGTTGCAGATCTTCAATAACAGCTGGACCTTAGGCAGTGTTCCACAAGCCTGGAGAGAAGCAATCATGATACCCCTCCTAAAATCAGGGAAAGATGGTTCCATTGCCTCTAGCTACAGACCAATTAGCCTCACCAGCTGTCTCTGCAAAACACTGGAGCGCATCATCAATCACAGACTGCAGTGGTACATTGAAAGTAAAAACATCCTTGTGCCACAGCAGGCTGGCTTTAGGCAGTGCTACTCTACGGAAGATCAGACAACCTACCTCTCTCAAGAAATTGAGGGTGCATTCCAAGAGAAGAAGCTGGTGCTTGCGGCATGGATAGATCTGAAGAAAGCCTTTGACAAAGTCTGGAAAGAAGGTCTGATGAAGAAACTGAGAAACTGCAAAGTCAATGGAAGAATGTACAAATGGGTGAAAGCATACTTGCACAACAGAAGAGCCCGAGTACAGATAGACGGACTCAAGAGCAAGAAAGTACTACTGCGTCACGGTGTCCCCCAGGGCGGAGTCTTGTCCCCCACACTTTTTCTAATCTTCATCAATGATCTTGTTGCTCACCTACCGCATGGAATTAAAGCGGCAATGTACGCCGATGACCTGGTTCTATGGAGCACAAATGAATATGCATCAGTGTCCACCAGATTGCTACAAAGAGCTGTAGATACATTTGCTGCATGGGCAAATAGATGGTGTGTCAGCATAAACACTGACAAGTGCAGCACCACCCTATTTACCCTCTCTCCAAAACAAAAGGCAGGGATCATCCAGATAAATGGAACACCCCTACGAGAAGATAAAGAATCAACATACCTTGGAGTAACATTTGATGGCAAGCTGACATGGAGAAAGCACATCAACAAAGCAGTAGCAAAAGCCAGAAAGAAAATAGCCATCCTGAGAAAGCTAAGTGGAACCACATGGGGAGCCAGTACGAAAATACTTAGCAAAGTTTACCAACAGAGCATACGACCACACCTGGAATATGGGTCAACTGCGTGGTGTTCAGCATCAAATACCACACTACAAGAGCTGGACAAGGTGCAAAATCAAGCACTTAGAGTCACCACAGGAGGGATGAGATCAACCCCTATAGTGGAAATGGAGAAGATGGGGAGGACGCAGGCACTGAGTGAGCGCAGAGATACGAAAACGCTAATACAAGCAGAAAAATTCCTCAGCTTGCCAGGCCACCCTATGAAGAACAGATTTGAAAACCTAGCTATGGGGCGGTTGAAAAGAAGTAGTTTTATCCACCAGGCCAAACGACTCTGCAGAGAAACCACTGATCTGCCCACAGTTGGTATCCCCCTAACAACTATTCCAGAGCGAACTCCATGGAAAGATGAGCATAGACTATCGT
This sequence comes from Cepaea hortensis, assembly GCA_963921405.1. Lineage (NCBI taxonomy): Eukaryota > Metazoa > Mollusca > Gastropoda > Stylommatophora > Helicidae > Cepaea > Cepaea hortensis. Next base: position 78,060,279 of record OY992895.1, on the reverse strand, counting down.
TACAAATCCAGACAAAAGTGAGAGGAATATTTGACAAGGAAGAACAGAACAGTGTGCAGCGCAGAAAAGCCACTCTCAGCTTCCTTGATGAAGAATACCCACAGGACCTCTGGATCCGAGTCTACACAGATGGGTCAGCACAAAATGCTGTTCGAAATGGAGGAGCGGGAGTGTACATAGAATACCCAAATAATACTAGGGACACAGCCAGAGTACCGACAGGAAAGTACTGCCATAACTATGATGCCGAAATTGAGGCAATCAAGATAGCAACAGAGAAATTACTAAATTACAGCAATGGTACACAACCTGTGGTGCTACTAACAGATGCAAAATCAGTACTCGAGGCGCTCCTCTCTGGGAAATTGCCAGTACTAAGGACACTACTTTCTGAACTTAGCAGTCAGCATAAAGTCACCATACAGTGGATACCATCCCACTGTGGAGTACCCGGAAACGACAGAGCTGATCAATTGGCTAAGGAAGGAGCCAAAGAGGAACAGCCTGATGTGCCCGTTACATACCACCAAAAGAAAAGAATGATCAAATCAGTCAGAAAGCCACCAAAACCTGCTCAAGATGACTACCACATTATGGACAGACCAGAACAAGTCATTATTCTGCGCCTCAGAACAGGACACAATAGATTACGCAACCACATGTATACAAAATTCAAGATTGGTGACTCAGCCATGTGCACATGTGGATTGGCGTCGCAGACAGCAGAGCACATACTCCAAGACTGCCCAAAATATAACATATCTAGGCAAACCTTCTGGCCTAGAGAGACGACAGTGGAAGATAAACTCTATGGACCACTGTGTGAACTGGAAAAAAAACAGTTCAATTCATGCAAGAGACGACATTGCAGATATAGACATATTTCAAGCGAACGAAAGAAGAAGTAGAAGAAGCAGTTGCCACACTACCGTGTGAGCCAGCCACGTTGTTGTGTTAGTCTTATCTACATTATAATTGTCTAATTCTCCACACTAGCCTCATAGCAATGATCGAAAGCTTAATATCCCCCCCCCCCCTCCCTCCATCTGATCTGATATTTTGTGTGTGCATGGATAACTCAATAAAGGGATTATTAGGCCAACAGATGTCCACTTGTTTTTGTGTGTGATGAGTGTGTGTGTGTGTGTGTGTGTGTGTGTGTGTGTGTGTGTATGTGTGAATCTAACGTCTTCGTGTAACATAATATGATATTGCTTTGTGTAGTATATTTAAGAGTGAAACAACGGATCCGTTGCGAGAGATACTCTCTATAATTGTTGCAAGGAAGCCAGTTGGCCATCTGTGTCGCCCAGTGGATTTCTGCTTGTATCCTTGTACTCTTTGATTATGAAATTGTTTGTAGTATGTTTAAGAGTGAAACAACCGATTCTCTCCTAGATATAGACCAGGGCCGGACAATTATTTTTTTTCTGCTAAGGACCATTTGGATATTTAGAACATCTTTCGGGGGCCAAACAATTTATCATCTGAAAAATGAGTCTGCTTTATTTGGCCAAACATGTAAATAACCCAGCCATAATGTGCTGGTTGGCGGCTATATGGGAAGGAGTTACGGACGCAGATGGGCTTTTACGAAATGGTATGGGTGCCGGTCATTCAGAAAGCAATGGCAAATTACTGAACGTAAGCTTGCCAAGAGATCACAACAGCAAAAAATGCTGGTATTGACTGCGGCATCCTGTAAAGGATATGCAACTAACTTTAACTTTGAATGCGCTGGTTGGAACTGCTTCTATTGGGTGAGGCGTGTGATGTTAGCTGGTTTTAATAACGATGATGCTACTCGCAACTGTTTTTTTTTTTTTTTTCCTTTCAGATCTGCGTCTGTCAGTTTGGAAAGAAGTCGAATCTTTGCAATAATAAGTTTGATAGAGACGATGAGTTTCGATTGTTGCTTAAAACACACAATAGTTGATTGTTAAAGTTCGCAGAAGCCATTATAATTAATCTACACAGGCCAATTTTGTGCAAACAGAAAGACACGATAGTCAGTATAAAATTACCGTGGTAGACAAATGCCTTTACTGTGCGAACGTGTGTATATTTCAGTTTGAAGGAATTATCTAGTTACTTTACTTTATGATGTGTGATTTCTGCAGTATGTACCTGACGAGATGCAGCGAAATATGCCAGGCAACGAATCGTGCAGTCTATTGTTTGTCTCTTGGTTATTCAAATAGTCAGTTTAAAAAAGAACTGCTCGCAGCAGAAAGTTGTTCCCAACATAAACGTATAATTCAATGCATGTCTCCTAAAGTGGGGAAATTATCATTGCTTATGTAGTAGCCGACTCTGCTGCGAAGGGGTTACAAATGCAGTTCGTAATCCCGCAAACTGCGTTCGAAACACAGTTGCGAGCGATTTGGAAGCTGACTGCCTTGCGTTGGTTTTAATACAATGGTATGAGAGCCAGTCGTTCAGGAAGCAATGGCAAACTACTGAACATAAACTTGCCAAGAAATCAATCAATCAGGTGCCGTATCCACAATGAAGGTTGGATGCAATGGATCTCCAACACTGTCTGTCTCTCGCCTTGACTGTACATTATGTCAGGCTGATGTTCATCCATCTCCTGATGTTATCTTCCCATTTGTATCGTTGTCTACCTCTTGCTCACTTGCCCTCAACCTTGCCCTATAGTATGGTTTTAATAAGAGTATGCGTTTTCGTTTCTTTTCGTTGAAGTCGTTGTTTGTATGATGTCACACAACTCATGTGTTTGAAACTATCCAGTAAGTGTGTCGCCACTTGTAGGATGTCACACAACTCATGTGTTTGAAACTATCCAGTAAGTGTGTCGCCACTTGTAGGATGTCACACAACTCATGTGTTTGAAACTATCCAGTAAGTGTATCGCCACATGTAGGATGTCACACAACTCATGTGTTTGAAACTATCCAGTAAGTGTGTCGCCACTTGTAGGATGTCACACAACTCATGTGTTTGAAACTATCCAGTAAGTGTGTAGCCACTTGTAGGATGTCACACAACTCATGTGTTTGAAACTATCCAGTAAGTGTGTCGCCACATGTAGGATGTCACACAACTCATGTGTTTGAAACTATCCAGTAAGTGTGTCGCCACTTGTAGGATGTCACACAACTCATGTGTTTGAAACTATCCAGTAAGTGTGTCGCCACTTGTAGGATGTCACACAACTCATGAGTTTGAAACTATCCAGTAAGTGTGTCGCTACTTGTAGGATGTCACACAACTCATGTGTTTGAAACTATCCAGTAAGTGTGTCGCCACTTGTAGGATGTCACACAACTCATGTGTTTGAAACTATCCAGTAAGTGTGTCGCCACTTGTAGGATGTCACACAACTCATGTGTTTGAAACTATCCAGTAAGTGTGTCGCCACTTGTAGGATGTCACACAACTCATGTGTTTGAAACTATCCAGTAAGTGTGTAGCCACTTGTAGGATGTCACACAACTCATGTGTTTGAAACTATCCAGTAAGTGTGTCGCCACTTGTAGGATGTCACACAACTCATGTGTTTGAAAATATCCAGTAAGTGTGTCGCCACTTGTAGGATGTCACACAACTCATGTGTTTGAAACTATCCAGTAAGTGTGCAGCCACTTGTAGGATGTCACACAACTCATGTGTTTGAATCTATCCAGTAAGTGTGCCGCCACTTGTAGGATGTCACACAACTCATGTGTTTGAATCTATCCAGTAAGTGTGTCGCCACTTGTAGGATGTCACACAACTCATGTGTTTGAATCTATCCAGTAAGTGTGCAGCCACTTGTAGGATGTCACACAACTCATGTGTTTGAATCTATCCAGTAAGTGTGCCGCCACTTGTAGGATGTCACACAACTTATGTTTCAATAATCCATCCAGTATGTGTGTCGTCATTTGTAGGATGTCACACAACTCATGTGTTTGAAACTATCCAGTAAGTGTGCCGCCACTTGTAGGATGTCACACAACTTATGTTTCAATATTCCATCCAGTATGTGTGTCGTCATTTGTAGGATGTCACACAACTTATGTTTCAATAATCCATCCAGTAAGTGTGTCGCCACTTGTAGGATGTCACACAACTCATGTGTTTGAAACTATCCAGTAAGTGTGCCGCCACTTGTAGGATGTCACACAACTCATGTGTTTGAAACTATCCAGTAAGTGTGTCGCCACTTGTAGGATGTCACACAACTCATGTGTTTGAAACTATCCAGTAAGTGTGTCGCCACTTGTAGGATGTCACACAACTCATGTGTTTGAAACTATCCAGTAAGTGTGTCGCCACTTGTAGGATGTCACACAACTCATGTGTTTGAAACTATCCAGTAAGTGTGTCGCCACTTGTAGGATGTCACACAACTCATGTGTTTGAAACTATCCAGTAAGTGTGTCGCCACTTGTAGGATGTCACACAACTCATGTGTTTGAAACTATCCAGTATGTGTGTCGCCATTTGTAGGATGTCACACAACTCATGTGTTTGAAACTATCCAGTAAGTGTGTCGCCACTTGTAGGATGTCACACAACTCATGTGTTTGAAACTATCCAGTAAGTGTGTCGCCACTTGTAGGATGTCACACAACTCATGTGTTTGAAACTATCCAATAAGTGTGTCGCCACTTGTAGGATGTCACAAAACTCATGTGTTTGGAACTATCCAGTAAGTGTGTCGCCACTTGTAGGATGTCACACAACTTATGTTTCAATAATCCATCCAGTATGTGTGTCGTCATTTGTAGGATGTCACACAACTTATGTTTCAATAACTATCCAGTATGCGTGTCGTCATTTGTAGGATGTCACACAACTTATGTTTCAATAGCTATCCAGTATGTGTGTCGTCATTTGTAGGATGTCACACAACTCATGCTTCAATAACTGTCCAGTATGTGTGTCGTTATTTGTGGGATGTCACACAACTCATGTTTCAATAACTATCCAGTATGTGTGTCGTTATTTGTAGGATGTCACATAACTTATGTTTCAATTGATTTATTTGGTTGTTTCGGGATTTGAAATTTAAATATTGAGCACAACCCACTACTGGCAACGCTGATCGTATTCTGGTATGAACCTAAGGCCTATCCACGTCAATATGGAAGCACTATACTCGAGTTTCGCCCTCGTTTGAGCTCGTCAGTAGTGCATATCCCTGAGAGGATCTGGAAACAAGCCCCGGATCACTGGCGTGTGAAGCAGGTGTGTAACCACGCGGCACAAGCTGGACACGGCCAAATTATCACATTGACGTGGGTAGTCCTAGTGTTATCTTTGTAATTCTATCCCAGCAGTTGGTGTGGTGTCCTAGTGTTATCTTTGTAATACTATCCGAGCAGTTGGCGTCCCAGTGTTATCTTTGAAATTCTATCCTAGCACTTGGTGTCCTAGTGGTATCTGTGTAATACTATCCGAGCAGTTGGTGTCCTAGTGGTATCTGTGTAATACTATCCGAGCAGTTGGTGTGGTGTCCTAGTGTTATCTGTGTAATACTATCCCAGCAGTTGGTGTCCTATTGTTATCTTTGTAATACTATCCCAGCAGTTGGTGTCCTAGTGTTATCTGTGTAATACTATCCCAGCAGTTGGTGTCCTAGTGTTATCTGTGTAATACTATCCCAGCAGTTGGTGTCCTAGTGTTATCTGTGTAATACTATCCCAGCAGTTGGTGTCCTAGTGTTATCTTTGTAATACTATCCCAGCAGTTGGTGTCCTATTGTTATCTTTGTAATACTATCCCAGCAGTTGGTGTCCTAGTGTTATCTGTGTAATACTATCCGAGCAGTTGATGTGGTGTCCTATTGTTATCTGTGTAATACTATCCCAGCAGTTGGTGTCCTATTGTTATCTGTGTATTACTATCCCAGCAATCGGTGTCCTAGTGTTATCTTTGTAATACTATCCGAGCAGTTGGTTTCCTATTGTTATCTGTGTATTACTATCCCAGCAATCGGTGTCCTTGTCCTATCACCGACTACATATATTATTTGTGCAGATAGATTTGTTAATTCAAGAAGTAAAGGGCCCGTCATACACTTCTCAAAGTGTTGAGAGCATATGGTGGAAAACCCAAATTGTTAATGACCAGTCGGCACTCCAGGAGTGCTGCAGTCAATATTAGATGGGTCACCTTCATTTCCTGGAAGCCATTCAAGACTGGGTCTGTCTGGGATTCCATTTTTATTGTAAGCTCTGAGCTGTGAATTTCATGTGAAATGCTCTTACATCTGTTTCCGGTTGTTTGTAGCGTGAACTACATGTTCAGACAAATGGCGGCCGGCCGGTCGCTGAACTAACTGGATTGCCTTTATGCAGTAATGTGTGGCTGCTGGTTTTCTAGTGACTACCGCTTCCATCGACGATGAACTGTATTTTTCCTGGCGGACTTCTGTGTTGGCATTCTGGCAGCGACCTTATGCATAGTGTACCTGTGCGGACTGTTGGTTTGTCGAGACCCCTGTCTGTTCTACGTTTCACACGGGGCAGTGAGGAGCATTTTGTGTGATATCCACTGGGACATGAACGGAACATAGTGGGGCGACCCTTTGCCGTGAAGTTGGAACCGCGACTGACTACCGGTTGACTGACTGTAAGAAACCCTTCAGGGTTAATTCGAACCCATGGCTAACAAGCCGACAGGCAAGCTTCTAGCCACTAGATAACCGCGGCTGTCGATAGATTTGTGCAATGATTAACTGACTGGCACCTTGCCGTCTTGACAGACAATAGTTTGCAAAATGGAGTTATACCTCTACATAACACAAAGCCTCGGCTGAGTTGTTGAGACCATGTTTTGGCTATGTAGCATGATCCCTGTCTCGGCTTGTCTAGTTCACTCTAGAGGAAAGGTGATAGCAATACATCTGGAACAAGACCAGCTGCAGAAGTTGCTGGATCAGCAAAGCAATGCTCCAACTGTCCGCCTGTCAAAGCTTCCGTCCTAGACCAACTGCCGACCAAGGCTTAGGGCCTGGTCTTCCCTGCCATGACATTTAGTCTTTAGGCTGCTTTTCCTCGCACTAGAGTAGGACTTGTACCCTCCCAATTGCAGTCCTCCGCCCGAAGCCGTTGGCTTCGAGTTTGGTAAGCGCCGCCCAACATTCGGCGCTAGCAGAAAGCAGATAGTACCGTCCACTGTCATACAACAGCTCAGTCATATCTGACTCAATGTGTCTTGTAATATTTTATAGAAACCTGGTCTGCCAAGAACTGGTCCAACCGTGTGGAACTCTAGCCACGATGAAGCGCAATTATGGCTGTCGCAGACTCAACAAATCAACATTATTTCTGACTGCCATCTTCTTGGTGATAATATTGGTTCATAATGACAGAGATATGTTAAATCGAATATGGACATTATCGACTCCTCTAAAATCAACATGTACATTGGACACAGCCTCACTTCAGACAGCAACAAGACTGGATAGAGCCCAGTGTAAAAACTATTTACCCAAAATGGCAGACAATTGCAGTGTTCTAGAAATGTTGGCACGCATAGATCCAACAGCAAGAAGCTACGACTCATCCCTGCTGTGTGACGAGTCATCCTCAAACTTTGACCTCGTCTGTCAGTTTCATCTCAAGCAGATTGGTTTAGAAGCTCATCATTCTACAATCTGCTGTCTCGACAATGTGGACAAAGTTCCCAAGATTGTCTATTATGTCATTTTTGGAGTCTATGAGTTTCGATTGGTGCACTACATCTCCGTCAAGGCAGCCAAACGATTCATCTCGCCGACAGCAATTTACCTTGTTGGAGACCAACATCCCACAGGAAAGTGGTGGAAACAGGTGATGTCAGATGTTCAGGGAGTCAGGTAACATTGTCTATTGGCTTTCTCTGTATCCGTGATCCTGTAGACCTGTATCTCCCCGTCAGCCATGTCATCACAGTGTAGTATTCTCCGCTCTCTGGACCTGTATCTCTCTGCCAGTCATGTCATCACAGTGAAGTATTCTCAGCTCTGTAGACCTGTATCTCCCTGTCAGCCATGTATATCATCACAGTGTGGTATTCTCAGCTCTGTAGACCTGTAGCTCCCTGCCAGCCATGTCTTCACAGTGTAGTATTCTCAGCTCTGTAGACCTGTATCTCCCTGTCAGCCATGTAACCACAGTGTAGTATTTTCAGCTCTGTAGACCTATATCTCCCTGCCAGCCATGTCATCACAGTGTAGTATTCTCAGCTCTCTTGACCTGCATCTCCCTGTCAGTCGTGTCATCACAGTGTGGTATTCTCAGCTCTGTAGACCTGTATCTCCCTGCCTGCCATGTATGTCATCACAGTGTAGTATTCTCAGCTCTGTAGACCTGTATCTCCCTGCCAGCCATGTCATCACAGTGTAGTATTCTCAGCTCTGTAAACCTGTATCTCCCTGCCAGCCATGTCATCACAGTGTAGTATTCTCAGCTCTGTAGACCTGTATCTCCCTATCAGCCATGTAAGTCATCACAGTGTAGTATTCTCAGCTCTGTAGACCTGTAACTCCCTGTCAGCCATGTCATCACAGTGTAGTATTCTCAGCTCTGTAGACCTGTATCTCCCTGCCAGCCATGCCATCACAGTGTAGTATTCTCAGCTCTGTAGACCTGTATCTCCCTGCCAGCCATGTATGTCATCACAGTGTAGTATTCTCAGCTCTGTAGACCTGTATCTCCCTGTCAGCCATGTCATCACAGTGTAGTATTCTCAGATCTGTAGACCTGTATCTCTCTGTCAGTCATGTCATCACAGTGAAGTATTCTCAGCTCTGTAGACCTGTATCTCCCTGCCAGCCATGTATATCATCACAGTGTGCTATTCTCAGCTCTGTAGACCTGTATCTCTCTGTCAGTCATGTCATCACAGTGAAGTATTCTCAGCTCTGTAGACCTGTATCTCCCTGTCAGCCATGCATATCATCACAGTGTAGTATTCTCAGCTCTGTAGACCTGTATCTCCCTGTCAGCCATTTATATCATCACAGTGTGCTATTCTCAGCTCTGTAGACCTGTATCTCTCTGTCAGTCATGGTCATCACAGTGTAGTATTCTCAGCTCTGTAGACCTGTATCTCCATGTCAGCCATGTATATCATCACAGTGTAGTATTCGCAGCTCTGTAGACATGTATCTCCCTGTCAGCCATGTCATCACAATGTAGTATTCTCAGCTCTGTAGACCTGTATCTCTCTGTCAGTCATGTCATCACAGTGAAGTATTCTCAGCTCTGTAGACCTGTATCTCCCTGTCAGCCATGTATATCATCACAGTGAAGTATTCCCAGCTCTGTAGACCTGTATCTCCCTGCCAGCCATGCCATCACAGTGTAGTATTCTCAGCTCTGTAGACCTGTATCTCTCTGCCAGTCATGTCATCACAGTGAAGTATTCTCAGCTCTGTAGACCTGTATCTCCCTGTCAGCCATGTATATCATCACAGTGTGGTATTCTCAGCTCTGTAGACCTGTAGCTCCCTGCCAGCCATGTCTTCACAGTGTAGTATTCTCAGCTCTGTAGACCTGTATCTCCCTGTCAGCCATGTAACCACAGTGTAGTATTTTAAGCTCTGTAGACCTGTATCTCCCTGCCAGCCATGTCATCACAGTGTAGTATTCTCAGCTCTTTTGACCTGTATCTCCCTGTCAGTCGTGTCATCACAGTGTGGTATTCTCAGCTCTGTAGACCTGTATCTCCCTGCCTGCCATGTATGTCATCACAGTGTAGTATTCTCAGCTCTGTAGACCTGTATCTCCCTGCCAGCCATGTCATCACAGTGTAGTATTCGCAGCTCTGTAAACCTGTATCTCCCTGCCAGCCATGTCATCACAGTATAGTATTCTCAGCTCTGTAGACCTGTATCTCCCTATCAGCCATGTAAGTCATCACAGTGTAGTATTCTCAGCTCTGTAGACCTGTAACTCCCTGTCAGCCATGTCATCACAGTGTAGTATTCTCAGCTCTGTAGACCTGTATCTCCCTGCCAGCCATGCCATCACAGTGTAGTATTCTCAGCTCTGTAGACCTGTATCTCCCTGCCAGCCATGTATGTCATCACAGTGTAGTATTCTCAGCTCTGTAGACCTGTATCTCCCTGTCAGCCATGTCATCACAGTGTAGTATTCTCAGATCTGTAGACCTGTATCTCTCTGTCAGTCATGTCATCACAGTGAAGTATTCTCAGCTCTGTAGACCTGTATCTCCCTGCCAGCCATGTATATCATCACAGTGTGCTATTCTCAGCTCTGTAGACCTGTATCTCTCTGTCAGTCATGTCATCACAGTGAAGTATTCTCAGCTCTGTAGACCTGTATCTCCCTGTCAGCCATGCATATCATCACAGTGTAGTATTCTCAGCTCTGTAGACCTGTATCTCCCTGTCAGCCATTTATATCATCACAGTGTGCTATTCTCAGCTCTGTAGACCTGTATCTCTCTGTCAGTCATGTCATCACAGTGTAGTATTCTCAGCTCTGTAGACCTGTATCTCCCTGTCAGCCATGTATATCATCACAGTGTAGTATTCTCAGCTCTGTAGACCTGTATCTCCCTGTCAGCCATGTCATCACAATGTAGTATTCTCAGCTCTGTAGACCTGTATCTCTCTGTCAGTCATGTCATCACAGTGAAGTATTCTCAGCTCTGTAGACCTGTATCTCCCTGTCAGCCATGTATATCATCACAGTGAAGTATTCCCAGCTCTGTAGACCTGTATCTCCCTGCCAGCCATGTCTTCACAGTGTAGTATTCTCAGCTCTGTAGACCTGTATCTCCCTGTCAGCCATGTCATCACAGTGTAGTATTCTCAGCTCTCTTGACCTGTATCTCCCTGTCAGCCGTGTCATCACAGTGTGGTATTCTCAGCTCTGTAGACATGTATCTCCCTGCCTGCCATGTATGTCATCACAGTGTAGTATTCTCAGCTCTGTAGACCTGTATCTCTCCATCATCCTTGTATGTCATCAAAGTGTAGTATTCTCGGGTCTGTAGACCTGTATCTCCCCATCAGCCATGTATATCATCACAGTGTAGTATTCTCAGTTCTGTAGACCTGTATCTCCCCATCAGCCATGTATGTCATCACAGGGTAGTATTCTCGGCTCTGTAGACCTGTATCTCCCTGTCAGCCATATATGTCATCACAGTGTAGTATTCTCGGCTCTGTAGACCTGTATCTCCCTGTCAGCCATGTATGTCATCACAGCGTAGTATTCTCAGCTCTGTAGACCTGTATCTCCCTGTCAGCCATGTATGTCATCACAGTGTAGTATTCTCGGCTCTGTAGACCTGTATCTCCCTGTCAGCCATGTATGTCATCACAGCGTAGTATTCTCGGCTCTGTAGACCTGTATCTCCCTGTCAGCCATGTAAGTCATCACAGCGTAGTATTCTCAGCTCTGTAGACCTGTATCTCCCTGCCAGCCATGTCATCACAGTGTAGTATTCTCAGCTCTGTAGACCTGTATATCCCTGCCAGCCATGTCATCACAGTACAGTATTCTCAGCTCTGTAGATCTGTATCTCCCTGCCAGCCATGTCATCACAGTGTAGTATTCTCAGCTCTGTAGACCTGTATCTCCCTGTCAGCCATGTCATCACAGTGTAGTACTCTCAGCTCTGTAGACCTGTATCTCCCTGTCAGCCATGTCATCACAGTGTAGTACTCTCAGCTCTGTAGACCTGTATCTCCCTGCCAGCCATGTCATCACAGTACAGTATTCTCAGCTCTGTAGACCTGTATCTCCCTGCCAGCCATGTCATCACAGTGTAGTATTCTCAGCTCTGTAGACCTGTATCTCCCTGCCAGCCATGTCATCACAGTGTAGTATTCTCAGCTCTGTAGACCTGTATCTCCCTGCCTACCATGTATGTCATCACAGTGTAGTATTCTCAGCTCTGTAGACCTGTATCTCCCTGCCTACCATGTATGTCATCACAGTGTAGTATTCTCAGCTCTGTAGACCTGTATCTCCCTGCCAGCCATGTCATCACAGTACAGTATTCTCAGCTCTGTAGACCTGTATCTCCCTGCCAGCCATGTCATCACAGTGTAGTATTCTCAGCTCTCTGGACCTGTATCTGCTCACTCTATTTCATGTTTTCCATAGTTGCTCTCTCTCTCTCTCTCTCTCTCTCTCTCTTCCCCCCCCCATCTATCTCCCACTCTCTCTCTCTCTCTCTCTTCCCTCCCCCCCCCCATCTACCTCTCACTCTCTCTCTCTCTCTCTGCCAGTTTCTTTCTGTCTATCTGTCTGTCTGTCTCTCTCTCTCTCTTCCCCCCTCTCTCTGATGATTCTGTCTCATGGCTCTCTGTATCTGTTCTTACCCTCCTTCTCTCGATCACTCTCATATGTGTGTCTCTTATAGTGTGTATATGCTGACAGACCACCTCCCGTCCTTAGCTCGCTGTATCTCTCTCTCTCCCCCTCTCTCTTTCTCTCTCTCTCTCTCTCTGTATCTACTCTCTCTCTCTCTCTCTCTCTCTCTCTTTGTCTGCATCTACTCTCTCTCTGTCTCTGTCTCTGCATCTACTCTGTGTGTGTGTGTGTGTGTGTGTGTGTGTGTGTGTGTGTGTGTGTGTGTGTGTGTGTGTATTCTCCACTTTCGTTCACTATGTCATTAGGTTGTAATAATTATTAAATGGGAGACTCACTTGTATATGTAAACAGTTAGTAGAAGTCGCTATGACTTCAGCATGCACTTTAGATGCCTGTAAACGATGATTCAGATAGACTATACTTGACAATCTCAACTCAGAGCCAACGCCAACTCAAAGGCGGACATGCAACATAATGTTTCAGCTTTCTCACATGACTGTGCCAACTTTGGGCTCAATATCAACTTGGAGAAGACTGTAGTTATGTACCAGCCAGCTCCAGGGAATAATCACACTGTGCCGAATATCAAAGTGAATGATCATAGACTAAGTGTTGTGGATAAATTCACCTGATTTGGCAGCACCGTGTCACAAGCTGCCACAATTGATGACGAAGTGAATGCAAGAATCTCCAAGGCCAGTGCAGCCTTTGGCAGACTGTACAAGAATGTATGGGACAGAACTGGAATAAGCCTGCAAACAAAGCTAAAAGTCTACAAAGCAGTTGTATTATCCACACTGCTATATGCTTGTGAAACATGGACTGTTTATCAGCGACACGCTAGGAAATTAAACCACTTCCACACAGTCTGCCTTTGGAAGTTACTGAAGATCAAATGGCAAGACAAGATCCCAGACACTGAAGTCCTAGAAAGAACGTCCATGCCCAGTATCCACACTCTACTAATGAAGAATCAGAATCGCTGGGCTGTTCTCTTGACTCGCATGCCAGATCACAGGCTCCCTAAACGAATTTTTTACGGCGAGTTGCGTTGTGGTAAACGCTCCCAAGGCGGCCAGAGGAAACGCTTTAAAGACACTCTGAAAATCTCACTGAATGCTTTTGGAATTCATCATGACACCTGGGAGACTGCACCAGAGACCGAAATTCGTGGCATGCATCATTACGCAAGGGTGCAGTCACGTGTAAGGCAACCAGGACTGCAAGAGCTGCGAAGAAAAGGCAGGACAGAAAAACCACTGCAGGAAATCCTCCTCCAGAAACATCAAGCATTCTTTGTCCACATTGTCAAAGAACATTTCGAGCCAAAATAGGCCTTATCAGCCACCTTAGAACTCACGGCTCCATACTTTCAACCCCACTGGATGAAATGAATGGTCATCATCATTATTGATTGACAAACAACACTTGACAATCTTTCGCTATATAATTGTCTGTTTTCTGTAAATGGTTCTCATTGTATACACTTCACACTTTCTGTAAATGGTTCTCGTTGTACACAAAACATATTTTCTGTAACTGTGTACATTCACTCATGTTGATGTTTACATTCACGCATGCTGATGTGTACATTAACGCATGTTGATGTTTACAATCACTCAGTTGTACTTCACCGTGTTTGTCTGTCTCTCTCCGATACTGTCGCGTGTTTATTCTGTCTTCCTATCAACCTTAGTTAATCCCGTTTATCACGCAGAATCTCGTAGCGGGGGAGAACTGGGAGCGGTTCGTCCCCCGCTGGTGACTTGCTGGATAACTGAGCCGGCCGCTCAGAAAGCAATGGCAAACTACTGAGCGTAATCTTGCCAAGAAATCAACAGACAGCTGGAAAATGCTCTGTTGACAGCGATGTCCTGTAAAAGGATATGCGAATTAAAAAAAAAAATCAGCCTTAGTCAAGTCGCCATGTTTGATCCATGTTTACTTGATCTATGGAACACAACGGCCTTCTGTAATGTTTCTATTCTTGTTATTTCAAGGTTCTTGTACCGACAGATTCCAGACAACATTAAAGGGCTACCTACGAAAATACAGCATCTCTCCGACATTGTTCGACTCCAGCTTCTGTACATGAACGGTGGAATCTACCTAGATACTGATACAGTCGTAGTGAGGGACCTGGAACCTTTACTAGGTGAGTGAGAACCATTATTACGTATTACTGCCTGAAGTCGGGTTTGAATCCTTGGTAAGGTGTGGATTTGTTTCTGTCGGGGGCAAAAGGAAAACTCTAACCTGCACAGTTCGCGGCGACTGCACTAGCCAGACGGCCTTAATTCCTTAGGCTCAAGACCTCTCTTCTATACACCGCTAGGTACTATATAGACAGTAAATGACAGTTAAGTGACAGTTGACTGCGTGAACATTGCAATTGTCAGCAAGCCTAGTTGCTCACCTTGTTAGCACATTTTGTCTGAAATAGTATGATCGCGTTCAGACATATTCAATAACATCACTTTCTGCTGAAGAATGTTGGTGGGTAACATCACTTTCCGCTGAAGAATGTTGGTGGGGAACATCACTTTCTGCTGAAGAATGTTGGTGGGTAACTACGACGTTTCCACAACTATGTTGTAGGACGTAAGTTGGTAATTTAAATGTTGTACACAACTATGTTGTAGAACGTAAGTTGGTAATTTAAATGTTGTATTTTTTCTGGTGTCGAGCTTGGGCTTGTCAAGAGAACGAAAATTCTAAATAACATCTACACTAGAGAGTACATTCCCCGTGAACTATTAAAATACATCTTTATAGCTCTTCCAAAGAAACCATGCTTTTTAGAATGCGAAGAGCATCGCACAATAAGTCTTATGAGTCACATGACAAGGCTGTTACTCAGAATAATTATGAAAATAATAAGAAATAAGATAAAATCAGACATTAGTGATGAACAATGTGGATTTGTGGAGGGAAAGGGTACAAACAACGCTAAATATATTATCAAGTCACTATTAGAAAGAGCTATAGAAGTAAAAACAGACCTGTACTTATGCTTCATAGAGTACACACAATCATTTGACAATGTGAAGCATGAAGAAATAATATAATTACTAAAGCAACTGAACATTGACAGCAAAGGTTTGCGAATAATAAAGAACATATATTGGCAGCAAACAGCTCTAGGGATGCAGTCTGTTGGTTGGTAACGAGAAAGTATTCACGTCTGGGATGTAGAAAGTTGGTGAGTAAATAGATGGTTCCACTCCTTTGTTGTGAAACGTGACTGATAATTAGAATTTAAACCCTGCTCTGCTTTAGAAAATGAGTTTCCAGGAAGCTTTTTTGTTAATTACTGTCGATCGTTCCTCCTTATAGGCTTACTAGCTGACTCGGCCCGGCTTCGCCCAGTCCTTGGTGGGGAGCATCTCATTTAATTCATATAAGTAGTCATATAAGCTCACGTTCCCGTTACCGACTGTCTGTCTGTCTGTCTGTCTGTCTGTCTGTCTGTCTGACCCGGCATCGCCCAGTCCTTGGTGGGGAGCATCTCATTTAATTCATATAAGTAGTCATATAAGTTCCCGTTCCCGTTACCGACTGTCTGTCTGTCTGTCTGTCTGTCCGTCCGTCCCTCTCTGTCTGTCTGTCTGCCTGTCTGTCTAATCATTTATTGGTTGCAGTTAGAACAACCTTAGATAAACGAAGACCAACTTACAAAAAGCATTAGAAAGAGCACTTGAAAGATCTTTACATCTTCCCCCAACAATTAACTTGGGTAAATGGAGCGGCGGCAGCAGCATCAGCAGAAGAAGGAAAAGGAGGAGTAGACAACTGCAGCGAAAAGGTGGGTCTGTCTATCTATCTGACCCGGCGTGACTTCGCCCAGCTCCTGGCGGGTAGCGTCTCATTAAATTCATACAATAAAAAAAAGTAACTTAAAAAAATGCCCTTCCACACACCATCCATTATTTTTAATGAAAACGCTTTCTAATCACCTGCATGACTACAGTAACTTCTTAAGCAAAAAAAGATGAGTTACAATGTTATGCATTGTGCATTATTTTTATGAAAACTTTGAAAATACCTTACAGATTGTATCATTATTTATTATAACTCATATGCCGGTACATAACTATGGACAAAGAGTTTATAAATCTTTGAAAACGATGCCACAATATGACTATAAGTTATACAGAAAAGTTATGCCCCTTGAAATAACTTTTATAGAGTTAGGTCCCCTGAGATATTTGAAATTACAATGAAAAATGAAAAATGAAATAATACTGGGTAAGCAGGCGATTTCACACTAAAAAAATATTACAGTTGGCATCTCTGGAATGAAAGGAAGGCGTGTAGAAAATTTCATCTCAATCGGATGGGCCGTTCGCGAACAAATAAAGGACATACGGACAGAGATACATAAATACATACAGAGATACATACGCACATCCTAATTTATATATAAGATTAGGCAACTGATAATCCAAATGGTCTGTCGTTTACTGCCCTTAGTACCTTGCGGTGTGGGACGGGGGGGGGGGGGGGTCTTGAGCCTGTGAAATTAAGGCCGCATGGCTAGTGCAGTCGCCGCGAACTGTGCAGGTTAGAGTTTTCTTTTTGCCCCCGACAGAAAAAAACTCCACGCCTTACCGAGGATTCGAACCCGAGTCTCCTAAAGGAGATCCCGGCATTCTAGCCACTGGGCCAGAAATCGTCGTTCATTCGAAATGTATACTTGGGAGGTAATTTCGTTGTGCCTGCATACAAACCGGTGAATCGGTACTATTATCTCGGAACAGTCATCACATCTGGTGGGAGATGCCTTGAAGAGATTAGAACAAGAATCGCCATGGCGAAGATAGCCTTTTGCAAAATGAAAAACATACTGACCAATAAAAAGATATCAATTTCAACGAGAAAAAGGAGTGTTGAAGTGCTACATAGAACCTGTGCTTTTGTATGGATGTGAAGCGTGGGCAATGAGCAAAACGGCGGAAAACCATCTGGTGGCTGTGGAAATGTGGTTTCTGAGGAGAATGTAAAGAATACCATGGACAGACAGAAAAACCAATGACCAAGTCCTACATGAGACAAATGAAAATGGTAAACTGATTAGAGAAATTAGACGTAGGCAGTCACAGTTGTTCGGTCACGTTATGAGAAGAAATGAATTGGAGAACTTGGTGACAACTGGCAAGATCGAGGGAAAGAGAGCAAGGGGAAGGCAGAGAAGTAAATACCTAAATGGCTTGGCCACGTGGTATAGTCGAGACAGGAACACTGAGTTGATCCACGACTCTGGTGATCGAGTTAGATGGCGAAACATGACCGCCCACGCTCATCGGCATAATAAGATGATGATGATGATGATGATGATGATGATGATGATGATGATGATGATGATGATGATGATGATGATGATGATGATGCTTACAATAGAGATGTGATATTTGTGTCTTTCGGCCGATTCAATGGACTTCTTCGGGCGTTTGTAGACCGAGTTAAACTTCCCGGGTGTTTTGTGGGATGTTCCAGGCGTTTAATCTTGTTGTGTCATCATCTTAAATCCTCAATCTACAGGAGGACTTACATAGGCTATCGTGGTCTAAAGATAATGCAGAAGCAAGGCTTGATCAGACGATCTGGTCGACGGTCGTCATCCAGAGGTAAATCCAGACGGATGTATAATCAGATTGCAACGGGCATCATTAGTATCGGAACTCTGCCTGGGAAGGCTAACCTTCAACAAACTCCCGCTGAAGTCGGATATGTCGGTCTACGGGGGCAACATCAGGCACAACGCAATTACGCCTGAAACAAAAAAACCTTGGATGAAGGCAGAAGTATTGGAACTCTTCGCTGGCTTTTGAAGATGAGAACTGAGCGCTTATGGGAATGTCCTGAGTGTAGTGATGCCGGCTCTTGACTCAACTCAACTGAACTCATCTACAGGCAGGGGGAGGAGGAGAAGGGGGCGCATCTGACCCATTTAGAACAGCCGAAACAGTACCGGGCTCTCAAGAGAAGGCAGGGGAAGACCATGGGCATTCCATGAGCCAACACAAAGCTCTCTTTTACTAGACGGCCTCCATCCACAGGAGGTGCCCCATCTGGCCTATTTAGTACAACTGAAAACATGCCCAGCGGCACTCAAGGGAAGGCAGGAGCAGACCACGGACATTCCTTGCATTCGGTGAGCCAACAAAGAACTCTTTGGTTGTAGGCTGACCCAGGAATCGGCACTTCCTGCACATGGCTGCTTAGCCTCACTTCCGTACAAGGGGCCTTCCGTTCACCACAAGCTTCCCTTCCGGAAACCAGAAGAATGCGATCTGCAGATGATATTCACACAGTGAGCTTTCTATTCAGATTTCCACGTCGCTAACCAGCAACATTCCATTTCGTTGCCGCTGGGACGCCTTTGCTTTCTACAAACACATTGGTGCTGTGAACAATGTCCACAGCCTTTAGTAACCTTTCAAGTTGCCAGGGTAAGAGTACCCAGCTCTGTGGCACTCTCGCTATTAGCAAAGTACACCCCAGAAGTGCTCATTTATCCAGGTGGATACGCGGTCCCCAACGCTGCGTTAGCTAAACCTTAATGTGTTTCCCGTCGTCGCCTGTCCGGGGATGATGTTGGGATTTTCTGTTCGTAGATTTTGTGGCCATAAAGGCATTCTCTAAAACTCTCCTGTGTTGCCTACATATTTACATGTCTGATGATTACGCTGCAAGTCTTTCAAGTTGATATGCTGGATAGTATCTCTGTTATCTTGACAGTCTTGAAGTGTCCAATCACGCGTTATATATATATATATATATATATATATATATATATATATATATATATATATATATATATATATATATATATATATATATATATATCATTGGCACCTTGCCGTCTTGACAGACGATAGTTTGTGCTTTAAAAAGGCATAATAACTTTTAACTATGGCGGTAGCGAGTGTGACTGATAAGGCCAATTTGCGCTGTAAATGTCCGTTCACAGTGGGTGCATGTGAACACGTGGTCATTTCCACCATCATGCACCATCTTACGTCTCAAACGCTTGGTGTGTGACTTTTCTGCAATAATTTTCTCCTTTGACTTTATTCCATTTCTGATATTTGCCCTCCATGCAACACGTTCAGCGGCGACTTGCTCCCAATGTGCATTATCAATGCCTGTATCAATCATGTCCCGCTTACACACATCTTTGTATCGTAGTAGAGGCCGACCCTGAGATCTCTTACCCATCTGTAATTCACCAAAAAAGATATCCTTTGGTATTCTACCATCATCCATCCTCCTAAGATGTCCTATCCATCTAAGTCTACGAAGACTGAGCATGGAATAAACTGTCACACAACCTGATCTTTCCAATACTTCAGTATTTGTGATTTTGTCTTGCCACTTAATACCAAGAATTCTTCGCAGACACCGCATATGAAAGCTGTTTAAATTGTTCTCTTGGTGTGAGTAAGTTGTCCAGGTTTCACTGCCATAGAGAAGAGTACTAAGGACACAGGCTTGATAGACAAGGACTTTTGTTTTGGCAGTATATATATATATATATATATATATATATATATATATATATATATTGTCTGTGACACTATAAATCATCTAGACAAATTTTCTTGTGTAAAGTATGGCTTGGCAAACATAATGAGTCTCTTTCTCTGTTCATGGAAGTGAACAAATATTGTGAAATAACCACAAATGGATGAGACTGGTCTGCTAGATGTTAGATTCCATGTCACGTGTCCTGAATTAGCTCACCAACACGTGGCATTTGTTGCCAGTATTGCATGATGACGTTCTATTCAATATTTCAGAATACAATCTCACACTAGGCCTGATAAGCAGGAGAGCAGGCATGGGCAATGCCTTCATTGTGGCTAGAAGAAGAAATGAGTTTATTGCCGAGTGGTACTCACAATACGATCACTACAACAACGGCAATGATTACTGGAATTCTTTGAAGGTAAAACATTCATCTACATCATCCTCAATAACAGCACCATCACATTCATCATTGCCATGGTTTTCAATTTCCACATCTTTATTTTATCATTAAAATAATTATTGCCTCAGAAGTCAGCCGATGACTGGGTTCTATCAAAGAAAACAAAATTAAATTGCATGTCCTTCATATGACGTAGCAGTCAACCCCAGCATTTTCGCTGTTCGTAATACCTGTGCAAATTTTACGTTCAGTAGTTTGCCATTGCTTTCTGAACGACCGGTTCCTATACCTTTTTCGAAAAAACCAGCACCGCTGTGTTTCGAACCAGGGTATACGGGCACACAAACCGCGTTCGCAAGCCCTTAGACACAGAGACCTGTCAAAGGAGACCTATCAAATAAGTGCAGGAGAAACTGTCTTTGTCCTTAGGAACCAACCCCACCGCTCTGTCGGCTGTCTTCTTTCCCTCATTCATTCATTCATTCATTTATTCATTCATTCATTCATTCATTCATTCAGCAGCATGTCCTTTGCAGAACATCGCTTCCATAAGAACCGTCCGGAAAACCTCTCGATCATAAGCAAGACGTCCCCCGTCCGATACACCCATCTGGAGATCATCTGCCATATCCTGCACCCATCTTCTCTTTGGCCATCCCCTTCCTCTCCTCCCAGGCATATAAATCTCTATTATTGTTCTCTCCAAACTTTCGTGACGGTTCGAGTAACCAAAATATTTCAATTTTCTTTGTTTTATCGTCTTTTGCAGCCAACCTTCTTCAATATTCAGATCTTGTCGTACGGATACATTTGTTCTTTTCTGTATCCAAGATATTCTTAGAACCCGTCTATAACATTTATATTCAAATGCATTTATGCACTGTTCAGCTTGTTTAGTAAGTGTCCAGGTCTCACAGCCGTAAATTGCAATGGGAAAGAAACATGTTCTTAAAAATCTAACTTCCCTGAATATACGAATATGTCTCCTGTTTATGTTACAAAGTGTTCTTGTCCCGCCCAACTGTGTATCTAAATTCCCAGTGTGTCGATTTTATACATATTAGTCCCATAATTTTGATCGTAGCAAAGGCGAATATAAACACCACATGCCATTAATTACAGTCACAGATTATACCATTTTCTTCTGTTGCGTTAATTCCGTTACATATTCCGTTGTCACAATGTATTTCTGTCAACATAATTACGTTAAACACAGCCGTTGTCATAATTTATTTAATTCACAATCATTCCGTTATGAACAGCCGTTGTCACACTTTATTGTAGTCACATTCATTCCGTTATAAACACAGTTACTCTTCAGTTCCACCAGCTAACAGAGCTGTGACCAAAGAGAAGAACAGGCCCCATAGTATGTCAAAGATTCAAGCATAATAACACTGTACAAGAACAAAAGGGAGCAGAATGACTGTGACAACAATAAAGGTGTCTCACTTCTATGTATCGTTGGGAAAATATTTGCCATAATCGTTCTGCGCTGACCCTAAGTCCTGAGAGATCAAGTCTACCCCGAATCCCAGTATGGCTTTCAACTGAACGGGTCTACCATTGGTATAGTATTCTCATCATCGATCTTACAAAGGCATTTGATTTGGTCAGTGATGACGGTCTATTCAAGGCGCTAAAGATCGTCTGCCCACCAACTCTTCTGTCCATCGTGGAATCGTTCCACATAGGCATAAAGGGTATAATCAAGTTTGATGGTGCATCCTCAGAAGAGTTTGAAATCAAGTGTGGAGGTAAGCAAGGTTGTGTACATCCCGTCCACCCACCCTTTTCCAAATCCTCTTTGGAATATACGTTTCACTTTTATTGAAATATGCCTTTCGTGATCAGGATGGTTGTATATACATTCACTCACGCTCAGGTGGCAGTCTCTACAATGCTCAGAGATTGAAGGCAAAGACCAAAAATAGGATGGTACTGATCAGAGAATTGCATTTTTACAATTACGACACAGTAAAGAAGATTTACAACGCCTACTATCTGCGTTCTCCAATGCTTGTTATAAATTTGGTTTAACAATTAGCAAAAAGAAGACACAGATTATGTCACAAGGTGCACATGGGGTACCATCAATCTTTATTGATGACGCTGAGCTGGAGATAGTTGACCATTTCACATATTTAGGATTGGAGGAAACCAATAAATAATCCCTAGATCAGGAAATCAACATCCGGATTGATAAGGCAGTAACAACAATAAACAGGTTAAGAAAAAGAGTCTGGGAGAGCAGGAAGCTTACTGCCAAAACAAAAGTCCTTGTCTATCAAGCCTGTGTCCTTAAACTTTTCCTTATGGCATTTAAGTCTGGTCAACTTACACCAAGAGAAACGTTTAAAACAGCTTTCATATACGATGTCCGCGAAGATTACTTGAGATCACAAATACTGAAGTATTGGAAAGATCGGGTTGTGTAACGGTTTATTCCATGCTTAGATGGATATGACACGTTAGGAGGATGGATGATGGTAGAATACCAAAGGACATATTTTTGGGTGAATTAAGATGGGTAAAAAAAACTTGCCTAGGCCTCTAATACCATGCAAAGATGACATGCGGGACATGACTGATACAGGCATTGATATTGCACTTTTTGAGGAAGTTGCCGCTGATCGCGTTGCATATAGGGCACAGATCAGAAATGGAATAAAGACAAAGGAGAAAATGATTGCTGACAGGTCACACACTGAGAGTGTGGGAAGTCAGACGTTGCGTGAATGTGGAAATGACTAAGTGTTCACACGCATTCATAGTGGACGAACCTTTACTGCGCAAATTTATCTGATCAGTCTCATTTGCTACCGCCATAGTTATTAGGCCTTTTTCAAAACACAATGTAACAAACTATCGTCTGTCACGACGGCAAGATGTCATTCAGTTGTAAATGATAGCGTCTATCATTTCACGTATTATACCTCTCCATGATGTAAATGATAGCGACCATCATTTCACTTATTATCTCTCTCCATGCTGTAAATGATAGCGAATATTGTTTCATTTATCTCTCTCCAAGCAGTATATGATTGCGACTATCGTTTCACGTATTATATCTTTCCACGCTGTTAATGATAGCGATTATGGTTTCAATTATTATATCACATTTCTATAAATGATAGGTATCATCGTTTCATGTTTCTCCATACTGTAAATGATATCGACTATCATTTCACTTATTATATCTCTCCATGCTACAAATGATAGCGACTATCGTTACACTTATTATTCTCTCCATGCTGTAAATGACAGCGGCTGTCGTTTCACGTATTACATCTCTCCATGCTGTAAATGACAGCGGCTGTCGTTTCACGTATTACATCTCTCCATGCTGTAAATGATAGCGGCTGTCGTTTCACGTATTATATCTCTCCATGCTGTAAATGATAGCTACTATCATCTCACTTATATTTCTCCATGCTCTATATGTTAGCAACCATCATTTCCTTTATTATATCTCTCCATGTTGTAAATGATAGCGATGATTGTTTCATATGTCTGTCTGTTTGTTGTAACTGATAGCGACTATCGATTCACTTTTTATTTAAGGGGCGTTCATTTGAAGCCCGTTCCAGTGTCTTTATTACAAAAGCATGAAAGAAACATCAACAGGTGTGGTAGAATTAAACAAAGCATTCATTTTGAATGAATAATGCACCATGGGTTGGTCAGAAGCGTCGCCGTAGGCATTTAGGCAAGCATCCCATTGCTTTGGTAGGCGGCGAATGCCGTACGCAAAAAAGGATTGTGGTTGCTCACAGAACCAAGTGTTTACCGCGTTCATTACGTCTGCATCTGTGTGAAATCGTTGCCCCTTGAGAGATTTTTTTAGAGGTCCGAACAAATGAAATTCACATGGTGACAAATCAGGACTATAGGCAGGACGTTGCAGAATTTCCCACTTCTTCCAAGCTAATGCTTCCTGCACAATCGTTGCAACACATGGACGAGCATTATCGTATAACAAAATCACACCGCGAGAAAGCATGTCGGGTCGTTTATTCTTGATGGCTTTTTGCAGCTTGTCTAGTGTTTCCAAGTAGTGGGTAGAGTTGATGTTGACACCAGGTTCTTTAAAGTCGGCTAACAATAGCCCTTCATGGTTAAAAAAAAAATGCGCTCAGCACAGCCTTACCAGCGGAAACCTGTAACTTGAATTGTTCGGCTTTTGGCGATCCAGCATGCTTCCATTGCATGTTCTCTAATTTGCTGCTCGGCTCAAAGTGGTGACACCATGATTCATCGCCTGCCACTATGCGGAAAAGAAATGCATTACCCTTCACTCTGTAACGCAGCAAGTGGTTCAAACACCATCCCATGCGTTCCTCGTTTTGGTGGTCGGTCAACGTCCGTGCATTATTCCATGCACCATTATTCAGGCAGCCGAGGCCTGTGAACACACCTTCCGATATTGCAGTTTCTTACGAACAACCTTTTGAACTGTCCCAATTGTCACATCAAATTCTTTCGCTAGCGAACGTATGCTTCGACAACGGTTCATCTGTACTGCTGCATTAATTTTGGCGATGGTTTTTTTTTCTTCTGTTGCAACAATACGCGCTTGACTCGGCCGTCGAAGATCTGTCATGTACTGACGTTCTTTCCGAAACATTCGTGCCCAGTATGTCACTGTTGTTTTCGACACACATTTGTCACCGTACGCTGCCTGCATTCTTCAATGACTGTCCACTGGTCGACATCCCTCAAATGAAAGAAACTGAATCACCGCTCATTGAGCTTCTTTGGGCGGATTTTGGATCAACCCGGCCATTGTCTCAACGATCAGAAACAGAACCTATGCATCATGGGACGATAAGCACGTGCTCTTTTATTCATTGGTCAGTACTTATCACATGACTATGACATGATCATGTTCAACGTACGCAATTACGCGCGGTGCGGCACGGACGGATTGCAAATGAACGCTCCTAATAGCTCTCCGTGATGTACATGATAGCGAGTGTCATTTCACTTATTATATATTCATTGATAGCGACTATCATTTCACTGATTATATGCCTCCATGCTGCAAATGATACGACTATCATTTCATTTATTATTTCTCCATGCTGTAAATAATAGCGTCTATCGTTTTATATATTTTATCTCTTCACGCTGTAAAAGATAGCGACTATCCATTCAATTTGTATATCTCTCCATGCTGTAAATTTGTGCAAATGATAGCGACTATCATTTCACTTATTATATCTCTCTCGTGCGAAATGATAGCGACTATTGTTTCACTTATTATCTTCATGGTCAGACTGCGAGAACAGCAAGTTAAAAGAGGTGTGGCTATACACGAACACTATGCTGGAAGCCAAAGAAGATTAATAAAACAACACAGAACTGGTGTCTTGAGTAGCTACACGCTATGAGATTTACTGAGGAGGGGATCACTTATGAACCGAATGATTCGATGTGCAATGAGGATGATCTGTCGACTAACTAACTAACTAACTAACTAACTAACTAACTAACTAACTAACTAACTAACTAACTAACTAGCTAGCTAGCTAGCTAGCTAGCCAGCCAGCCAGCCAACCAACCAACCAAACAATAAACCAACTAACTAACTAACTAACTAACTAACTAACCAACCAACCAACCAACCAACCAACCAACCAACCAACCAACTAACTAACTAACTAACTAACTAACTAACTAACTAAATAACTAACTAACTAACTAACTAACTAACTAACTAACTAGCTAGCTAGCTAGCTAGCCAGCCAGCCAACCAACCAACCAACCAATAAACCAACTAACTAACTAACTAACCAACCAACCAACCAACCAACCAACCAACTAACTAACTAACTAACTAACTAACTAAATAACTAACCAACTAACTAACTAACTAACTAACTAACTAACTAACTAACTAACCAACTAACTAACTAACTAACCAACCAACTAACTAACTAACTAACCAACTAACCAACTAACTAACTAACTAACCAACTAAAAAAAACTATTTAAATAACTAACTAACCAACCAACCAACCAAGCAACCAACCAATCAACCAACCAACCAACTAACTAACTAACTAACTAACTAACTAACTAACTAACTAACTAATACAACAATTATTTTGTTCCGTGATGGATCAAATAAATCAACGATTGCTTTCGATGTTATCAGTACTACATAACACTACTTCCGTTCCCCAAAATGAAGGATAGGCATTTGAACGATTAAGGCTTCTGGAGTGTTTCTGCTTGTGGCTACGCTTTGCATTCGCATTTTCCTCATATTGGACTGGTAGTGCATGGTTCCGTCGCCCTGCTACTGAGTTGAGTATGTGGCGCGACACTGTGAGCTTTTAATTTCGTGAGGAGTGTTTTTACATCTGTCCGCGGTTGTTTGTAGCATGAATTGCATGTTCGAAATGATGGCGGTCGGTCTGTCGCTGAACTGACTAGATAGCCTTATGCAGTAATGTGTGGCTGCTGGTTTTTTAGCGACTACCGCTTCCATCGACAATGAACTGTATTTTTCGTAAATAAAACAACACAGAACTGGTGTCGTGAGTAGCTACACGCTATGAGATTTACTGAGGAGGGGATCTGAGCACTTATGAACCGAATGATTCGATGTGCAATGAGGATGATCTGTCGACTAACTAACTAACTAACTAACTAACTAACTAACTAACTAGCTAGCTAGCTAGCTAGCTAGCTAGCCAGCCAGCCAGCCAGCCAACCAACCAACCAACCAACCAATAAACCAACTAACTAACTAACTAACTAACTAACTAACTAACTAACTAACTAACTAACTAATTAACTAACTAACTAGCTAGCTAGCTAGCTAGCTAGCCAGCCAGCCAGCCAACCAACCAACCAACCAACCAATAAACCAACCAACCAACTAACTAACTAGCTAGCTAGCTAGCCAGCCAGCCAGCCAACCAACCAACCAACCAATAAACCAACCAACCAACTAACTAACTAACTAACTAACTAACAAACAAACAAACTAACTAACCAACCAACCAACCAACCAACCAACCAACCAACCAACTAACTAACTAACTAACAAACTAACTAACTAACTAACTAACTAACTAACTAACCAACTAACTAACTAACTAACCAACTAACTAACTAACTAAAAAAAACTATTTAAATAACTAACTAACCAACCAACCAACCAACCAACCAATCAACCAACCAACCAACGAACCAACCAACTAACTAACTAATTAACTAACTAACTAACTAACTAACTAACTAACTAACTAATACAACAATTATTTTGTTCCGTGATGGATCAAATAAATCAACGATTGCTTTCGATGTTATCAGTACTACATAACACTACTTCCGTTCCCCAAAATGAAGGATAGGCATTTGAATGATTAAGGCTTCTGGAGTGTTTCTGCTTGTGGCTACGCTTTGCATTCGCATTTTCCTCATATTGGACTGGTAGTGCATGGTTCCGTCGCCCTGCTACTGAGTTGAGTATGTGGCGCGACACTGTGAGCTATTAATTTCGTGAGGAGTGTTTTTACATCTGTCCGCGGTTGTTTGTAGCGTGAACTGCATGTTCGGAATGATTGCGGCCGGTCAGTCGCTGGGCTGACTAGATAGCCTTATGCAGTAATGTGTGGCTGCTGGTTTTCTAGCGACTGCCGCTTCCATCGACAATGAACTGTATTTTTCGTGGAGTACTTTTGTGTTGGCATTCTGACAGCGGCCTTATGTATAGTATACCTGTGTAGGCTATTGGTTTGTCGAGACTCCCGGCTGTTCCACTTTTCACATGGGACAGTGAGTAGCATTTTGTGTGATATCCAATGGCACAGAAACGGAGCATAATGGGGACGACACGTTGCTGTGAAGTTAGAACCGCGACTAATGACTAATGATTAATGACTTTCCCTTGCAGGTTCCCTACTTGATGTGGTTAAAGAATCCCAGCCGAGTTCACGTGCTGTCAGACAAGGTCTATCGCCCCAATTGGAACGAGTCGGACTTATTATTTAAGAAGAGCAGTTACCCTTGGCGCAATAATTATGCAGTACATGTCTGGAATGGTAGAGGTAATCCAGTTCCCGAGCACATCGAGGAAATTACAACCGCGAACACAACAGTCGCTGAGATCTTTCGCTATGTCTTATATGGAGATGAAAAAATCAGAGGGTAGTAACTGATGTCCTGTCCTCCCTCCTCTTGTTTATAACCTATATAGACAGCATATGTAAAGAAACCAGCCAAAGTGAGACCGTAACAACTCCGCATGAAGAACAAAACACAGAAGAAGAACCAAAGGCAAATCATACCATTAAAGAACGCCTATTTGCGGGCGATCAAGCATTAATAGCAATTGGGGGGGGGGATGAATGGCCTCGAGGTATGGTGTCCGCCTCGAGTGCTGGAGGTCCCGGGTTCAGACCCCGGTGAGGACCGGGATTTATTTAAAAAATCCACCTGGACTTCCGGCAACAACATTTCCCCTGGTCTCTGGGTAGTGAGATCGGACGCCCGTGTGTATTGTTGCGCACGTAAAAAATCCCCTGGCAGTTGGAAATCAAAAAGAATAGCCTAACGGCGCTGCCCGGGCAAAATTTCGAGTTAAAAATCTACCCAAAGTATTTCAGGATCCTCGCCGATGCAACGGAGTTCGTGCATTGAGCTGAGTTTCTCCAGACTCAGGTTTGGGTTAGGAGGAAAACGGAGCACTTATGGGTTAAACCGTGTGCCGTGATGTTGATCCAACGACTAAACTAAACTAAACTAAACTAAGCATTAATAGCAAATCAGAATCAAAATTACAAGGCCATATAAGTAGTCTAAACGAAGTGTGTATGGAGCAATGGTAATAACTATAACCAGAGATGAAAGAACAATAAAGATTCATCTAGAAGAACAGCCCCTGAATCGAGTAAAGAGCTTCAAGTACCTAGAAAGTATAATATCATCAAATAGCAAATCAGTAGGCGAGATCGAAAATAGGTGCAATAAGGCAAATCAACTCATTGGACAAATGGCACCAAATACTAAAGAACAAACATGTATCAATAACTACTAAGAAAGCACTTTACAACACAATCTTCCTACCAACTCTACGCTACCAATGCCAAACCTGGACAATGACAGAAAAAGAGAAAAGAAAAATCACAACAACAGACCTGAGATTCCTGAGAAGAATATTCAATGTATCAAGAAGAGAAATATCAGAAATTAAGAAATCATGACTAAACAAATCAGGACTACGTTGGGGTTACAGCAGCGCTAGATGTCATCAGAGCACAGCAGGTTAAATGGTTTGGTCATATAACTAGATTACCAACTATAGTGCATTTACATTTGGTTGCCTCCATATAAAAATCCATATCTCAGTAACCAACTGAGGGGAAATGACGAGATTTAGCATATAACCTTATCATTATGTCCCCTTAACAAAAAAAAAATTTTGTTCTGGAAATTGTACAGCAGATTTCAATGTTTGTTTATATGCGGTGTATAATTTACGGGTCAGAGATTAAGTCCATAATTTTAAATTATTTTACCTTCAGCCAGAAAATCAGCGTTCAATGTTGAATATTCTCCGTGGTTCATGGGATTGTCCTTATGGCAAGAACCCAGCGCTGTTTAAGCTGGGAGTGTTCAGGGGTGTCGTCAATGTGGGTTCTTTCATGAAACCTGATTTTTTTTTTTTTTTTTTAAAAAAATCTTACCACTTATCGCTAACATTTGAATGTGTGAATATTGCTCAGTGGGATTGAATGTGAAATTTTGTTCACTTCAAAGCATCGCTATGAAGTTGTACACATATTTTTGTCAAGAAGCTGACCGCAGGAAACTGTTTCATACTATTACAAATTCCGATGAAAAAAAAACAGTGCATGCATTGAGTTTGAGTAAACGGTCATTTCGTCGATGGGTGCAAGAATCTGGAAATAAACCACCAGGCAATAACCAAACGGTAGGTTGAAAGGCTATTGTAGACAGCTTCGACAAGGATGTCATAAGGCTCGCTATTATAAAAATCCATCCATCCATCCATTATGTGCCATGCCGATAAGCGCGGGGCATGTTTTGCAATCTCACTCGATCACCAGAGTCGTGGATCAGCTCGGTGTTTATGTCTCGACCATGCCACGTTACCATGTCATCCGGGTATTTGCCGCTAGGTCTTCCCCTTGGTCTGTTCCCTTCGATCTTATCAGTTGTCACCAAGATCTCCAATTCATTTCTTCTCATAACATGCCCAACAAATTTTGACTGTCTGCGTCTAATGTAACAAATAAGTTTACAATCTTCATTTGTTTCTTGAAGGACTTGTTCATTGGTTTTTCTGCCTGTCCATGGTATTCTTTGCATTTTCCTCAGAAACCACATTTCTATAGCCATCAGATGTTTTTCGGCTTAACTGCTCATTGTCCAAGCTTCACATCCATATAAAAGTACAGGTTCTATGTAGCATATCGACACACTTTTTCTCGTTTCAATTGACATCATTGTATTGGTCAGTATGTTTTTCATCTTGCTAAAGGCTACTTTTGCCATGGCGAATCTTGTTCTAAACTCTTCAATGCATCTCCCATCAAATATTATTACTGATCCGAGATAATTGTACCTATTCACTTGTTGAAGAATATTCCCATTTACTTGTATATTACATTGTGGTATTTCGTTCTTCCTAGTGACCATAATCTATGTCTTTTTACAATTTAATTCTAACCGTAGTTGTTCACTGTGTGTAACAGCCACACCTACTAAATGTTGCAGGTCCTGTTCATTGTCTGCAATCAAGACTTTATCATCTGCATATCTAATGTTATTGATGCATCGTTCCCCAATGTTGATTCCTTCCATATCTTCTATATTTCTGAAAATATTTTCACTGTACAGGGAAAACAGATCTGGAGACATTACACATCTCTGTCTTACACCTCTCTTAATAGGCTGATATATACCTTCTTCATTATCAACTCTTATAGCAACTTGGTGTTTCCAATATATGTTTTTTACAAGTCTAAAGTCTTTTCCATCAATTTGTAGATTTTAAAGCATCCTTATCATGTCGATATGTCTCACTTTGT
The DNA here is from genome assembly GCA_963921405.1 of Cepaea hortensis. NCBI lineage: Eukaryota > Metazoa > Mollusca > Gastropoda > Stylommatophora > Helicidae > Cepaea > Cepaea hortensis. The sequence goes on along the minus strand of OY992895.1, from coordinate 78,028,987 downwards.
CGAAAGCCTTTGTGTAGTCAATATATAAAAATGCTGGATGCCAAAGAAACAGTGACTGTAAGAAAACTTAGGGTTTGGTTGAGAAAGAAAAATAACATAGAGCTATCCAAAACAACTTTGTGGAAAATTATAAGGAAATTAGGCTTCACTTTTAGAAAGTACAAAGGGGAGAGAAGGGGGGGGGGTAGAAATATCCTTTGCGAGCAACCCCATTTAGGAGCCATGAGAAGCAGAATACCTAGGTGAAATAAGGGAAATGCGCAAAGAAAATTATGGCATAGTGTATTTGGATGAAACGTGGATCAATGTGCACCACACAAGTGATAAGGAATGGCAATCAGTGGATGGGCAGATAAAGCGATATGTGCTTGTCGTATATTCTGAAGGGACTGGTAATCACTGATGTGCATGACCCATTTCTGTTAAAGGGAACTGGGCCCCATCCACTTCTAATATGTAAATAAACCAAGAATACGACCCCTGATCTTTTACAGACTCATTTTTGTTTACTTTGTCTAGGAGTAAATGGTCCTCTTTTTCTGGGAAAAAAACAAATGAACAAATAGATCTGACTATGCCACTTTTCACATGAAATATAATAGCTCTCGAACCCCCATTCAATCTGTGAAAATATCTAAAAAAAAGATTTCCTAAGGGTGAACCAGGTGAAAGGAAACATGGGTCGTGAACAGTTTAAAGATCCAGAGTCTTAATTTACTCTTGGGTTATTGAATTCATTTTGAGCTAGTTTGTTAGATAATTAATTATTTCACAAACAATGAATCACATTGATGACTTGTCACACAAATAAGACAGAGATGTCAACAGACAGGATGGACTGTAATGAAATTAGGAACTTCAATACATTGTATAAATTTATTGACTGGCCTGATTCTCTTTTGGCCTATTGATTGATCATGACACATTTAGGTACATCAGTCATGGTGATAGTTACACATGTGGCAATGCAAATCATGGTCAATAATCAGTCCATCAATAAATCATAATAATCAAATTGATTACAATGTCTGATAGCAAAGCATCTTAATTTGAGTCTAACGTCTTCTATTAAATTTTACACTCTATAAAAAGTATGGGGGTGTTGTTATCTGTTCTCTGGGTGGTTTTTGGGTGTAAACAGATGAAATGTCACCTATGAGTTGGCGGAGTGAGTGGAGCCTGGGTCCATCGACTGCTGGATCCCATTCAGTACTTGCCAAAGCTACTCTGAAGGCTTCTCATGCTCTGGTCAGGGCCTGAGGTCTCTTCCATCTCATGTTTTGGGACATCTTCTTTCATCTGCCTCCCTCTTGTCTGGTTTGGATTTCCACCATGGACATCACTGTTTAAAATTAACAGAGGTATGTACAATCCTACCCAAGTAATTTTTGCAGCATGTTCATAAGTATGAAAACAACATAACATAAAGAATAAGATCAGAAGAAGTGTTGTTGTGTTAATTTGTGTGGGGTCAGACATCATTTCACTGCATGTACCTGTCATCAGTTGGTACCTGCTGTATGCATTCGCTCAGTGTACTTTTGGTTCAGTGAGAAGTGTACATTCAGACAGAGATAAGATTGAGGATGTGTTGTTCCTTGGGCCATTGAAGTCAAGCAAATAATGCAAGATCAAGACACGGACAAGAGGCATTTTTACAAATGACATACATTACATCTTCATCATCTCTTTCAGTGTTGCATGGTGTGTTTAAATGTTTATCTGTACCTCCCAGATCAACCATTTATCTTCTTCTTCCCATTATCAATCCTGTTCCTGGTGTGGTTGTGGTGTTGTGTGGAGTGCTGTGTTGAGTATTGTGTTGAGTTAACCTCTGTTGAGTGGGGTTTTCATAGTTTGGACCATTTCCCCCTCCATCATCAGTAGTTAATATGAGTTTAACTCACCAAGTGTTTTATTATTATGCATGTCTGTCATACAGAATATCTGATGTGTATTTGTTACCAAAGTAATCTATACAAGATCATGACAACAATCCATTAGAAAAAAAAGGTTATTACATAAGGTACCCTTTTCTAATTCCCTCCTTCTCTTCATCTTATTTTTTTTTATTCTACCACCACTATCACCAGTGTTCATCATGTGCACTCTGTTGGTGATCACTAGTTGACAATAGACCAAGGTTTTATTCACCTTGTGGTCTCGACAGATTATCCAGGCTGTCTATCACAATGGCGTCTTGTGAAGCGTAACCTGTTTCTAGGCAAATGCGTTTAGTGAGTGCTTTTGACCAATTAAAATCTGTCATACAAATACAATCAATTACTATCAACTACTATTATTTCAATGCGTAAAGAGGAAAGAAAAGATATACTCCATCTCTCAGCTTCTTAGATTGAAAATAGACAGAAATATGTTCGTTTTCAAACGAGGCAGTAGTTAATGTGCTCAAACTGACCTGTCTGCAGAAATAATTCAAAGTAATTTTTGAAGTAATGCATTAACATGCGTTTGAATTTTCACCTCAAACATTTTCCTGTGATAGATTGATGTAAGATGCATATAGTAAAGTCAGTAGTTGTAGTGAAAAATATCAGAGTTTGCAGTTTTGAGAAAGTTTGAGATGTCGGTTTCGCCGGGAAAATGGCTCAGTGTAGCCAGAAGTAGCAGTCGTCAATTTTACACTTCAGAGATTTATTTTATCACTAATACACTTAATTTTAACACACAACACTGGATACCTCCGCTGCACATGTCTGGGTATCACACTGATATGAGGATTGTCAAGCTTACCTCAGTTCTTGAATCAAACTGCAGTCTTTGCACTCAGAAAGGACAGGTCTCACAAACTAGCTGACCAGTCGTCAGGCTGAAGAAGTAGGAGTGCGCGGGTTTTGAGAAAAGCGACGCTCACTTAGGTTAAATTTAAACCACGTGATCTCCTACCACCACTCGTTTTGTTAGTTGCAGACGCTGTAGTTTTCTATTATTAGATGACATCCATCCATCTAAAGTGTCAACTTGTGTTAGATTCATAATGGTGCGTTCAAGTGTGTGAGTTCTCTGGTTCGTGGTGCGAAATTGTTGACGCACTGCAAATGATGGTTGGTAAATATGTCACAGTGCCCAGTAGTATAGGACAGCATTTGGTCATGGCCCATTCTGGTAATACGCATAATGGCTTACTACAGAATGCTGGACTCGTGATCGTATCAAAGCATTCAGACAAAAGGGATTATCATAATAAGATGAATGGTAATGTATTTAGAGATTGGCTCGAGAATATTGTACTTCCATCCCTAGAAAGACCGTCGTGTCCAATTATGGACAATGCATTATATCAAGACAAAATACCTACAGCATCGAGCGTAAAGGGAGCAATAACGATATAGCTCCGAATGGAAAACATACCATTTCCAGAATCGTATTTCTAGCTAGAATTGTTGTCCCTTGTAAAACAGACGCCAAAAAGCAAGAAACATCAAATCGACAAGTTGATAGAAGAGCATCGTCATGGGTGCTTGAGATTTCCGCCGTACCATTCTCATTTTAACCCAATAGAAGTGTCAAAGACTCGACCGCATCCCCTCCGCCAGGGAGAGCGGTCAATCCTGAAGAGACCAGGAGGAGATACGGTGCCCGAGGCAAGGGCAGGGGAGATGAGGTAATAGGAGAAGGTTAGCCACTCCCTCATGAGACACGCAGGCGTTGTTCAGAGAGTTAGCACTCTCATCACGATAACATCACACCTCGTGTAGCCACAGCACAGTTGAGTATGCACTCAACAAGCCACGGTTGCCAACGGCGTGCGATGTGAGGTAACACGCACCAAGGTGAAGGTCACGCCGCGTGGTGTGTAACGATGGGACAGAAGTTGGGCAGACGGGAGACTGGACTTGAGGCGTTCACATCGTTTAGAATAGCGTTAGGAGTTTTGTGTTCACTAATAGATAGAACTAGCATAGGGTTAGCAGTTTGTGTTAGATAATTCTGTGGCTGTATATTGTGTATTGCATTAGCGACTGTTTACCGCTTGTAAGCGAGCCAACGGCAATAAAATGGACCATGCATTTTGCCTCCCACACGACTTGCAAGTTGTCTTGTATGGGTGTGTGAGAAGTACCCGATGATGCCTGTCAGTTGAGTTGTTGACAGGCCAGGGTAATTGTGGTGTCAGAAGTGAAGCTTGAATGTAATATTCAAGCTACTCCACTCGTCCACGAGGCTCTAGACTAGGGTTTAATTTGTGTAGTGACGGTGATTTGTGCAGACGAGAGAAATTTTGCAAGCTAGAAATGTGCCTATCGTGACGTATTAAACCGTTTAATTGTGTTTATGAAATATTTATTTAGTCAAAGTATGTATTCATCAAAGCTGTAAGTATTAATATTCTTGTTTTCTCATATTTATTTATATATTTACCTTTTTGTTGAGAAATGAGTACCAAAAATGATTCACGGCGGAGCGATACAAAGCCAGCCGACAATATCGATTTTTCATCGCGCTGTGCTGTGACGTCAGATGATTGACAAACAGTCGTCTGGGCTCATTAGCATACAGCAATCGAGTGTGTAGAGAATTGCTAAACGGCTGCCCGCCTGAATCGGTACGTTATATCATTTATTAGTTATTTATTTCAACTACTAAAGGAATATAATTATTTATTTACACATTATTATGTTATTTTGATTTCTTTACAAGCATTTATTCATTTTTGGGTCTATTTTCTCTTTGCTTATCGTCACGATGGAACTATTTTCGGGCTAAGCATCTGATACTTAGCTGCACAACGTCTACAGAAATTAACTAGGTTAGTAACGAAAGGCAATTATTGTTTAAAACAAAGACAGGACATTGACATTAAAATTAATTGATACATGTTCTAGTTGTTCGTAAGTCTGTCATTGTCTAAGTCATTGTCCTTAGTGGTCGAGTAAATCATATCGTTTAGTAGGCGTGTTTACTGCTGCCCTACATATCAGAGGGCAAACAACAGCTGTGCACATACACCTGTGGGCCAAATACAGTGTGTTACTTACGAGACGTGTCTCCACCCCAGTGTACCAAACAAGGTGACCTGTGTCAAAGGAGCTTCGTTCCCACATTAAGCTGAGTACAACTATATTTTTGGCATGCATTGTGATTAATAGTGCATCTCTTTTTCAGCTTGTGATACACTATAATATTTTTTGTGCTCTGATTTTCCAACATAGAAATTGTGTTCAGCATATAAACTGTAAATAAAATTAATATTCCTTAACGAGGAACAAATAGATAACATCATAGATAAATAGGTAATTAAACAAATCAGTGTAGGTCAACGCGAGCTAAATTACTAAACAGCATGGCTACTTTAGCTGATTTTATAAAAGCAGGTAAAGAGTTACAATATACAGGAAAAGACTTAGAAGAATATGCTGATAAAAAATTTAAAGAAGCAAAAGATGCGGAGAGAGACGAACGCGCACGAGAAAGAGAACAGGATAGACAACATCAGATACAACTAGCTGAGATAAATAAACAAAAAGAAATAGAAACAAAACAAAAGCAGTTGGAACATGATAAAGAGATTGCTCAATTAGCGGAGGTAAATAAGCAAAAAGAAATAGAAACAAAACAACAACAGTTAGAACATGATAAGGAAATTAAGCAACAACAGTTAGAACATGATAAGGAAATGAAGCAACAACAGTTACAACAAGATAAGGAAATTAAACAGAAAGAACAAGAATTAAAACAGAAGACATTAGATCAAGAGAAAGAATTAAAACAAAAGGAATTAGATCTAAAGCAAAAAGAGATAGATGAAATGGCAAGAGTCAAAGAAAAACAAATTCAAGTAGAATCAGAGACACAATTAAAGATGAAAAGCATGGATGTAGACTCACACGCAGAGATCTCTGCCACTAAACTAAGAAGTCAACAAGAGGAAAATAAGTTCAACAAATACAAAAATATTATCAAACCATATTGTAAAGAGGACTCCATATCTGCCTGGACAGAGAATGTAGAGTATCAATTTAAATATCACCAAGTTCCTTTAGAGATGTGGGCTCCTATTTATATGAAGAATCTGAGTGGTGAGCCCCTTAAAGTAATAGAGTCTATTCCTATTGAACTTAGATCTAGCTATCAATACATCCATGATAGGATTATGCAGCACTTTTTACTTGATGCCCCTGGGTATCAGGTTCAGTTCTCAAATTTAAAACCTAAACCTAGTGAAACTTTTATAGATTATTTTTCAAATGTGCAGAGTGTACTAAACAGGTGGCTTAAAGCAGCTAACATAGGAAAAGACTTTGATAGATTAAAAAACCTAATAGCTATGGACAAGTGTATATCTACTATACCTTCTCCTTTTGCTAAGTTTTTGCAGCAGTCGGACATTGAGAACATCGAGCAGTTCGAAAAAAAGGCTCAGCATATTTTTCTTCTAACAGAGAGATTTTTAAGACCTCAAGTGACTCTGAGATAGTTTCCTTTGTCAAAGACCAATCAAAAAACTATCAGGGTAACAGAAAACCTTTTCAGAAGTATGATAAAAAAGACAGAAAAGTTTCCAAATGCATGTACTGTCAACTAATGCACGACACTTATGCTATGTGCGACAAATCGCCGAATTATCCGGCGCATCTTGAAAATGTGATCAAGAAGCAGCAAAGCAAACGGTCTGCATACAGGCGTGCAATCAAATGTTTTTTTTGTTCCTCTTATGGCCATTATTCTAATAAGTGCCTTGGCCGCCAACGTTTGAAAGCTAACAACGCTATGTTGATTGACACCTCGTCAGATAGTGGTAGTGAGAATGAGTGTGAGGTTGAAAGTGACTTACCTACTAACCAAGCAGAAGATGTGTGTGGTGCAAACGATATGTTAAGCTTTGACAGCTGTGAACGATGTCACCAATTCCATGCAGACGGAAAACTAGAATGTGGACATACAGTACCATTCTCATCTGAGAATTTAAATGCAGCATTAGCCTCCAGAGGCAGTTTAGTGTTCCACAATGCAATGGTCAATGATGTACCATGCCAATGTTTGCTGGATAGCGGCAGCACCCTTATTGGTCTTCGAAAAGAACTAGTGAGTCCGGGTGATTACACAGGTGACACTGTGAAATGCCGAACCTTTTCGGGTAACGTTGAAATTTACCCTTTGGCAAAAGCCCGTATTGAGTCTCCTTTTCTTTCCGGTACCTTTACTTGTGCAATACTTAACAACCCGTGTACTGACTTAATTTTGGGGTGCTTACCTCAACTGAAACAATGTACTAGTGAAGAAATAGTTGCATGGGATAAATTAAATGCAGCTAATGCAACAACAAGAGCAGACAGTGTGAAACATCAAGACACACTACAAGATGAGAGACTACTGTTGCTTTCTCCAACTGGCACAGATGACAACAGCAGACAGAAGTTTATAGAACAGCAGAAAGCTGACCCTAGTGTGTCTCCATACTTGAAATTATTAAAAGATAAAGCCAAAGTGACCAAAAATGCTTCATGGTTCTTTAGACTTAATAATGGCATTTTAACTAGATATTATACTACTGGTAACCATGAGATTCAGCAAACGGTGTTACCTGAACATCATCGTCTAACTGTGCTAAAGATTGCACATGAGTCACCGTTTGCTGGTCATCTTGCATATGATAAAACCAGGGCCAGAATTCAGGCTCATTTCTATTGGCCAGGTTTTTGCAATGATATAAAATTATTTTTTCGGTCTTGTGATGTCTGTCAACAATTAGTACGCAAGGGTAAACATCCTACAGCTGAAGTACAACCTTCTACACTGGCCTCCAGACCATTTGAGAGTGTGGCGGTAGATATTGTTGGACCCCTGAATCAGGTGTCCAGCAAAGGAAATCGCTTCATATTGACAATGGTCGACCTATGTACAAGGTGGGTTGAGGCAGTAGCTTTGAAGTACATCACCTCCAAAGACGTTGCCAATGTATTTATACACCTGTTCTCACGATTCGGATTCCCACGGACCATTTTATCCGATCGTGGAACTCAGTTCATATCGGCTGCAACGCAAGCCCTTACAAAAATGTTAGGTATTAAACAACATTTTACGACAGCATACCATCCAGCCAGCAATGGAATAGTAGAGAAAATTAACGGTGACCTAAAGCATATGCTGGCTAAGGTGACAGCAGAAAACCCAGCTGATTGGGATACACTGTTACCAACAGTGCTGTTCGCCTATCGGGAGATTCCCCATTCAAGCACGGGTTTCTCACCGTTTGAATTAGTTTACGGGGCTAACCCACGTGGACCCCTAACCATTTACCATCAGGTAATAACTGATTCTATTGAAATTCCGATCCCTAAAACACCTTATGAAATGGTGACAGAAACACGAGACAAGATCATGAAATCGTGTGTTATAGCTAAGGCAGCTTTGGAGAGGAAGGGTCAAATCTACCGCCAATATGCCAACAAAGGGGCAAGAACAATTGAACTTGAACCAGATCAAGACATACTCTTGCTACTTCCAGACAAAAGAAATTTATTATTAACCTCATGGCAAGGGCCATTCAAGGTGGTACGTAGAATTTCAGATGTTGACTATGAAATATCAATAAACGGACACTTAAAGATATTCCATGTCAACATGTTGAAACCTTACTTTTCAAGACACAAAACAGAAGTAGTGACAGACGAACAGAGTGCACCAACACCTAGTGATCAGACGACAGACATACACAACGCAACTACACTAGTTAGCGAGACTGGCAGTTCCGACAATGGCAATACACCTAGTCAGTTAACAGAATACGCACTTAGTACCACCACTGTACTGAATCAGGTAGACAACGACGGAATGGAACTACCTGTTCCCATCGTAGACAAAACTGCGACATTGGACAGTATACATATAGATCAGGGACTAACAGACAGTCAACGACGACAATTAGTGGAGTTAATTACTGAATACAAAGACCTATTCTCTGACATCCCAGGTAGGACGGACAGAATCGAACACTCCATTCTTCTTTCGGACTCTAAGCCTATCAAATGCAGGCCGTACTCAATCCCACTCAGCTATAGGGAAAATCTAAATAAGGAAATTCTTAATTTAGAAGCTAGTGGGATTATCCAAAAGTCTACATCTGAGTACTCTTTTCCAATCGTCCTAGTTAAGAAGAAGGATTCCACAATCCGTCTGTGCGTAGACTATCGAAAACTCAATAACATCACTAAGATCGACGCAGAACCTATTCCTTCCTGCGAAGATCTTATCTTGGACATGTCTACTTCAAAAATCTTTTCAAAACTAGATCTTACTAAGGGATATTGGCAGGTCCCTATGAAGCCTCAATCTATGCATTTTACTGCGTTTTCAACCCCTTTAGGACTATACGAGTGGCGATTTCTTCCTTTCGGACTTCGAAATGCTCCTGCCACTTTCGTACGCTTAACTAGAGATCTATTACATGGAGTGACGAATACTGTGACCTATATAGATGATATATGTGTCCATACTGAAGACTGGACTACACACTTACTGAAACTGAGACATGTCTTTGATAGGTTGCGACTCTTCGGTCTCACTGTCAAACCGAGCAAAGTCGAATTAGGCCTAAAAGAAATTGAATTTTTGGGTCATGTCATCTCTCAAGGTCAACTAAAGACTGACAATAGGATTATTACAAAAATTATGAATCTAACCATGCCTACTACGAAAAAGCAGGTTAGAAGTCTTTTAGGATTAGTTAATTACTACAGTAAATTTATTCCAAACCTAGCTGAAATTACAAGTGTATTTTCTAATGTGCTAAAAGCATCAGTAAAATTGGATGTGAAAGATGCATTATTAATTTCTGCATTGTCAAAATTGAAAATTCTTTTTAGTAATGTTCCCATCCTCCGCTTGCCTAACCCTGGGCTCGTTTATTATCTTAGGACAGATGCCAGCAGGATCTCCATCGCTGCAGTCCTAGGCCAATTTTATGAGGGCATCTTCCATCCGATTTGCTACGTGAGCCGTAAGATCACACCTACCGAGTCCAGATATTCGATAGCAGAACTGGAGGCCCTGAGCGTCATCTACTCGGTGAGAAAGCTCCACCGTTTTCTGGCGGGGGTACGCTTCATTGTCCAGACCGACAATTCTCCCATTACGGTCATCCAGACTGGTGTGCACCGAAACGACAGGATATACAGGTGGTCTCTTATCCTTCAAAACTATACGTTCAGTATAGAACATATTAAGGGGAAAGACAACACCCTAGCTGATACCCTTAGCAGACCATCTGGGGTAGAAATACCTGAAATCCAACAGTTAAATGTAGAGTGATAGTTAGTACATGAATATTTGATAATATAAGATGTAAAATAGCTTACATACATATCCACATTATTGGCGTAATCATGTACCAAAACACTGAACTATCATATGTCCGTAGACATCAGATTAAGAACTGTGCTGCTATACTTAGATACCACCGTGTGAACGAGGACAGCTCATTTCCAACTAAGCTCCATTCCGGTGTATCATGTGTGTTAAACGCAGAAAACAGTGTCAGAACAGTGCTTAATTTCAGACACAAAAAGGCTGAACTACGACACCAGTTAACTCTACACGTGCACTACCGAGAGAACATTAAGATGACTATGTGATGTATTTCAGATACCCAGGCAAAGTGTGTAGATATATTATGCCTATACAACAAATGTACAAACGTTAAGGCAACTACTAACCTGTGGAAACTGAAGACCATGTATATAAACTTATTGTGATATGTAAAAATTATTTTAAGATAACGATCAGGTAGATGTAGGTTAGGGAAAGATAATAGTTCTCATTTAGTTTAATAGAATAGTTAATACAGTATTTAAAATTTACTTAGCTTAAATATTAAAATATTAGTTTAGACATAGAAATACTTAAAATTAAATTTATGTTAGGAATAGTACCATTTAGAGGGTTACACTTCATTTAGCTATAGCTTAGTTTAGCTTAACCCATCTTAATAAAACCATACCATCCAACTAACATTACCATGTATTAGTATCATCCAGTCACACCATAATAGAATAAAAACATTATATAAGTGAACATACATCTTTTACAACATTTAGATTAACAACATCACTCATGTAATTTCTTTCAGCTATTAAAAACATTATTTAGCTTAGTATTGAGAAAAATAGATAAGTGCTATTCATATCATCCATTTAATTAAGGTACATAACTCACATCACATCTATGACATTTAGTTAGTGATATTACATCCCTTAGATTAGATAAAGATAAGAATTAATATAACCATATCATATAATTAACATAACAAAGTTAATAAAGTAGTTAACACATAGTTATAGAATTAGTATTAGTAGGGTAGAATATAGAATTTGTATTTTAGTGTAATATAGTATGATAAGATCAAGGGAACAAACCATCAACCCGTGCTCATCCATGTAAATATATTGTATATACATGACTCGTGCAACGACTTTTGCACAGTCATTGGGCTCACTTATCTCAAACTGAGCCAAACCTGTACAGTCTCACTCCAAGGTTTTTAAATAAGTAGAAGAATAAGTATGGAGGGATGAGTGATGGGTGATAGAAGTAAGGGTGAAAGGAGTATGACAGAAGGGTGAAAGTGAGAATGAATGAAAGATAGACGGGAGAGAATGCAAGCAGTCAGCAAATTCTTCTGCTGCCTGCCACGACTTTTAATATTTGTCTGTGTTAATGTTGGTTTTCGTTAGTGAAAATGTGTTGTTATGAATGTGTTGTCTGTGATATAGTTTAGAACTTAGATTACAGTATTTTGGGTTTCATAACAAGGGAATGTAGTCACGAATTAGTGTTATACACCTGTTTGTGGCCACATTGAACCAAATTATGACACTCAAAAAACTAACATACATACACATAGAATTTATAAATAGAGGATAGAAGTTAGATTAGTAGATTTATTACATCCAAACACGCAAACAACCAGAAAAACAAACATATAAATTGCATACACTATTTGTAGATCAAAGGCAGATAACTTTGGGGCCAGGGGACATAATAGACAACGAAGAACTAAATTAACAGTGAAATAAAGTCTTACGCGCGGAAGCGAAGGAGGTAAAGCCTGTCGCACACACTCTTGTAGAATGGTTGTTAAATATTATATGGGGGACATGAAGCAATTCATGTGTTGACCCTAAGAAAGTCAACTTTGTATGGGTAGTAAGTTAATTTACTATTTGAGGGCAGGTCTTATATGACAACGGTCCGGTTCAGACATACCTCTAATAAATATAATATAGCATGTGAGAAGAGGGCTCACGCCAACCAGTCAAGTTTGTGGCGATTGCCAGTAGCCAAGGAAGGCTTTGCTACATTGTGACAATAGTTATTAATAGTCTATTGGAATGCCCAAAGCCAGGTTATCTAGAGTCTTTGACAAAAATTAGAGACACTAATTTTTTGTTTAGGAACCTCTTGCGTCACAACCAATGAGTGAAAGTTGATGACGCAACACAAGAGGGGTGGGTGTGTGTCAAAGACTCGACCGCATCCCCTCCGCCAGGGAGAGCGGTCAATCCTGAAGAGACCAGGAGGAGATACGGTGCCCGAGGCAAGGGCAGGGGAGATGAGGTAATAGGAGAAGGTTAGCCACTCCCTCATGAGACACGCAGGCGTTGTTCAGAGAGTTAGCACTCTCATCACGATAACATCACACCTCGTGTAGCCACAGCACAGTTGAGTATGCACTCAACAAGCCACGGTTGCCAACGGCGTGCGATGTGAGGTAACACGCACCAAGGTGAAGGTCACGCCGCGTGGTGTGTAACGATGGGACAGAAGTTGGGCAGACGGGAGACTGGACTTGAGGCGTTCACATCGTTTAGAATAGCGTTAGGAGTTTTGTGTTCACTAATAGATAGAACTAGCATAGGGTTAGCAGTTTGTGTTAGATAATTCTGTGGCTGTATATTGTGTATTGCATTAGCGACTGTTTACCGCTTGTAAGCGAGCCAACGGCAATAAAATGGACCATGCATTTTGCCTCCCACACGACTTGCAAGTTGTCTTGTATGGGTGTGTGAGAAGTACCCGATGATGCCTGTCAGTTGAGTTGTTGACAAGAACGTGTGTGGGCTAAAATTAAAGGACAGGTGGCAGCTGACAATACTATATTCGAATTGTCTGACGTCAGGATACTAACCCAGTCCGCGCTATTAAATATTGATAAAAGTTACTGGAAAAAATGTGAGGACAATGTGTTGAAAGAGGAAGAGGACTATTGGAGAAAGGATGGATTGAATTTTATGCAACCGAGAGCAGTCATCAACCTACTGGAATCGTGCGACACCGATTAAGGTCTGGGCAGATCGCATACATTAATCCACATGCATACCTACTTGGATATTTTTGCTCCAACTGTTCAGAAGAAGAATTGCAGGCCCTAAACATTACAGCATCGGCACAAACAATACAACTTTTCAATAGCAACAGTTTGTATTCTAAAGTGATGAATTTTCAATTCCGTAAGCCCTCAACGGTGACAAACAACTGGCATTGAAAAACCAAAACGCTCTAAACGCACTGAATACCAACCGAAGAGTAATAATGTGGAGGGAACTGACATATTGTGGCATAACAAGAAACGTGAGAAGAAACGTTGACAACACACGAACATACGAATAATTCTATAAACTTCAATGAAAAGAGGACCAACATCTTGACCGTTATGAAGGAAGCCCACCACAGAGACATTCACAGCTATATTCGTCGTGCAAACAGGTAATCATGTTCTGTCTCAGCAGAGTAGACATTTCACCCACTCCCATACGAATCCGGTTACGCCTTGTGTTGTCATATGAATTGGCGGGGCATTCATTACTGTAAAACAAGTTTGTTAGCGAGAAATCACTAGGTTTTCACCAAAACATCAAAGAAATGTCTCCGCTTTCCATGGTTTAAGTTGTTTTTGGACCTATCATAGACATATTCCTTGGGTAGGGGTAAATATAAGACGGCAGGAAAATTTACACAACGATGCAACAGACAGTTTTCAAAATAATTGATCGTGAATGACGGCATTCATTTCTGGACATACTATAACAGTATACAATAACAAGTGATGATATACAGACCAGATGGAAGCAGAGGAAGAGGCCGGCCACGTAAACGATGGATAGAGAGACTTACAGAGTCCATGAGAATCTCAATACATGAAGCCCATAAACGGGTACTCTCCCGCTGTTTATGCTTCACCTCGACACCGCAAAGTACAAGAGGAACCTGATGAGATGAGATGAGTTGCCGATTTCTGATTGGCCTCATTCAAGTGAACGCCCCCTTGTGTTCTTCTGAAGGACCCTGAAACCTGCCATGCCAGGTTGTCAAGACTCAAGACTGGTATCAAGCGATCCTGTTTGTTTGTTCGGCTTCTTCATGATAAAACTATCTGTGAATATGTTGCATGATTTATTTCCTGGCACATTTCGCTGCATCGAAATATACCGGCATAAACCGCGTAATGCATTGTTTATAGCTTCTATGTTTAAATTCACTAATCTATTCACATTGTTTTGAATAGATGTGATTACTAGCATAATTTTTCTTGGGCGATAAGTGGTTTCTCTCGACTTGTATAACCAGATACAAATAAATGCAGACATCCCGTTTTATTATTGCTTTGTTGATTGAGTTATCTGCGCCTGGTCTAGAATTGTCTGCCCCTGTAACAGGCTATAGAAGAAGTGACATTAGGAGTTCTTCTAGCGACAAGCAGAAATTAATCAAGACAAAATGAGGACATGGTGCACTATACTAAATATACTATTCAATCAGGTGCCGTCTCCACAATGAAGGTTGGATCTCCAACACTTTCTCCACAACAAATCAAAGACACCACCAATCATTATACATACAGTCGCAACCTGTTTGAACACTACCTCAGTATAGACTACATGTCCCCCTCAAAAACGCTTAATAACAATGGAAAATAATCTCAAACGGCACTGAGCAAATAAATAATCCAATATGTATGGTACGTTACACTTTCCTTAGGTATTTATAATGCCCATGTTAAACGTTGCCTCAGCGAGTCATGCATTATTGATTATTTTTCAATGAATTTTAATGTTTAATGTTCTTTTGTGGTCTAAGAATAGCTTCATAAGTGATGTTGAATGAAATAATGTTTGAGAGGAAATAGAGAAAAGAGGTGGAATGGCAGATGGGCCTGCGTGCCCAATTCTTAACCTTTTGAAAATAAAGTTCGTTCGTTCGTACGTTCTGTCTCTCGCCCTAGCTGTGCAGGAGAAATACCTTACAAGTGTGATGATTGTGGTGCTTGTTTTGCTGCAACTAGCACTCTGATGAAGCGTCAGCGAACGCACACAGGAGAGAAATCTTACAAGTGTGATGATTGTAGTGCTTCTTTTACTCAGGTTGGCCACCTGAAGACTCACAAAAGAACGCATACAGGAGGAAAACCTTTCAAGTGTGATGTTTGTGGTGGTGCTTTTACTCGGACTCATAATCTGAAGAAACATATGAGACTGCATCATTATCATGTACCCTGCCAACTACCATAGGTGTTCATGTATCTTCTCAGATCTCGGTCCCTATTTAGCATCAACTCTGCTGATAACATTTCTCACACATGGCCTATGCCAAGACAAGGTCATGAGTACTGACCCAATTCTACTGGCCTAAATACTGCAGTGATATTAAACAATACTGCAGATCATGTCAAGTGTGTCAGAAGTTGGTGAAAAAAGGCAAACACCCACAAACCAAGTTGCAACCAACCGATCTAGCTTTTAGACCATTTGAAAAAATATCAGTAGATATTGTTGGCCCATTGAATCATCTTTCATTGAAAGGAAATAGATTTATCTTAACTATGATCGATTTATGTACTAGATGGACAGAAACCATGCCTCTTAAGAATATTGCTTCCAAAGATATTACAGAAGTTGTCTTTCATTTGTTTACTAGAGTTGGTTTCCCCGACACCATTTTATCCGACAGAGGAAGCCAATTTATTTCTTCTACCAGACAACAAAGACCTTCTTGCAGTGTCCTGGCAAGGACCATTTAAAGTACTTCGACAGATTTCGACAGTGGACTACGAAGTGTTGATCAACAACAAAAACTAGATATTTCACATCAACATGCTGAAACCCTACTACAGCAGGGATAAAGTCCAAAACAAAACAGCAGCAAACAAACTGTAGTAAACCACACTGACTCAGACAATACTGACGAAATACCTGTACCAACAGTTGACGCGACAGGCACAATACAAGACATTAAACTATCACCAAACCTCTCTTAGACAGACCAAGACAGTTGCACGCTACTTCTGAAAGAATATTCAACCATTTTCTCCAACCATCCAGGAAAGACTGACTTACTGAAACATCAGATCATACTTACAAGTCAGACACCGATAAAATGCAGACCTTATTCTATACCATAACACTTTAGACAAAAACTACACCAAGAGATTTTAGACCTTGAGAAATACAAAATCATCAGAAAATCACATTCACAATATTGCTCACGAATTGTGATTGTGAGGAAAAAAGACGGTTCTACACGCCGCTGTGTTGATTACCGCAAACTAAATGCCATCATTCAATTCGATTCAGAACCTATTCCAAATTGTGAAGACCAACTTACAGACAAGACAAACTCCATATATTTTTCTAAACTTGACATGACGATAGGGTACTGGCAAATACCCATGACTGACGACTCTATCTACCTGACAGCATTCGCCACACCATGAGTCCTATATGAATGGTGCTACCTACTTTTGATCTGGTTAACGCCGATACGACTTTTGTCAGAATGACAAGACTACTATTACAAGACTTACCCCATGTACAGACCTTCATAGACGATGTTTGCATACACACCAATGATATGACAGAACACATAGCTACGTTACGACAAACCTTCGACCGTATCAGTATCAGGCAACACAGCCTGACTATAAAACCTAACAAAACTGAAATTGGTTTCAATGAAATAAACTTTTTGGGTTATAAGATTTCTGATGGTAACATCTCAAGTGACGATAAAACCGTTTCCAAAATTCTGAGTTTAACTCTTCCACCACGAAGAAGCAGGTATGAAGCATGTTGGGTTTACTGAACAATTACAGAAAGTTCATCCGAAAATTGTCATACCTAACAGAAATGTTTACCAACTTGTTGACTAAACATCAACCCATAGAAATTGTACAAAGTTTAGACCTCACAAGTGCTCTTACAAAAATAAAAATGTACTTTTCAACACCCGCTATTCTCAAATTACCAAATATTTAATTATTTTTAACAGTTAGAACTGATGCAAGCTGCATCGGCCTTGCAGGAGTCCTAAAAACGTATGACAACATCTTACATCCTCTGGCATATGTCAGTCGGAAGCTATCACCATGCGAACAAAGATACAGCACACCGGAACTGGAATGCCTGGCACTTGTGTATACGGTAACGAAATTAGCCAGATATTTACTTGACACGGATTTCCTTGTCCAGTCAGACCATAGTCCACTTTGAGCCCTATGCCAAGGGAAACCATCAAACCACCGCGTCGAGAGATGGTCACTCCTACTCCAGAATTACAGTTTTGAAATACATAACATCAAGGACACATATAACACTATCACAGACCTATTGGCCAGACGTCCTCTTGATAAGTCAACCAGCGTTCCAACTACGTCTGAGCGCAACTCATGATAGACATAAATATATCGCTTAGAACGCCTAAATCACATAGTAGCGCAAACAACTATCCCGTCAATTGATAGCGCTGACATAATATTAAGTAATGTGATACTCACTATTCTGTGTTTTGATGTAAAAATCAAATTTTTAAAGAGTGATGAAAACGTGTTGAATAAGTGAGATGAGTCAGGAGTAGACATTGACACTTCTAGTAACATTTACTTGTGCCAAAGATGTCATCTTATTGGAGAAAGTGTGTTACATTTACCGACATTCCAACAACATACAGTCGTGTGTACATACAGCACGTAAACGTGCCAAAGACTTGAATTGACATTAGAAACTGTGTTAGAGTTAGTGACACTGTTTCCCTTTACAGTCTAAGTTAACATGTTTTGTGTAACCGCGGATATTTCCCCATCTTTTTGGGTTTCATTTCAACCGCGTAAACAAATTTTCATAATCTATTAATTAACATAATTATTTAAGTTTGAATGAGAGAATGAATGAATAATATGACAATTAAATCTGTATACAAGGATTTCTGTGAAAGCATTTAAAGATTTGGTATCTAAGAATCATCGTTCGACCCCAACATTCAATTGTGCCACATGTGTCACAATTTTGAATGACATGAGGCCAATCGTTTGACGCTTAGACCAAACTTACAAATGTAAAATTGTAATCATTGTAAAATTGTAAAGGTTAGCATACAAAGCAATGTATGATTGCATCCAACGGAAGCAATCTACTAATGGCAAAATTGGTACATTCTATATATTATTTTAAAAGTCAAATGACTGCTATGTACCAAATATGGTTATCTAGATGTGAATACTGGAATTTAACAGGACCAGGAGTTGAGTACCTGGCCATTATGTCTAGCATACTTCTCTTGATGCTATCACACATGGTGATAGCATGACCCCTAACATGTTTTTTGTTGAGAGGAAGGGTGTGGTTTGCAAGATAACATAAGTCGTCGTTTACTTCCGGTCTGTGCTGAGTCCATTAGTCAAACAAAATACCAGTCCAAACAGAAGACCATGCCCGATACTAGCTAGCCAATTGACGGCAATGAAGAGGTTATAGACTAGACACCGTTTTGCAACAGAAGAGGCACCTTGCCATCATACAATCGTATGAGTCAATCATATGAAAACAGACTAAACAACACCGTTGGGTCTTGACATTAAACTACAACTTTAAAAAAATAATAATGTGTGACAACCCACACACATAATGAAAGTGTACCACTTTCATAGGGAAGAGGGGGAGAGTGTCAGAGACCCAAGGTACTGGATAGCCAGTGTTGGACAGGAGAAAGGTTAGTTGCAGGAGAGCAGGGCAGGTAGCCAGGTGTCCTTCACAGAGGTCATGGTTATATATATATATATATATATATATATATATATATATATATATATATATATATATATATATATATATATATATATATATAGTGCGGAGAAACCTGTACTCGGGTTAGACCCGTGTCCACCGGACCAGACCAAGCGCCACGTAACTCACGGGCTGTAAGAATCCGTGAACCGGCGGGATGTACCTGTTTTCAGACAGACGGGTTTAGGACCGCGAGACTATGGCTGTGATTCTTGAGTGTTTTGTTCTGATAGTAGGATCGACTGTGTGGAAGAGTTTGTGGCGTTAACTATGGCTGAGTTGGGAAGCGTGTATTGAGAGACAGCGTGAGCTTTGTAACATACTATGGATGATTATAATGTTATTACGATATTTGCGGTGAGTGTTGCGTGTTGCTGAAAACGCAACCCTTACGAGATTGCCCACGTAGATATTATTATTGAATAAACTGTTATACAATTGCAACGGCTGTGCGTGCGAGTTTGTTTGTTTGTTTGTTTGTTTTTTTTTTTTTTTTTTTGTATACATGTTTCACCTCTGTCTTGAATTGCGAGTCAGAGTTATAAGTATGTAAGTCCATGACAAGTGAGTCTTCGCTGGCTGTTGAACGTGGGGACGGGACGCGTATGGGAATATCCTGAGTGCTGTCGGTTCGTAGCTCAGCCTAACTCAACTAATTGCGCATTAGAAAGAGCGCAGTAAAGATCTCTCTCTCTCTCTCTCTCTCTCTCTCTCTCTCTCTCTCTCTCTCTCTCTCCTCTCCTCTCTCTCTCTCCCCACCCCCCACCCCCATACACACAGACACACACACTCCACTAAGGTAAATGGAGGAAAAGAAGCAGCCACTTCACCAGCCTCATAGGTTTCCCCAGTGTCAAACTATTATCTGTTTGCTCTCAGTGATCAATCGTGACCTTGGTATTAATATGCGACCTGTTTATTTTCTTTATGTTTGTCGGCTGCACTTCACAACAGGAAGTAGAATAGTTAAACGCGGCATTAAGTCTGTATAATGGCGACAAGCAGACTTAATGCTACAGGAAGTGCAGTCTCGTGGCGCTAGAGGCAGAGGTCAAGGTCTCTATTAGTACAACTGGGACAATGAGAATGCTGCTGTGTACACCGGTGGGTCTATTTCTTGGTGTTGATTGGTTGTTTCATTGGCTGCTTGATTATTTAGTTGCCTGATTCGTTGATTGGTTGGTTGGCTGATTCGCTGGTTGATTGATTTGTTGATTGGCTGAGTGATTTTTTTTTAATTGGCTGGTTGATTGATTGATTAGTTGGATGGCTGATTAGCTGGTTGGTTGATTGTTTTCTTAGGTTGGTTGATTTGTTCATTGGATTAGTTGGTTGATTTGTTAATTGGCTGGTTGATTGAGTGATTAGTTGGTTGGCTGATAGTTTGGGGTTGGCTGAATAGTTGTTTGGTTGGTTGGTTGACCGAATGGTTAGTTGATTGGTCGGTTGGTTGGTAGAATGGTTGATTGATTGATTTGTTGGTCGAGTGGTTGATTAGCCGAAGGCTGACTTATTGGTAGCTTAGACGAATGCCTGGTTGATTGTTTGGTTGGTCGAATGGTTGGTTGACTAGTTGGTTAACCGAATGATTGGATGATGGTTGGTTGATAGTTCGTTCGGTTGATGCGTCAATACACTGGAAGAGTGAGGTTTAATTCTGTCACGTAAAATCTTGAAGTTGTCGATCGATGAATATATGTCGCGCCATGCGTCTGCAAGCAGCGGCCATCCTTTTGATGTGATAGACAGATTGTCTGGGTAAAAGTTGGCAAGATCTTTTGTTGTGGGGGAAAAAGTTCTCTAGATCACAGACAGGAGACACTTTCCCGGATGAAAGGTACAGACAGCCAGTTGTTGACATTAAGTCGGAAACGGAGAGAGAAAAATAACTTCTAGACGTCTAGTGTCTAGACAGTTTTGTGACGTCATTCAGACACAGTATTGAAAGAGTCTGGATAAACAACTTTGATGGTAGCCGACCAAAAGGTGTGAAACGATACGGACGTGTGCAATATTCCTAGTTTGTTTCTAGAGAGAGACTATAGTGTCTATTGTTGATTTATATCGGCGGACATCTATCCAGTGTGTGATTTCATAGTCTCCATCTCAAACAGGAATAACTATATGGTATTTAATTAAAGAGACCTACATTAGATTATTCTTAGGAATCGAGTGTAGTAATGTGCGTTGATAGAACGTATTATAAGAGCGTCGGCAAAAGTAGCCTATCGCGTAGCTTAAACTAGCTGGTGTGAGATATCATTTAACTCAGTGAGTTAAGGACAATGTAGTGGGATAATATTTAGGGAGATTGAGGATGGTTGGGGGGATGGGGGAACTGTCCAATGGTAGGATCTTCCAGTAGGGTATATAATGGGTTTCTGCCTTTTTCCTCTAGTCTTTCCTTGTCTTACCATGACTCAGGCCGATGTGATGAGCTCCTCGGCCTTATGACAGAGGGCGGTTCTCTGTTATATATCTGAGTGCGGCCGTCAGCCTACACTCACCTAATAAAGGTCGGAATCGGGTTGCTCTCACCAGGTGTGTTCTCTCTTCAACAGGTTCCACTAGATTTTACCACCAACTAGAAGAAAGTCATGGCTCGAGCATTGAAGGCAGAGTTTACTGAGAGGCTTTTGCACTGGGCCCATAACCCAGAGGGTCTGCAAGAACCTGGCCTCTGCTGAGCAGGAAGCGATGATTATATAAGTGTGTTTCCTGAGTGATAGTTTACATCACAGTAAAATCAAGACACTGACAATAACACCTGTACCAGGAACACTAGTAGATATAAATACCTGGAAAATTAACATTTTGAGTTACAATTGGTGAATTCCTATCATTACCAATTAACAGTGTGTGTTACAATTGGGGAATTCCTATGAACAATTAAATACTAATATTTAGTTTTCCAAAGTGACAGTAACATTGTTTTTAGGATTCTCTGATAACAGAACATTTATGAACAGAGTAGTTACACTGTGTGTGTTAGATTGATGATCAATATTGGACTGTTTCCACTATTGATGACCAAGCATCTGCATTGTCCAAGAGCTATCGGAGGAAGTCGACACTTGGCCTGAGAGACACATCATTTGGGTGAGGTCTTTTGTCCATCATATGTGGTGATGTTGTGTGGCCATTACAGTGATGAAACAGATGTAGTAGTGTCAAATGAAGTAACAAGACTTGATCTGTACTAAAACTTTATACTTTATTCTCAAGATGACAAGCCGTGTCTTCTCAGCTGGACTATCGGATGTTGACTGCCCTTCACAACAACAATACGTCACGATTGAGCATCTCTCTCCGCTTTCACTCATAATGCTCAATCGTGCTGTATCTCTAATTCCCCACTAGATCCTAATTATAACCCAAACTACACATACTGTTACACCTCCCCATGTTTATTAAAGAATTTTCCTTATAAAGGAAAAATCTTTACTCCTAATCCCCTTACTCTATTCCCTCTTTTTCCTCTAATCTTCCATAGTTCTTCTAATCCTCCCCAAACCAACTCCAATTTAATTAAACATTCTATTTCTTTAACTCTTTCCCCAGCTATATAATCAACCCACTTCTTCTTCCATTTTACCTCTATACCTCGTACCATGTACTGTAACCCTTTTTTTAACTTACCATTTCTACTCTTCTTTCATTTCCCCAAACTATATAGCAATCCACTATATATTCCTTGGCTCCTCAAGTTCCTATATAAAATATGCATATTATAAACAAAATGGCTCGTAAAATCGTATTTGTACAACTGGCATTAGGAAATCACTCGCATTTCTCAATACAAGACAACCCGAACAACGAGAACAACGTATTTAGAAGAAGTAAAGAAGGGGTGCACCAAGTAAAAGGAATAAATAGTCAAGATAAGCACAAAGAAACGCATATTCCACACAACCACATTTACCTCCTTTGCCAATAAAAAAATTTGTACAATCAAATTTTTTTCTTATAAATACGTCATACAAAAATAGATCTTTGTTTTCTATAAACCAAGTTGATATAATGTTTTACAAGCTTTATATATACAACCCTATATGAAATAGAACTTTTTACGTAAGTTTCAAGCCTTATATCTTCAACATTTAAAATTTCCAACCACAATCTTGTCCAAATTGCGTTATCTCACCTTTTAGCATGAGATCCTGTTCAATTTTTATGAACACCTTTAATATAATTAAAGCTGGTTTTTCACAGCACCTATTTCTTGCCCCCTTCATGTCCCATGATCTGCCCTTTATCCCCCTATGTATTTCTTCTATATGCTGCTATTCACAGTTTTTCCCTTAAACTTCTATCTAGTTATACTCTACTTATATATTCGGAGCTTTTCAAGCAACCTAACCTTCCCAACAGCCTATGTCTCCATACCCTCCCTCAATAATTTTATAATTCCTTTCTGAACGAAAGCCCCCTGTATTTGAAAAGTTAACTAATATTCTAACCAAACTTAAAACCAATTCATTAACCACATCACTTAATCTATCAATCCAACTGTTTACGCAAAACTAAATCAAAACAAGGCGTCACAATTATCCAATTAAAACACATTTTCAAAATTAATATGGCATGCATTTTATCAACCCAAAAGCAAATATTATATCATTATTAGACACTTTTACGGTCCAATAGTGTTTTACTCAAAGCACTATAAACTCAACGATCCTAACTTACTTAAACTAACTTTTTATAAAACCAAACCAAGCATGAAATAAAACATAATACATATACATATAGCATTGAAACATAGTCTCAATAAAATAATCAATTAACAACCATCATTGCCCAGTTACACGAAAATAAAACTCCAAGTGAATAAACAAAGATTTTCCAAGTAAACTTTCTTAAAATTATTACGTATAGTGGCCCCAACAACCATACTAATAATGTACCAGATCTCTATTTATTCAGGCCATTCCATTTATATATTTCCTAACTCCATTCTCATTTTCCTACCTCATCATAGCCAATTGCTAACCAGAGACATACTTCCCAGTATATCAATAATACCAAAAACTCCCCACCAAATTCTCTATAAAACTTCCTACAACTCTCTGTAAGCGAACCGCTTTTAAATTTAAATTGTTCATTAAAATTATGATTGACAAAACTGAAGATATTTCCCTTATCCCCTATTTCACATTCTCACAGAAAAGATATGTTAGATTGAGTTAGTGCGCACTTAGGAAAATAAGAAAAAGAAAGGAAAAAGTAAGAAGCAATCACACTTCTCTTTCCATACATACTTTATGAATAAAGTTTCAAAATTTATCTTCAGTTTCCGTCAATAATAATTGTTATTATCAAAAAAAATATTGATTCAACACTACTAGCTTTTCTTTTTTTTTTTATTTTCTTCATTCCTCTCGTCAATTTCAAGTTTACCATTCCAAGTAAACCCATCAATTCAATGCTACATATGTGTATCTGTTACTTACAGACCAATATCCAAATCTTATAAGCATATCTGCCGATATCAATGATAACAAATAGTACAAACATCAATTCCTCCTTTTTCTAGCCTAACTCCAAACACATCATACTACCCGGAAAATCCTCTTAATTAATCACTGTAAACTACAGTACAAGTCCTCTTATCTATACTAATGTAGTATTCACCATCCACTCACCTATTTACTTGTGGCCCTACCTGCCAATTATTTCCCTTCAATTTGTCCAAGCTACTAAAAAATCAACCATCAATTCCACCCCATAGAGAAATAACCAAATATATACATATACTTCATTCAAAACTACCTCCATATTGATTATAAAAATACCAAGAGTCATCTTCTTCATTTTCGAATTCTAACACTTATAAATTGCTATCTGCAATATTCTCTACTTATCTACTTCCTACGGTTCCACTTCTTCAATAACTCCAAATTTCTTTGAACCAATGCTAATTCTACATCAATGTCTTCTTCTTCGTACAATCCATTTGTTTCCTCCATACTACTACTACTTGACTCTGACTTTTCATCCATTTCTTCTTCTTCGTCTGTATGTCTCTCTTTAGCTGCCGCTAATCTCTTTTGTTCAATATCCCATCTAATTTGTCGATCACTATTCCTCAAGGATCTTTCTAGTAACGGCATATCCTCCCCGCTCGTTGAATAATCCCTAATTCTCCTCTGTCTTTTCACTTCTCTATCTCTTTGTCTATCCATTCTCCTTTTCGTTGCCTGTCTAGTGTTCCTAAACGGAGCACTTATTTCCTCTTCCATACTATCATAATGAGTCTCATTCAACTTTTCTTCTTCTATTGTTTTCGGTATCGTCTGTTCTTGAGTATCATCAAAGCCTGGAGTTGCTAATAAGCGATTTTGTGCTGGATCTCTTCTAACGCCTGGGGTTACTGTAGCACCTCTAACGAGTTGTTCATCTAAAAACCTTGTGTCTGAATAATAATTATTATTATTATTATATTCTATCTCTTCTTCATCTCTCCTTAAGTGTTCCACGTGTGCCCTTGCTACATGTCCCGTGACCTGGTTCTTAATTTTATACGATACTTTACCTAGTTTTTCCAAAATATAATACCCTGGAATCCAACGATTATCAAACTTAGAGTTTCTCCTATGCTTCTTGTAATAGACCCTATCACCAACCTTAAATTCCTGTAAGTTTGTATTTATATTCTTGTACTTTTTCTGCCTTTCCCTAGCTTTAATTATATTATTCCTTAGTCCTACGTGTGCTTTATGCATTTCCTGTATTATAACCTCTTGAAAGTCTTCACCCATATATTTCCGTCTAGGTTTTAATAGATTGTCTATAGGTAGTATCGGTTCTCTCCCGTATATTAAATAATATGGTGAAAAACCCGTGCTTTCATTTTGATTAGTACGAATGGCGTTAAGGGCAGGTCCTAAAAACAAATCCCAATCCCTTTCATGTTCATCTACAATCTTTGATATAATGCTATATAACGTCTGATGTTGACGCTCGTTTCTAGCATTGGAAGTAGGTCTATAATATGATGTCTTTATATGTTTTATATTTAAATCATTTAACAACTTTTCAAATTTCTTATTTATAAATTCTTTACCATTGTCTGTAAGTATACTTTGTGGACAACTAAATCTTGGGACAAACTCTTGTAAAAAAATATTGACTACTGTATCTGCACTCTTATCCGGAATTGCATAAACCTCCGGCCAAAGACTGTAAACATCTACTATATGAATCAAATACACGTTTCCTGACAATGTTCTGGGGTGTGGACCCGATATATCTAAACTAATCTTTTGCATTGGGAACTGAGGAATGTCAGTATCCTGCAAGGGACACTTTATTGTTTTCATGTTCCTCAATCTGCACTTCTCACAGGTATCCACATATTTATATGCAGATTTAAATAAATTTGGCCAGTAATATTTACTTGTAAGCGCCTTCACCAATTTGTCTCTACCTAAATGTCCATTTTCATCATGATATGCCTTTAAAAGTTCATTTTCTAAATGTTTTGGAATGTATTTCCTCAGTTGTTCGTTCCTTTCAGACATGTAGTATAAATGTCCATCCTCTTGTAAAACCAAATAATTCCTTTTATATTTGTTATCTTCTGTTTCTCTTAATTTTTCTTTTATTTGTATCACTTTTGGGTCTAGGTCCTGCTCCTCTTTCATGTTAAATTTTTCTAAGTGTAGATCATCTTCCCTATGTTCAGACTCTTGTTCCGATGGTAGACTATCAAATTCTTCTCTATTTATTATAGCAGAATCTAAAATATTTACTTGCCAATTTCGATCGTCAATCTCTGGTTCTCCTTCATCTTCTGTGTCACCTGACGACTGTGGATAGGGAATCCTAGACAGTAAATCAGCGCATGTGTTAATCTTACCTGGAATGTACTCAATTTTCGTATTATATCCCTGTAAGTTCAATGCCCAGGTTTGTATTTTCCTGTTCTGCACTGGGGCTTCTAAAAAAGACTTTAAAGGCATATGGTCAGTTCTAATAACAAAATTTGCGTTATGTAAGTAGTAATTTAGTTTTTGAAGAGCGTAATGTATTGCGTAAGCCTCCTTCTCAATAGTCGTCCACTTTCTTTGTGATCTGCTAAGTTTATGCGACAAGAAGTATATAGGCCTTTCATTTTTAACCCCTGGTATTCCAGACTCTTTCCCTTCATATGGTTGCACCAAACACGCTCCTACTGCATTGTCTGAAGCATCTGTGTACAGTATCAACTGTTTGTTTAAGTCTGGATGCGTCAACAGTGGTACCAGTGTTAAACTGTTTTTTAAATACTCGAACGCTTTTTGACACTCATCATCCCACTTAAACCTAGCGTACTTGCCTGTTAAGTTTGTAATAGGTTCAGCTATTTTTGAAAACGCTGGGACAAACCGCCTATAATACGCGCATGTTCCTATAAAGGCGCGTACCTCCTTAACGTTAGTTGGAGCAGGTAACTCTTTAATAACCTTTATTTTGTCCTGGTCTGGTTTTATACCTTCTCTATTTATAATATACCCCAAATATTTTGTTTCTGTCTTTAAAAATTGGCATTTACTGAGCTTTAACTTCACATCATGTTTTCTTAACCTGTCAAACACTAACTTTATATGTTTCAAATGATCCTCCACATTTCCAGAAGTAAAGATCAGAATATCATCAATATAAGCAAGAGCGAACCTTTGCATACCTTCTAAAACTTCATTTATTAAGAGCATGTAGTGAGATGGCGCAGTTTTGACTCCAAAAGGCATACGTAAAAATTCATAAGAACCCATATGAGTACAGAAAGCACTTTTTCTCTGCGCGTCTGCCGACATCGGAATGCACCAAAATCCTGCTCTTGCGTCTAACGTCGTAAAAAATGTAGCGCCATTTAGCAACCCCAAAATATCATCTATCACTGGTAGTGGATATGCAACATTTTTAGTAATTTTGTTCAACGCCCGATAGTCGCAACAGAATCGACTCGAACCATCAGGTTTGGCCACAATTACCACCGGAGATGACCACTCTGATTTTGATCTTTTGATTATCCCTGCTTTCAACATTTCTTCTATTGCCTTTTCTACAATTTCTCTATTTCTTAAGGGAGTTCTATATGGTTTTAAGCTAATCGGCGGATGGTCTCCCGTATCTATCTCCATTGTTACCGTTTTTGTCTTACCTAACTCTAAATCACTAATTGCAAACACATCCTGATTCTCCTTTATAAACTGTTCCAATACTTCTTTATTTTCTGGTGAAGTCTTTAACTGTGCCAACAATTCCTGTTCTCTTGTCTGTTTATCTAGTGAATGTATTTGTGCTGTATTTCTTTTGAATGGATGGATCAATTCATTCATTCGTGTGTTTCCTCTACTTCCGCGTCCGCGTCTGTTATTACTTCTTTCACTAGAAGACTGTGAATAATTAGTTTCCGGCATTTCTACTCTATCCGTTGCCAATATTTCACTAACGTTCTGTTCAATTTTTGCTACTACACACCCTCTGTATAATTTAATTTCTCTACCTGTGTTGTTAATCACCATAACTGGAAAGGTTAAGTGTTTATCTAACGCTATTATTCCATCCGGAACTTCCAAACCAGGCTCATCAATTATTTCCTCTTGTAATTCAGTGATTCTGACTGTGTTTCCTTCTACATAATATGGGTTTTTCTTCAGCTTCACTTGTATCAAATTAACCGACTGTGGTTTTAACGTCGTTGTCATTTTAACTCTAACTAGTGCTGATATATGCATGTCTTCTTGCATATCTATATAGACGTCTCTGAATTTTAATTTGTGTAAATCATAGAAAAGTCTTACTCCATTTTTTATTAAAAAATCTCTTCCTATTAACATGTTTCTATTTAAACCCTTCACTACATGAAAAAGGTGTCTTATGTTGATCCCTCCTAACTTAAAATTTATTATTGTTTGTCCAACTACTTGTAAATTCTGTCCCGTAACAGAGTGTAAATTATTATGACTCTTAAATACTCTACAATTTCTTACTATTTTGTATAGAAAACTTTCTTTTACTACACTAACCTGAGCTCCCGAATCAATTAACGTACGAACTCTATACTTTCCTATTTCTAATATACAAGAACTATAATCTGTTTTATCTTCTATAAACTTCTTGACTTCATCTAGTTGAAAATATTCTCTGTTCGACCTATTATACCTGTTATTAACATATTCTCTAACCCTTGGGACCTTATTATTTACCCTCCTATCATAGGTCCTGTCTAATAGGTAGGGCGCCGATTTTCCTGTGTTCTTGTACCTGTAAAATTCCTGTGTCCATCTACAACATTCCTACTCACCCTATTATTGTCATGTCTACCCTGTGTATTCGACTGGACATGCCTGTTATTACAAAACCGAAAAACATGTCCCCGTTGACCACAATTCCAACAGACAATATTTGTACTATTTGTGTTACCTACTGTTTCTCTTGTAGGGTATCTCATATTTCTTCTTTCCTCATTATCATACCTATTTCTACCTTGTAACGTCTGTATACCTCCTCTCCTATTCCATCCGAATCTTGTTTGTCCTATTTCCATAGGTTCCTCAACTCTGTCATCTCGACTACTTCCCACTTCTCGTCCTGTTCTTAATCTAAACCTACGTCTCAAATTTTCTTCTTGTACCGCGATATCCACCGCTTGTGATAACCTCTCAGGGTTTTCCCTCATTAATTTAAGTTTCAAACCATCAGACTTTATGCCATCCACAAAAATCCCTACCAACATCCTTTCCACCTCCTCTCCTCGTACATTCTGTCCTAAGAATGCCTCTTCAGCCAGATTAATTAATCTATCGCTAAACAATTGTACCGTCTCTCCGTTATTTTGTTTAGCCTGCCTCAACACCGAAAATGCATGTTGTGGATCCGTTATTTCTGCATATTTCCTTGCTAGGTCTTCCTTGAATTGTTCCCATGTCTCATCTACTCTAGCTTCTAGCTTTCTTCTTATATGATCCGAGACCGGTTCCGTTGCCGTCTGATAAGCCAGTCTCATTTCTTCTTCATCTGTTGCTGAGATCAAATAGGCATATTTTTCTATAGAGGTGACCCATTTCTTATAGTCTCTGGCCTGTCCACTAAACTTTACAATTTCTGTTGCCATGCCTTGTTGTTTAATCACCATATTAAGTCGGCCTACTGCTGTACCCACGCCTGTCAAAACCTGGGCCAAGTTATCCGGTTCCGCCATGCTGAAAAATACTGAAACAAAGCAAGCAACCAATCACACAATTACAATTTCCCAAATCCCAAACAGCACAATTCAGTTGGTTATAATATTGTAAGATATTACATTAATCAGAGGAAGCATCAACAATATCCTGTCTGAGCATAGGAAGAATGAACCCTGTCCTCAATAAAAAACTCAAATTTGTGGCAATCAGAAGGTTCCTTGTAGATATTTGTTTCTTAAACCACAATAATGTCCTGTACTCCACTCTAATTAATAAATTCGGAAGCTCACGGGAGACCTCGAAATACACAACTTTTACTCCGAGTCTATTTCCTTAATTAATCCGTCATCTTCTTTTACCAACTTACGGATTCAGTTCAACCAACCAGAGCCCGCATCAAGTGAAAGTCTCGGAATTCAGGTGGTGGAGTTCAGATATCACTTCTCTTCCCTCAGGTAATTTCGTCCTTCTCGTGGGCTGCCAGAAAATTTTCAACCCCTGGTTGGGTCACATCTCATGGGCTGCCAGACAATCTTCGACCCCCTGGTTGGGTCCCTTCCTTGATCTCAAGTGGGTACTTCATCGTCGTATGGAATGGGTCATAGGAATATAACGAGGCCCAAGAATGGATTAGGTGTGTTTGGGTCATAGGAATGACAAGGCCCAAAACTGGATTAGTATCAATCAGCCAACGGCTAGTGATGAGCTGACCTTGAACGAGTTCTGACTTCCGATAAAATCTTGAAAGTGGCAAGGTTCAGGCAACGGCCAGGTTAGGCCCCTTATAAATGATACGATTCAAATGTTCAACCACGGCTCCAGGAAACCCTTCTTGTCCTGGCAGTTTTGTCTGGATTCTTTAGTACTTCGCGTGGTAGGCCATTATCTTCATAATTTGTCTTACAGCATGCCGCCAGTGGATAGTTGTTGTTGGCCGGCCTAGATCAACCTCAGATTCTCGGTCCACGGCACCATTTATTACTTCTGTAGTAGTGTCAAATGAAGTAACAAGACTTGATCTGTACTAAAACTTTATACTTTATTCTCAAGATGACAAGCCGTGTCTTCTCAGCTGGACTATCGGATGTTGACTGCCCTTCACAACAACAATACGTCACGATTGAGCATCTCTCTCCGCTTTCACTCATAATGCTCAATCGTGCTGTATCTCTAATTCCCCACTAGATCCTAATTATAACCCAAACTACACATACTGTTACACAGACTTTGCTCCTGAGCTATTCGGTATGATTCTACATACACACTAGATTATACGACAGACATTCTACAAATACACTTTGCACATACATGACACTTTTCTCTATTAAACTAATTTGTTGTTTTTGTTAGAGCCAGTTTTGTGTAGTGTGTTTTGGGAAAAGAATGAGAGGGGGCAAGAGGTAGACAACGATACAAGTGGGAAGATAACATCAAGACATGGGATAACAGCTGACAAAATGTACAATAAATGGGGGGGGGAGAGAGAGAGAGAGAGAGAGAGAGAGAGAGAGAGAGAGAGAGAGAGAGATCCAGGGACTGACGGAGTGTTGTGGACAGAAATCAAGAAGACTCTCAAGATAGTGATATGGGGTTAAAAGAATGTTGGTGTTGATTCCCCTCACCACAGGGACGACACATATATAATACGACAATCTTCGAAGTTCGATGTATTGACTTTGATGCCATTAGAGCCTGAAACAGAACTTGCGCCTACGGGAGTGGGAATGGTGATAGAGCCCGACCTCCCGACCCGACAGAAAATGACCACGTCTTCGGGGACTGTCGCAGAGCTCTTCTTTCATCTTCCAAGCTCAAAATAAAAGGGGTTAGTTAGTCAATCAACAGATCATCCTTATTGTACATCGAACTATTAGCCCATAAGTACTCGGACCTATCCCCATTATCTCCGTCAGTAAGTGGCGATTGACCACACCAGTTCTATGTTGGCCGACTGTTCCTCTTTGGCTTCCCGAATGTTCTCTTGTCTAGCTTGACCCAGTTTCTCATGTTCTGGCAGTCTGGTCATATTTGCAGTCACACCCACCCCGCGTCATTTACTCGGCTTGCCTACCTGAGGGTGTTCTAGATGTCAGTCTGGCCCATTAGTCGCCCGCTCACTTCAGCAACCAAACCCGGAAGCCAATCTGCTCGTTCATTTCCTCTTACACCCGCGTGCCCTGGCACAAAATGTAACAGCTATTAATAAACCTTGACCTCCTAAGAAATTCAAGCCATTGCCTTCTGGTCTAGCCTTTCTCGATCTTTGAGAAAACATGCATGGTGAAAGTCTGTGTCCCCAACCACGCTATTGCCTGTGTTACTGCCATGACCTCCATGGTAAAACTGTTCGTAGTCACGGCATACGCTCCGATGTCTTCATGAACAAGTCTCCCTCGAACCTGGCCCGTGAAATGCCAGGAGCTACTCATGTGCCACATTCACCGCAAACAAGCCGCGTAGTTATTTTAGTCCTGACCTAGATCTGATGGGATCGTTGATTTCCAGAATAGTGATATCGGGATTCATTTCGTGGTCGGTCGACAAGTGTGTTAGTAGCAAAATGTACCAAAACCGCATGCCATTTACTTCGCAAACTGTCCCTTAGACACATCAAAGATGAGTGCAGACTTGTGAGAAATAAACAAGATAAGAGGAGTTGTGCAAGATAATGATATACACTTCGACGACAGTGAGGGCCCTCCGGGTCCAGAAACATTTATTGCATCCTTCGATCTGCCTAACAGTCCACCACACACTCAACCGAAAGTGATCGACAACACATTCAATTTATATAATTCTTTATTTAAATAAATACATTACACAATATCACTTGCTTGCCTTCTACTTCCGAAAGCACCCCTACACCCACAATGGAATCACCCTAATGTCACGTGATTTCCCAGAAAATCACGAAATTCATTTGCTTGCGGTGAATTAATATAAAACCAGCGCCTGTACATCTGCCTCAACGACCATCGGGGTTTGTTGTTGGCATCCTCTGTCCAGTCTAATACAGACTGAAGAAGATGTACCACGCCTTTCTGGCACTGGCGCCCATTCTTCACTACATCCTCTAATGAACACATCTATTGAACAATGTCCTCGGTCCGTTTGTCGACATGGCTGAATGGATAAGAACGCTTGTTCTTAAACATACGGTGTACTGTTGCTGAGGTCAGGGGTTCAGCCCCTACACCGGACAGATGGACTAAAATGTTGACCTGTTGTCCTAGACGTAAATTACAAGTACCTCTGAAGACGGAGTGGGTTCGCCTGATGGCGAGGGACACAATTAATAGGTAACAGCCACACGCAAAATTCAGTCCAGCACTACTAGAACTAGTGTGTATGGATTACGCTTGAGTTCAAAGCGAGCGAGCGCAAAAAAAATTTTTTTTTTCATCCGACTCATCCAAGATGATCCTCTTTTTAACCTGCAAACCAAAACGATCAAATACATAAGTACTAGTACGGTGGTTCTCAACCGGTGGGGAATTCCCCCTACCCAGAGAGAGAGAGAGAGAGAGAGAGAGAGAGAGAGAGAGAGAGAGAGAGAGAGGGGGGGGGGGATTTTAGGATTTTCGGGGGGGGGGGGGCAGGGGGGAGGGAGATTAAGATTATTTCAAGATCGCATTAATACAAAACAAACAAAATTTTTTTGCCTATCCCTTACGGGACGTTGCAGTCAACACCAGCATTTTCAGCTGCTGTTGATGTACTAGGCAAGTGTTACGTTCAGTAGTTTGCCATTGCTTTCTGAACGACCGGCTCCTATACCCTTTTCGAAAAAAACCAGCACCACTGTGTTTCGAACCCGGGTATACGGGCTCACAAACCGAGTTCGCAAGCCCTTAGCCACAGAGACCGGTTTATTACATTAATACAAGACCCGATTATTTGATATTGTTTTTCCCTCCATACTTTACAGTTTTGTACTTCTCGCCCTCCTGAAATTCGTTTTATAACGTAATGTCCTGTTATTCCCGAGAGGAGATTGGAATCAACAAGCACATCTTTAAACTTAGTATCTGTTGGGATTATTGACTGACTTTGGTCTACACTCCTCTCTTCTGTCTTCCATTCCATATATCTATTTCTTTCTCTCTCTCTATTATTCCCTCAACACATACTCCGACAACAGTTCCTTTCAACGATAAGATAAAAGATTTATTAATAAAAACTATGTCTGGTGTATGTATGGATATTGTCTATGTAGTTGGTATGTTCTTCTAGTGTGGTTGCCAGATATGAACTCTGAATGTCTATCAGCTGTGTTGCTTCTCGCCCTTTCATTCTTCAAGATCACAGGACAGCACATCAAACAGGACAGAGCTCACCCGGGATGATCCGTATGCTTGAATCTGATGGTAAATCCGTTATTGAATGAAACAAAAACTGTTCACCACTGAGTCAAGGTACCGTAATAAAAGTCCCGTAAGTTTATGAATGCGCCTGAATCTGTTTCATGACGGTAAGTATCCAACCTCGAAAAACCACCACATCGTCACAGTTCTTCCTATAGTCTTTTATTACTAACACTGTTTTACTTGTCTATTCTTTCTTCCTTATGCATACAATATGTATGTAGTTGTAAGTATCCCTGCTTGTCACAGGTTAACATCTTTTCCTTTTAAGTGTTTTAGTGGTATATTCAATTGAGCATACAGTGTTCTGTATTTGAATTGATTATTTCTTCATCTTAAAACATGTCCCTGTTCTGTTTGGTTCTAAGTATGTACTTTAGTTGTTCAAGTGTAGTACTCTTCATCTCTTCTCTGCTTTCACTAGGAGATTTGAACCTGTGGAGAAGTATAACAGATCCAGTGATAAGCGTCCGCCCCTTACTACTACTTATGCAAGTGTCCTTCTCCAGCCAAAATGACAAGGCTTCCGAAGTGAACACCCGCATAAGACATATGAATTCACCAAAGTCTAAACTATCCACTAATAGAAAGCCTTGGTAAATGCTATTCACTCACATCTATATTCCTATGCTAAAACTATACTCTAATATACCTTATAATAATCCTAGTCTGAATTGGGAGTACTAATGCACCATAAATACACAAACGTTCTTCTGAACGCAGCACATCCCTTTTCATAATCCTTCTTCTCCCGAAACCTAAGAATCACACTCCCTCACAAAGACGTAGCCACTCTTTATAGGTCATTTTTGCCGCATAGTCCTTGACCTTGCTGGACACCTCACATCCAGACTTCATTATCATCGTTAGTGGAAAATTACAGCTCTGAACCGTTTCACATCCATACCGCAATATGCTGTCCAATAATACTGTCTGCCTTTGTCGCAAACCAACTTTTCCACTCGACAGTTTACCTGGGCGGTTAGTGGCCCCGTCTGTCTTGACCTATAAACACATGCCTGGTCAACCCGTTGTTTGTTACCCTTACTGCTTCGTTTGTTAACCCTTCTTCTACCTGGTTAGTCGGTGTATACAGTCGTCTATCTGGGAATCATTAACTCTCAGTATTTCACGACACGTAAGTAGACCCGCAAATCACGTTTTTGTAGACGCCTAGACTTGTTCTAGAATGTGTTATTAAATTTAGCTTTCATTTTTATGTATTACTATGTAGGGACACGGGGGGGGGGGGGGGAGGGGGGAGGTATAGGGAGAAAATATGAAAGAAGGTAATGGCATTCTGAACATATGGTGAATGGGTGCATGGGCCAAAAAAGGTTGAGAACCACTGTTATAGAGAAACGGGATGAAAATAGAGTTGGTAAAGAAATAAAAAACAGACAAGTTAAACATTTCGGCTACATTAAGATATAACACTCTTTAAAAAAAGGAAAAACATACTGAAGGGTAAGGTTGAAGGCAAGCGAGCAAGAGGTACACAACGATACAAGTGGGAAGATAACATCAAGACATGGGATAACAGCTGACAAAATGTACAATAAATGGGGGGGGGGGAGAGAGAGAGAGAGAGAGAGAGAGAGAGAGAGAGAGAGAGAGAGAGAGAGAGAGAGAGATGACGATTGTATACCAGCATATGGAACTGCACCAGATTGCGACAGAGAAAAAGAGAGATTGAGATTACAGTGTGTCAACAGTATACCACGTACCTGACTGTACATCTTGTTTCAAGGGCCACCAAGCTCTCGGCCAACAGTGGACATTGTATGAGAACTCCGTGGACATAAGCAAGAGTGAGTGACTCCGCTGGTTGCGGATGTTTGTTTGGATGTGTATCCTCAGAAAGAAACTAGATGTCAGCTGTCACCGTGAGTTGCGTTAAATTAAATGCATTGATCTCAGTAGCTGCCATACTACCGCGGTTATTCTTATAATTGTCTAAATCTCCACAGTAGATTCATAGCAATCATCGAAACTTAATAACCTCTACCATCTGATCTGATATTTTGTGCGTGCGTGGAAAACTCAATTAAGATATTATTAGGCCAACAGATGTCCAACTGTGTTGTGTGTGTGATGAGTGTGTGTGTGTGTGTGTGTGTGTGTGTGCGTGTGCGTGTGTGTTGTGTGTGTGTGTGTGTGTGTGTGCGTGTGTGTGTGTGTGTGTGTGTGTGTGCGTGTTTGTATGTGTGAATCTAACGTCTTCGTGTAACATAATATGATATTGCTTTGTGTAGTATATTTAAGGCCGGTCTCTCTGGCTGTGGGGTTACAACACTTTCTCTCTGTAATCCCGTTTATCACGCAGAGTCTCGCAGCGGAGCGAGAACTGAGGTGGTTCGACCCCCGCTCGTGACTTGCGGATACTGAGCCGGCCGCTCAGAAAGCAATGGCAAACTACTGAGCGTAATCTTGCCAAGAGATCAACAGACAGCTGAAAGATGCTGCTGTTGACAGCTAAGTCCTGTAAAAGGATACGCAAAAACAAAAAAAACAAAAAAAAAAAAAGTATATTTAAGAGTGAAACAACCGAGCCATTGCGAGAGATACTCTCTATAATTGTTGCAAGGAAGCCAGTTGGCCATCTGTGTCGCCCAGTGGATTTCTGCTTGTATCCTTGAGTATGAAATTGTTTGTGGTATGTTTAAGAGTGAAACAACCGATTCTCTCCTAGATATAGACCAGGGCCGGAGAATTATTTTTTTTCTACTAAGGACCATTTGGATATTTAGAACATCTTTCGGAGGCCAAACACAATTTATCATCTGAAAAATGAGTCTGCTTTATTTGGCCAAACATGTAAATAACCCTTGCACCTAACGTTGCAGTCAACACCAGCATTTTCAGCTGCTGTTGATGTATTAGGCATGTGTTACGTTCAGTAGTTTGCCATTGCTTTCTGAACGACCGGCCTCTATTCCTTTTTTTCGAAAAAACCAGCACCGCTGTGTTTCGAACCCGGGTATACAGGCTCACAAACCGCGTTCGCAAGCCCTTAGCCACAGAGACCGGCTAACTACTGAACGTAAGCTTGCCAAGAGATCACAACAGCAAAAAATGCTGGTATTGACTGCGACATCATGTAAAGGATACGCAACTAACTTTAACTTTGAATGCGCTGGTTGGAACTGCTTCTATTGGGTGAGGCGTGTGATGTTAGCTGGTTTACGGTGATGCTACTCGCAACTGCTTTTTCAGATTTGCATCTGTCAGTTTTGAAAGAAGTCGACTCTTTGCAATAATAAGTTTGATAGAGACCATGCATTTCGTTCGCTGTTTAAAACACACAATAGTCGATTGTTAAAGTTCGCAGAAGCCATCATAATTAATCTACACAGTAAATTTTGTGCAAACAGAAAGACATGAAAGTCAGTTTAAAATTACCGTGGTAGACAACTGAAATTACTGTGCGAACATGCATATATTTCAGCTTGAAGGATTTATCTAATTACTTTACTTTATGTTGTGTGATTTCTGCAGTATGTACCTGACGAGATGCAGCGAACTATGCCGGGGGGGGGGGGGGGGGTGAGTGGTCTTGAGGTATGGTGTCCGCCTCGAGTGCTGGAGGTCCCGCGTTCAGGCCCCGGTGAGGACCGGGATTTTTAAAAAGAAATCCACGTGGACTTCCAGTAATAAAATTTCCCGTGGTCTCTGGGTAGTGAGATCGGACGCCCGCGTGTATTGTTACGCACGTAAAAAAATCCCTTGGCAGTTGGAAATCGAAAAAGAGTAGCCTAACGGCCCTGCCCGGGCAAAATTTCGAGTTAAAAATCTACCCAAAGTATTTCAAGATCCTCGCCGATGCTGCGGAGTTCGTGCATTGAGCTGAGTTTCTCCAGACGCAGGCTTGAGTTGGGAGGAAAACAGAGCACGTATGGGTTAAACCCGTGTGCCGTGATGTTGATCCAACGACTAAAGTAAACTAAACTAAATGCCAGGCAAGAAATCGTGCAATCTATTGTTTGTCTCTTGGTTATTCAAATAGTCAGTTTAAAAAAGAACTGCTCGCAGCAGTAAGTTGTTCCCAACATAAACGTATAATTCAATGTATGAATCCTAAAGTGGGGAAATCATCATTGCTTATGTAATAGCCGGCTCTGCGGCGAAGAGGTTAAAAACGCAGTTCGTAATTCCGCATTCTGCGTTCAAAACACATTTTCAGACGATTTGGAAGCTGACTGCTTTGCGTTGGTTTTAATACAATGGTATGAGCACCGGTCGTTCAGAAAGCAATGGAAAAATACTGAACATAAACTTGCCAAGAAATCAATCAATCAGGTGCCGTTTCAACAATGAAGGTTGCCTCCAATGGATCTCCAACACTGTCTGTCTATCGCCCTGACTGTACATTCTGTCAGACTGATGTTCTGCATCCTTTGATGTTATCTTCCCACTTGTATCTTTGTCTACCTCTTGCTCGCTTGCCCTCAACCTTGCCCTCCAATATCGTTTTTATAAGAGTATCATGTCTTTTAACGTGGCCGAAATATTTCACTTGCCTCCTCTTTATTTCTTTCATCAACCCTCTCTTCATTCCCAGTTTTTCTAGAACTTCTGCATTTGATTGCTTTTGTTTCCATGATGTACGACATATTCGTCAGTATATCCACATCTCCAGGGCTTCTATGCAACTTTCCAGTTGCTTGTTCAATGTCCAGGCTTTCACGCCATACAATAGCGTTGAATATACGTAGCATTTGACAATTCTCATTTCTAATGCATTGTTAATCACAAACAGCAAAAACAATTCTGGAGTTGACTGCAACATCCCGTAAAGGTATGTGATTAACTTTTAGTTATGTAATAGAATTCAAGCCGTGGGGTGTTAGAATGCCTAGATTTCATCCCATCGTTGCTTTGTAGCTGAATGATTTCATGGTGTGGTTACCAGACACATCAATTGTTTCCACATCGAGCGGTGTAGCAAAGATGTCCAATTCCATATACTTCCTTTTCATTCCTTATTTCTTTCATTAATTGTGTCAGTAATTATAATTGTGTAAGTAATTCGCCTCCATATTCAAGAACCGTTGAAGGTTTTTGTCCTTCCAGAATGAGGAATTGCACTGTGTTATTCCTTTCGATGCGCTCTTTCTACAACTTTAAGTTAGCTTCAAATCATTTCACGATTGTCTGCTGGGAGTTGAGAATCTGTTAATTTATGCATTTCTCTAGTAAAGTTCAACACTTTGCATTAATTTTTCTTTTCTTTGAAGTCGTTGTTTGCAGGATGTCACAAAACTTATGTTTCAATAATCCATCCAGTATGTGTGTCATCATCTGTAGGATGTCACACAACTTATGTTTCAATAACTATCCAATATGTGTATCGTCAGCGATGCAGTTTGCTTTGATGGCTGTTGTAAGTGTGTCAATCTCTACTCTACACGTGTCTGGCACAGGCAATAATGTGGCCGATGCTTCAAATTCAGTCATAACAAAACCAACAAGCAGATGCCAGCTAAGCCGGAGAAACATCACACTGGCTTGGCGTGCCAAGGGAGTTAGACAGGGCTGCATTCTTTCGCTCTACCAATTCAACATATATGCAGAAAATGTAATGAGAAATATACAAACATATGAGACCAGAGATAATGTTCATCCGTTTGTAATTGGTGGAAATCAAATTCCAGAACTTATATGCAGATAGCAC
This sequence comes from Cepaea hortensis, assembly GCA_963921405.1. Lineage (NCBI taxonomy): Eukaryota > Metazoa > Mollusca > Gastropoda > Stylommatophora > Helicidae > Cepaea > Cepaea hortensis. The sequence goes on along the minus strand of OY992895.1, from coordinate 77,988,705 downwards.
AATTCTCCTCTCAAATAGTGCTAAAGGATTATAAGAGCTGATTGTGTTTGTGTGGAGACACAGTGAAAGTCAAAATCTGTTTCTGAACGTAGGCAAAACAAAAATAATGTCCTCATTTTAACGAACGATCACAGTTAATAATGCAGGCATTGAGCACGTGACACATTTGGAATATCTTGGCTTCATAATGAACACCAGTTGGGACTGCTCACAAGACATCAGACGCAGGATCGTTATAGCACTGCAGAGATGATAAGAGATTAAGAATCTATGGCACACCATCAGTGAACAAGTTTAAAGAACATGTTTGAAGACATTCATCTTTCCAGTGGCAACATATGGTTACCAGTCATAGACAGTTTGAGGACATCCATCTTTACCGTGGCAACATATGGATGTCAGTCATGGACATTTTCATAATCTCTAAAGAATTATATATATATATATATATATATATATATATATATATATATATATATATATATATATATATATATATATATATATATATATATATATATATATATATATATATATATATATATATAAGCTCAAATGTTACAGAAATGCTCTTAGAATATCTTGGCCCAAGAAGAAGATAAAATACTGAAATCTTACAAAATCTGAACATGGGAGAAAGCGGACTCATAAACTGTGTTATGTCTGGGACACTGAAATACTTTGGTGTTGTTAAATGTCGCAGTGGTTTGGAGAGTACAACGATGGGAGGCGTGGTTCCGGGTAGAAGAAGCATGGGTTGGCCAGCACGAAGATGGAGACAGGACGTTGCAGACCGCCTCGGCATGAGGGTGCACGAAACTGGGCAAATGGCCGGAGATAGAAAGGCTTTTCGACGCGCCGTGATGACACCGACCTTTTGTAAGGGACCTGCTAATTGATGACATGTTATTTTTGTAATGCAATCCCTGCATTTGGAGTCTTAATGTTATTTTTGTAATGCTATCACTTCAGTTGGTGTCCTAGTGTTATTTTTGTAATGCTATCACTTCAGTTGGTGTCCTAGTGTTATTTTTGTAATACTATCCCAGCAGTTGGTGTCCTAGTGTTATCTGTGTAATACTATCCCAGCAGTTGGTGTCCTGGTGTTATCTGTGTAATACTATCCCAGCAGTTGGTGCTCTATTGTTATCTTTGTTATACTATCCCAGCACTTGGTGTCCTATTGTTATCTTTGTTATACTATCCCAGCAGTTGGTGTCCTAGTGTTATCTGTGTAATACTATCCCAGCAGTTGGTGTCCTGGTGTTATCTGTGTAATACTATCCCAGCACTTGGTGTCCTATTGTTATCTTTGTTATACTATCCCAGCAGTTGGTGTCCTGGTGTTATCTGTGTAATACTATCCCAGCAGTTGGTGTCCTAGTGTTATCTGTGTAATACTATCCCAGCAGTTGGTGTCCTGGTGTTATCTGTGTAATACTATCCCAGCACTTGGTGTCCTATTGTTATCTTTGTTATACTATCCCAGCAGTTGGTGTCCTAGTGTTATCTGTGTAATACTATCCCAGCAGTTGGTGTCCTGGTGTTATCTGTGTAATACTATCCCAGCAGTTGGTGCTCTATTGTTATCTTTGTAATACTATCCCAGCAGTTGGTGTCGTAGTGTTATCTGTGTAATACTATCCCAGCAGTTGGTGTCCTAGTGTTATCTGTGTAATACTATCCCAGCAGTTGGTGTCCTATTGTTATCTGTGTAATACTATCCCAGCAGTTGGTGTCCTAGTGTTATCTGTGTAACACTATCCCAGCAGTTGGTGTCCTATTGTTATCTGTGTAATACTATCCCAGCAGTTGGTGTCCTAGTGTTATCTGTGTAACACTATCCCAGCAGTTGGTGTCCTAGTGTTATCTGTGTAATACTATCCCAGCAGTTGGTGTCCTATTGTTATCTGTGTAATACTATCCCAGCAGTTGGTGTCCTGGTGTTATCTGTGTAATACTATCCCAGCACTTGGTGTCCTATTGTTATCTTTGTTATACTATCCCAGCAGTTGGTGTCCTAGTGTTATCTGTGTAATACTATCCCAGCAGTTGGTGTCCTGGTGTTATCTGTGTAATACTATCCCAGCAGTTGGTGCTCTATTGTTATCTTTGTAATACTATCCCAGCAGTTGGTGTCGTAGTGTTATCTGTGTAATACTATCCCAGCAGTTGGTGTCCTAGTGTTATCTGTGTAATACTATCCCAGCAGTTGGTGTCCTATTGTTATCTGTGTAATACTATCCCAGCAGTTGGTGTCCTAGTGTTATCTGTGTAACACTATCCCAGCAGTTGGTGTCCTATTTTTATCTGTGTAATACTATCCCAGCAGTTGGTGTCCTAGTGTTATCTGTGTAACACTATCCCAGCAGTTGGTGTCCTAGTGTTATCTGTGTAATACTATCCCAGCACTTGGTGTCCTATTGTTATCTGTGTAATACTATCCCAGCAGTTGGTGTCCTAGTGTTATCTGTGTAACACTATCCCAGCAGTTGGTGTCCTAGTGTTATCTGTGTAATGCTATCCCAGCAGTTGGTGCCCCATTGTTATCTGTGTAATACTATCCCAGCAGTTGGTGTCCTAGTGTTATCTGTGTAATACTATCCCAGCAGTTGGTGTCCTAGTGTTATCTGTGTAATGCTATCCCAGCAGTTGGTGTCCTAGTGTTATCTGTGTAATGCTATCCCAGCAGTTGGTGTCCTAGTGTTATCTGTGTAATACTATCCCAGCAGTTGGTGTCCTAGTGTTATCTGTGTAATACTATCCCAGCAGTTGGTGTCCTAGTGTTATCTGTGTAATGCTATCCCAGCAGTTGGTGTCCTAGTGTTATCTGTGTAATGCTATCCCAGCAGTTGGTGTCCTAGTGTTATCTGTGTAATACTATCCCAGCAGTTGGTGTCCTAGTGTTATCTGTGTAATACTATCCCAGCAGTTGGTGTCCTAGTGTTATCTGTGTAACACTATCCCAGCAGTTGGTGTCCTAGTGTTATCTGTGTAATACTATCCCAGCAGTTGGTGTCCTAGTGTTATCTGTGTAATACTATCCCAGCAGTTGGTGTCCTAGTGTTATCTGTGTAATACTATCCCAGCAGTTGGTGTCCTAGTGTTATCTGTGTAATGCTATCCCAGCAGTTGGTGTCCTAGTGTTATCTGTGTAATGCTATCCCAGCAGTTGGTGTCCTAGTGTTATCTGTGTAATGCTATCCCAGCAGTTGGTGTCCTAGTGTTATCTGTGTAATACTATCCCAGCAGTTGGTGTCCTAGTGTTATCTGTGTAATACTATCCCAGCAGTTGGTGTCCTAGTGTTATCTGTGTAATACTATCCCAGCAGTTGGTGTCCTAGTGTTATCTGTGTAACACTATCCCAGCAGTTGGTGTCCTGGTGTTATCTGTGTAATACTATCCCAGCAATCGGTATCCTTGTCCTATGACCGACTACATATATTATTTGTGTAGATAGATTTGTTAATTAAAGAAGTAAAGGGCCCGTCATACATTTCTTAAGGTATAAGGGGTGTATGATGCTAGACCCAAACGTTTAATGACCAGTCGATACTCCAGGAGTGTTGTGGTCAATATTAGATGGGTCACCTTCAGTTCCTGGTAGCTATTCAAGACTGGGTCTATCTGGGATTCCATTTTTATTGTAAGCTTTGAGCTGTGAATTTAGTTTGAAGTGCTCTTACATCTGTTTCCGGTTGTTTGTAACGTGAACTGCATTTTCATATAAATGGCGGCCGGTTGGTCGCTGAACTAACTGGATTGCCTTATGCAGTAATGTGTGGCTGCTAGTTTTCTAGTGACTGCCGCTTTCATCGACGATGAACTGTATTTTTCGTGGTGGACTTCTGTGTTGGCATTCTGGCAGCGAGCTTATGCATAGTGTACCAGTGCGGACTGTTGGTTTGTCAAGACCTCTGTCTGTTCTACGTTTCACACGGGGCAGTGAGGAGCATTTTGTGTGATATTCATTGGGACATGAACGGAGCATAGTGGGGCGACCCTTTGCCGTGAAGTTGGAACCGCGACTGACTACCGGTTGACTAACTGTAAGAAACTGCTTAGGTGTTAATTCGAACCCATGGCCAACAAGCCGATAGGCCAGCTTCTAGCCACTAGATAACCGCGGCTGTCGATAGATTTGTGCAATGATTAACTGACTGGCACCTTGCCGTCTTGACAGACAATAGTTTGCAAAATGGAGTTATACCTCTACATAGCTCAAAGCCTCGGCTGAGTTGTTGAGACCATGTTTTGGCTATGTAGCATGATCCCTATCTCGGCTTGTCTAGTTCACTCTAGAGGAAAGGTGATAGCAATACATCTGGAACAAGACCAGCTGCAGAAGCTGCTGGATCAGCAAAGCAATGCTCTAACTGTCCGCCTGACAAAGCTTCCATCCTAGACCAGTTGCCGAACACGGCTTAGGGCCTGGTCTTCCCTGCCATGACATTTAGTCTTTAGGCTGCTTTTACTCGTACTAGAGTAGGTCTTGTACCCTCCCAATAGCAGTCCTCCGCCCGAAGCCGTTGGCTTCGAGTTTGGTGAGCTCCGACCAACATTCGGCGCTAGCAGAAAGCAGGTAGTACCATCCACTGTCATACAACAGCTCAGTCATATCTGACTCAATGTGTAATGTGTCTTGTAATATTTTATAGAAACCAAGTCTGCCAAGAACTGGTCCAACCGTGTGGAACTCTAGCCACGATGAAGCGCAATTATGGCTGTCGCAGACTCAACAAATCAACATTATTTCTGACTGCCATCTTCTTGGTGATAATATTGGTTCATAATGACAGAGATATGTTAAATCGAATATGGACATTATCGACTCCTCTAAAATCAACATCCACATTGGACACAGCCTCACTTCAAACAGCAACAAGACTGGGTAGAGCTCAATGTAAAAACTATTTACCCAAAATGGCAGACAATTGCAGTGTTCTAGAAATGTTGGCACGCATAGATCCAACAGCAAGAAGCTACGACTCCGCCCTGCTGTGTGACGAGTCATCCTCAAACTTTGACCTCGTCTGTCAGTTTCATCTCAAGCAGATTGGTTTAGAAGCTCATCAATCTACAATCTGCTGTCTCGACAACGTGGACAAAGTTCCCAAGATTGTCTATTATGTTATATTTGGAGTCTATAAGTTTCGAATGCTGCACAACATCTCCGTCAAGGCAGCCAAACGATTCATCTCGCCGACAGCAATTTACCTTGTTGGAGACCAACATCCCACAGGAAAGTGGTGGAAACAGGTGATGTCAGATGTTCAGGGGGTCAGGTAACATTGTCTATTGGCTTTCTCTGTATCCGTGCTTCTGTAGACCTGTATCTCCCCATCAGCCATGTATGTCCTCACAGTGTAGTATTCTCAGCTCTGTAGACCTGTATCTCCCTGTCAGCCATGTATGTCATCACAGTGTAGTATTCTCAGCTCTGTAGACCTGTATCTCCCTGTCAGCCATGTATGTCATCACAGTGCAGTATTCTCAGATCTGTGGACCTGTATCTCCCTGTCAGCCATGTATGTCATCACAGTGCAGTATTCTCAGATCTGTGGACCTGTATCTCCCTGTCAGCCATGTATGTCATCACAGTGCAGTATTCTCAGATCTGTGGACCTGTATCTCCCTGTCAGCCATGTCATCACAGTGTAGTATTTTCAGCTCTGTAGACCTGTATCTCCCCGTCAGCCATGTATGTCATCACAGTGTAGTATTCTCAGCTCTGTAGACCTGTATCTCCCTGTCAGCCATGTCATCACAGTGTAGTATTCTCAGCTCTGTAGACCTGTATCTCCCTGCCAGCCATGTCATCACAGTGTAGTATTCTCAGCTCTGTAGACCTGTATCTCCCTGTCAGCCATGTCATCACAGTGTAGTATTCTCAGCTCAGTAGACCTGTATCTCCTTGTCAGCCATGTCCTCACAGTGTAGTATTCTCAGCTCTGTAGACCTGTATCTCCCTGTCAGCCATGTCATCACAGTGTAGTATTCTCAGCTCTAGTTAGTTAGTTAGTTAGTCGACAGATCATCCTCATTGCACATCGAACCATTCAGTCCATAAGTGTTCGGATCCCCTCCTTAGCAAATCCCGCAGCGTGTAGCGGCTCACGACACTAGTTCTGTGTTTGTTTATTACTCTTCTTTGGATTCCTGCATAGTGTTCTTATTTGGCCACACCTGTTTTAATTTGCTGTTCTCGCAATCTGACCATGGTTGTAGATTCACAGTCATCACTTGGTTCTCGTAAGCGATGTACTTCTCGTAGAGCATTCAGAATGTCTGCCTGGTCCATGGCTCGTCCACCGTCCACAGTAGCCCTACCGGCAAGCCTGTCAGCCTGCTCATTCCCTTGTACACCCGCATGCCCTGGCACGAAGATGAAGCTAATATTTGCCAGCCGAGACCGCTCCAGAGACAGCAGCCACTCTCTTCGGACCCACCCCATCCCTATCGTCCTGAGCATGTTCATTGAGTCGCTAAGGATACATGCCCTAGTGAATGTCTGTGTCTCGAGCCATGTTATTGCTTTACTTACTGCCATGACTTTCATAGGCTGCTTGTGGTCAAAGCAAAAGCGCCAGACTCTTCCTTCACAGTATGTCATCTCAGTGTAGTATTCTCAGCTCTATAGTTCTCATTGTACACGGTTCACACTTTCTCTAAATAGTTCTCCTTGTACGTACACAGTTCACACGTTCTCTAAATAGTTCTCCTTGTACGTACACAGTTCACACTTTCTCTAACTAGCTCTTCTTGTACGTACACAGTTCACACTTTCTCTAACTAGTTCTCCTTGTACGTACACAGTTCACACTTTCTCTAACTAGTTCTCCTTGTACGTACACAGTTCACACTTTCTCTAACTAGTTCTCCTTGTACGTACACAGTTCACACTTTCTCTAACTAGTTCTCCTTGTACGTACACAGTTCACACTTTCTCTAACTAGTTCTCCTTGTACGTACACAGTTCACACTTTCTCTAACTCATTCTACTTGTACGTACACAGTTCACACTTTCTCTAACTAGTTCTCCTTGTATGTACACAGTTCACACTTTCTCTAACTAGCTCTTCTTGTACGTACACAGTTCACACTTTCTCTAACTAGCTCTTCTTGTACGTACACAGTTCACACATTCTCTAACTAGTTCTCCTTGTACGTACACAGTTCACACTTTCTCTAACTAGTTCTCCTTGTACGTACACAGTTCACACATTCTCTAACTAGTTCTCCTTGTACGTACACAGTTCACACATTCTCTAACTAGTTCTCCTTGTACGTACACAGTTCACACTTTCTCTAACTAGTTCTCCTTGTACGTACACAGTTCACACTTTCTCTAACTAGTTCTCCTTGTACGTACACAGTTCACACTTTCTCTAACTAGTTCTCCTTGTACATACACAGTTCACACTTTCTCTAACTAGTTCTCCTTGTACGTACACAGTTCACACTTTCTCTAACTAGTTCTCCTTGTACGTACACAGTTCACACTTTCTCTAACTAGTTCTCCTTGTACATACACAGTTCACACTTTCTCTAACTAGTTCTCCTTGTACGTACACAGTTCACACTTTCTCTAACTAGTTCTCCTTGTACGTACACAGTTCACACTTTCTCTAACTAGTTCTCCTTGTACGTACACAGTTCACACTTTCTCTAACTAGTTCTCCTTGTACGTACACAGTTCACACTTTCGCTAACTAGTTCTCCTTGTATGTACACAGTTCACACTTTCTCTAACTAGTTCTTCTTGTACATACACAGTTCACACGTTCTTTAACTAGTTCTCCTTGTACGTACACAGTTCACACTTTCTCTAACTAGTTCTCCTTGTACGTACACAGTTTACACTTTCTCTAACTAGTTCTCCTTGTACGTACACAGTTCACACTTTCTCTAACTAGTTCTCCTTGTACGTACACAGTTCACACTTTCTCTAACTAGTTCTCCTTGTACGTACACAGTTCACACTTTCTCTAACTAGTTCTCCTTGTACATACACAGTTCACACTTTCTCTAACTAGTTCTCCTTGTACGTACACAGTTCACACTTTCTCTAACTAGTTCTCCTTGTACGTACACAGTTCACACTTTCTCTAACTAGTTCTCCTTGTACGTACACAGTTCACACTTTCTCTAACTAGTTCTCCTTGTACGTACACAGTTCACACTTTCGCTAACTAGTTCTCCTTGTTTGTACACAGTTCACACTTTCTCTAACTAGTTCTCCTTGTACATACACAGTTCACACGTTCTTTAACTAGTTCTCCTTGTACGTACACAGTTCACACTTTCTCTAACTAGTTCTCCTTGTACGTACACAGTTTACACTTTCTCTAACTAGTTCTCCTTGTACGTACACAGTTCACACTTTCTCTAACTAGTTCTCCTTGTACATACACAGTTCACACTTTCTCTAACTAGTTCTCCTTGTACGTACACAGTTCACACTTTCTCTAACTAGTTCTCCTTGTACATACACAGTTCACACTTTCTCTAACTAGTTCTCCTTGTACGTACACAGTTCACACTTTCTCTAACTAGTTCTCCTTGTACGTACACAGTTCACACTTTCTCTAACTAGTTATCCTTGTACGTACACAGTTCACACTTTCTCTAACTAGTTCTCCTTGTACGTACACAGTTCACACTTTCTCTAACTAGTTCTCCTTGTACGTACACAGTTCACACTTTCTCTAACTAGTTCTCCTTGTACGTACACAGTTCACACTTTCTCTAACTAGTTCTCCTTGTACGTACACAGTTCACACTTTCGCTAACTAGTTCTCCTTGTATGTACACAGTTCACACTTTCTCTAACTAGTTCTCCTTGTACATACACAGTTCACACGTTCTTTAACTAGTTCTCCTTGTACGTACACAGTTCACACTTTCTCTAACTAGTTCTCCTTGTACGTACACAGTTTACACTTTCTCTAACTAGTTCTCCTTGTACGTACACAGTTCACACTTTCTCTAACTAGTTCTCCTTGTACATACACAGTTCACACTTTCTCTAACTAGTTCTCCTTGTACGTACACAGTTCACACTTTCTCTAACTAGTTCTCCTTGTACATAAACAGTTCACACTTTCTCTAACTAGTTCTCCTTGTACGTACACAGTTCACACTTTCTCTAACTAGTTCTCCTTGTACGTACACAGTTCACACTTTCTCTAACTAGTTATCCTTGTATGTACAGAGTTCACACTTTCTCTAACTAGTTCTCCTTGTACGTAAACAGTTCACACTTTCTCTAACTAGTTCTCCTTGTACGTACACAGTTCACACTTCCTCTAACTAGTTCTCCTTGTACGTACACAGTTCACACTTTCTCTAACTAGTTCTCCTTGTACGTACACAGTTCACACTTTCGCTAACTAGTTCTCCTTGTATGTACACAGTTCACACTTTCTCTAACTAGTTCTCCTTGTACATACACATTTCACACGTTCTTTAACTAGTTCTCCTTGTACGTACACAGTTCACACTTTCTCTAACTAGTTCTCCTTGTACGTACACAGTTTACACTTTCTCTAACTAGTTCTCCTTGTACGTACACAGTTCACACTTTCTCTAACTAGTTCTCCTTGTACATACACAGTTCACACTTTCTCTAACTAGTTCTCCTTGTACGTACACAGTTCACACTTTCTCTAACTAGTTCTCCTTGTACATACACAGTTCACACTTTCTCTAACTAGTTCTCCTTGTACGTACACAGTTCACACTTTCTCTAACTAGTTCTCCTTGTACGTACACAGTTCACACTTTCTCTAACTAGTTCTCCTTGTACGTACACAGTTCACACTTTCTCTAACTAGTTCTCCTTGTACGTACACTGTTCACACTTTCTCTAACTAGTTATCCTTGTATGTACACAGTTCACACTTTCTCTAACTAGTTCTCCTTGTATGTACACAGTTCACACTTTTTCTAACTAGTTCTCCTTGTACGTACATAGTTCACACTTTCTCTAACTAGTTCTCCTTGTACGTACACAGTTCACACTTTCTCTAACTAGTTCTCCTTGTACGTACACAGTTCACACTTGCTCTAACTAGTTCTCCTTGTACGTACACAGTTCACACTTTCTCTAACTAGTTCTCCTTGTACGTACACAGTTCACACTTTCTCTAACTAGTTCTCCTTGTACGTACACAGTTCACACTTTCTCTAACTAGTTCTCCTTGTACGTACACAGTTCACACTTTCTCTAACTAGTTCTCCTTGTACATACACAGTTCACACATTCTCTAACTAGTTCTTCTTGTACGTGCACAGTTCACACATTCTCTAACTAGTTCTCATTGTACACAGTTGACACTTCTTTTCACTAGCACTCATTGTACAGAGTTCACACTTTGTCTAACTAGTTCTCATTGTACACAGTTCACAATTTCTCTATGAAGTTCTCAGTGTACACAGTTCACATTCACGCATGTTGATCTTCACATTCACGCATGTTAATGTTCACATCCATGCATATTGATGTTTATATTCATGCATGTAAATGTTTACATTCACGCATGTTGATGTTTACATTCACTCATGTTGTTTTTCACATTCACTCATGTTGTTTTTCACATTCACGCATGTTGATGTACACTTTCACGCATGTTGATGTTTATATTCACGCATGTTGATGTTTATATTCACGCATGTTAATGTTCACATTCACGCATGTTAGTGTACACATTTACGCATGTTAATGTTCACATTCACGCATGTTAGTGTACACATTTACGCATGTTAATGTTCACATTCACGCATGTTAGTGTACACATTTACGCATGTTAATGTTCACATTCACGCATGTTAGTGTACACATTTACACATGTTAGTGTACACATTTACGCATGTTAGTGTACACATTTACGCATGTTAGTGTACACATTTACGCATGTCGATGTTCACATTCACCCATTTTGATGTTTACATTCACGCATGTTGATGTTTGCAATCACTCAACTTTACTTAGCTGGTTTTATCTGATCTCTCTCTCTCTCTCTCTCTCTCTCTCTCTCTCTCTCTCTCTCTCTCTCTCTCTCTCTCTCTTTCTCCGATACTGTCGTTTATATCTAATCTTCCTACCAGCCTTAGTCATGTTGCCATGTTTGATCCATTGTACTTGATCCTTTGGAACACAACGGCCTTCCATAATGTCTCTATTCTTGTTATTTTAAGGTTCTTGTACCGACAGATTCCAGGCAACATTAAGGGGCTACCTACGAAAATAAAGTATCTCTCCGACATTGTTCGATTCCAACTTCTGTACATAAACGGTGGAATCTACCTAGATGCTGATACAGTCGTAGTGAGGGACCTGGAACCATTACTAGGTCAGTGAGAACCATTATTACTTATTACTGCGTGAAGTCGGGTTCGAATATTTGGTAAGGTGTGGATTTTGTTTAAAGTCGGGGGCAAAAGGAAAACCCTAACCTGCACAGTTCGCGGCGACTGCACTAGCCAGGCGGCCTTAATTCCTTAGGCTCAAGACCCCTCTTCCATACACCGCAAGGTACTATACAGACAGTAAATGACAGTTAAGTGACAATTGACTGCGTGAACATTGCAATTGTCAGCAACCCTAGTTGCTCACCTTGTTAGCACATTTTGTCTGAAATAGTATGATCACGTTCAGACATATTCAATAACATCACTTTCTGCTGAAGAATGTTGGTTGGTAACTACGACGATTCCCCAACTATGTTGTAGAAACGTAAGTTGGTAATTTAAATGTTGTACACAACTATGTTGTAGAACGTAAGTTGGTAATTTAAATGTTGTATGTTCTCTGGTGTCGAGCTTGGGCTTGTCAAGAGAACAAAAATTCTAAATGACATTTACACTAGAGAGTACATTCCTCGTGAACTATTAAAATCCATCTTTATAGCTCTGCTAAAGAAACCATGCTTTTTAGAATGCGAAGAGTATCGCACAATAAGTCTTATGAGTCACATGACAAAACTGTTACTCAGAATAATTATGAAAATAAGAAGAAATAAGATAAAATCAGACATTGGTGATGAACAATGTGGATTTGTGGAGGGAAAGGGTACAAACAACGCTATATATATATTCTCAGGACACCTATTAGAAAGAGCTATAGAAGTAACAACAGATCTATACTTGCTTCATAGACTACACACAAGCATTTGACAATGTGAAGCATGACGAAATAATACAATTACTAAAGCAGCTGAACATTGACGGCAATGGTCTGCGAATAATAAAGAACATATATTGGCAGCAAACAGCTCTAGGGATGCAGTCTGTTGGTTGGTAACGAGAACGTGTTCACGTCTGTGGTGCAGAAAGTTGGTGAGTAAATAGATGGTTCCACTTTTTTATTGTGAAACGTAACTGATAATTAGAATTTAAACCCTGCTCTGCTTTAGAAAATGAGTTTCCAGGAAGCTCTTTTGTTAATTACTGTCGATCGTTCCTCCTTATAAGCTTATTAGGCAACTTAAAATTACATTCGTTGTTCATTCGAAATGTTTTCTTGAGAGGTAATTGCGTTGTGTCTGCTTACAAACCGGTGAATCGGTACAGTTATCTCGGTACAGTCATCACATCTGATGGGAGATGCCTTGAAGAGATTAGAACAAGAATCGCCATGGTGAAGATAGCCTTTTGCAAGGTGAAAAACATAGATATCAATTGCACGAGAAAAAAAGTGTTAAAGTGCTACATAGAACCTGTGCATTTGTATGGATGTGAAGCGTGGACAATGAGCAACCAGGGTGAAGACCATCTGATGGCTGTTGAAATGTGGTTTCTGAGGAAAATGCAAAGAATACCATGGATAGACAGAAAAGGAAACAAAAACAATGACCATGTCCTACAAGAAACAAACGAAAATCGTAATCTGATTAGAGAAATTAGATGTAGACAGTCACAATTTTTCGGCCACATTATGAGAAGAAATAAATTGAAGAACTTGGTGACAACTGGCAAGATCGAGGGGAAGAGAACAAGGGGAAGACAGAGAAGTAAATACCTGAATGGCTTAGCCACGTGGCATGGTATAAACAAGAACAATGAGCTGATCCACGACTTTTGTGATCAAGTGAGATGGCGAAACATGACCGCCCACGCTTATAGGCATGGCACGTGATGATGATGGAGCTTACAACAGAGCCGCGATATTTGCGCCTTTCGACCGACTCACTTGACTTCTTCGGCGTTTGTTGACCGGGTTAAGCTTCCCATGTGTTTTGTAGGATACTCCACGGTCTCACTCTTGTGGTGTCATCTAATTCCTCAAACTACAGGAGGACTTAGATAGACTATCGTGGTCTAGAGAGAATGGAGCAGCAAGGCGTGATCAGAAGATCTGGTCGACAGTCGTCATTCAGAGGTAAAGCCAGGCGGGCGTATGCTAAGATTGCAACGGGCGCCATTAGTATTGGAACTCTTCGCTAGCTGTTGAAGATGAGGACTGAGCGCTTACGGGAATGTCCCAAGATGTCGGATCTTGCATCAACTCAACTCAACTCATCTACAGAAGGTGCCCTATCTAGAAGACCATGGGCATTCCATGAGCCAACACATAGCGCTCTGGTACTAGGTTGGCCTCCATCCACAGTAGGTGCCCCATCTGGCCTGTTTAGAACAGCTGAAGGCATGCCGGGTGGTCCTCAGGGGAAGGCAGGGGCAGACTCATGCTGCATTCGATGAGTCAACACATAGCGCTCTGGTATTAGGCTGACTCAGGAATCGTCACATCCTGCACATGGCTACTTAGTCCCACTTCCGTATATTGGGCCTTCCGTTCATCACAAGCTGCCCTTCCGGAAACCAGAAGAATGCGATCTGCAGATGATGTTCACAAAGTGAGCTTTCTATTCAGACTGTCCACCTAATGGATTCCCTAGCCGGTACTTCGTTTTCAATTCACAGCAAACAAACCGCGTAGTTAATTTTAACATTGACCTAGATCTGGTGAGATCGTCGATTTTCAGAATTGGGATATCGGGAATTATTTCCTGGTCGGTCAAAAAGTGTGTTTGCAGCAAGATGTACCCAAAACCGCATGTCATTGCCTTCGCAAACTGCCCCCCTAGATACATCAAAGATGAGCGCAGACATATGAGACATCAGTTATCAGTTGGGGTATCTTCATTGCACTCCGGACACGACCATAGGTGCTCAGATCCTTCCCCCAGCATATGCATCAGCGTCCGGTGGCTAATAGTGCCAGTTCTGTGTTGGTTGACGAGGCTCCTCGTTTTCCCAATGTACCTCTCGCGTCTGACCGTGCCGATTCTTACTCCCAAGTCTTTCATCCTGGACAGCGATGTGGATTCACTGACGTCAAAGTCCTCTGTTCTCGCCATATCTTTAAGGACGTTAATAACATCGGCACGATCCATGGGCTGGCCGTCTACAGGGGGTGCAGAGCCAGCCAGTTTATCAGCTCGTTCATTTCCCTCGACTCCCGCATGTCCCGGGACGAAGATGAAGGTGACTTTACGGACAACAGACTTCCGCAGCGACTCAGTCCACTGTCTACGTACAGACCCAGCTTCGACCTTCTGAATCATGCTCATTGAATCACTTAGTACACACACGTTGGTATAATGCTGTGATTCCAGCCATATGAAAGCCTGTGTAACTGCCATCACCTTCATCGTCATGCTGCTCGTGGTCATAGAGTGGGCACCACTGGATTCTTGAACGGTTCGGCCCGCTGAACGGGCTGTAAAGCCCACGCACTTCTCTGCTGCTTTACAACAGATCTATCTGTATAGATGAGCACTTCGGGGCTATCTGAGTGTTCATAGATGAGAGCGTTAACCTCTGCATTTACAGCGGCAGGGTTCTGCTCTCTGCACCGTCTGTCGAGTGTGATAATGCAGGAGAAAGTGTACTTAAAAGCTGGAGGCACCGGCACCCATTCTTTGCCGGGGTTTATACTGGTAAGACTGCAGACCTGTCTGACGACATCTTCCGCCCAACCCATCCATGATTTGCCCCTCTTTAGCCTGTCACCCTTTTCTCTGGATATAGCGTCATGCAATGGGTGCTGCTCATCTGCACTTATTTTTAAGTATGCACGAGCTCTCCAGATCTTGATCCTGTATTCCATTGTCAGGAAGTCAAGGAGGTATCTCATTGCTACACAGCTGGCGTCTCTCGTGCAGCCCAAAATGATGCGCATGGCTTCGTTTTGTACCTTTTCAAGTCTTCCAATCTGTGTAGGGCTGACAGTGAGGATGGCCAGGGCATACTCGATGCGTGAAAGCACCAGTCCTTGGAACAGAAGTATTAGCAGCCTTTGCTCGATATTGGCAGTCGCCATGACTCTCATTGCTGACAAACCTTTTCGAGCTTTCGTTATGACATAATCGACATGATCTCTGAAGGACAGGCTACGATCAAGCCTCACGCCAAGATATGTCATTGACTGAGTTCTACTCAAAATGCTCCCATCCATTCTTACTGCCGGCAGGTCTGTGTTCATAATATGGTTGTTTAAGGAGAACCATGTAACCGATGCCTTTGCAGATGAGACATTCTTTGCATATGAGACATACACAAGATAAGGCGAGTAGCATAAGATATGGATATACACTCCAACAACAGTGAGGACCCTCGGGGCCTACAAACATTTGTTGCATCCATGGATGGGTCTAGCAGTCCACCATACACTCAACCGGAAGTGATCGACAACACGTTTAATTTATGTTATTGTTTATTGCGCAGAGTTGTTCACGGCGCACAAATGACCCTACCCCCACACACAAGTTGCACAGTATATCAACACATCCCTACACCCTATGGAATCACCCTGGTGTCACGTGATTTCCCGGGAACTCCCGGAGTTCCTTTGTTTGCGGTGAATTAAAAATGAAGTACCCGCTAGTCAAGCAACATTCCATTTCCTTGCCACTGGGACGCTTTTGCCACTGACATGCCTGCTTTCCACGTACATATTGCTGCTGTGAAAAATGTCCACAGCCGTTAATAACATTTCAAGTTACCAGGGTAAGAGTACCCAGCTCTGTGGTACTCTCGCTATTAGCAAATTACACCCCAGAAGTGCTCATTTATCCATGTGGATACGCGGTCCCCAGCGCTGCGTTTATTACCGCATTTCCCCCAAAATAAGCAGGTCGTATATTAATTTTATCTTTTAAAAAAAAAAATTAAAAAAAAAAACACTAGGGCTTAATTTCAGGGGATGTCTTTTTTTTCCACATACAAAAATCTACATTTATTCATGTACAAAATTCTACATTTATTCAAATACACGCATGTGATCTTCTGAACGAACGTCATAACTCTCCGAATTCCGTCAGACCAACTGTCGTATGAGATCCTTGGCTCATAAACACTGGAGTTTCATCCATGGCAATCATGCTGGAGAGTTGGTATTTAGAAACGTCGATGCCATAAATACAGTACTTGAATGCAAGTGCACGTTTAATTACCTCATTCTAGCTGACGATCTTAACAAGGGCATATTTTAGGAGTAGCTCTTATATTAACAGCATCCTGAAAAATCGTGCTAGGGCTTATTTTAGGGGTAGATCTTAATTTCGGGAAGCACGCGGCAGATGACACTGGTCTGCCATATGTCAGATTCCATGTCACGTGTCCTGAATTCGCCCACCAACACGTGGTACTTGTTGCCAGTATTGCATGATGACGTTCTATTCAATATTTCAGAATACAATCTCACACTAGGCCTGATAGGCAAAAAATCAGGCATGGGCAATGCCTTCATTGTGGCTAGAAGAAGAAACGAGTTTATTGCCGAGTGGTACTCACAATACGATCATTACAACAACAGCAATTATTTCTGGAATTCTTTGAAGGTAAATTATTCATCTTCATCATCCTCAGTAACAGCACCATCACATTCATCATCATTGCCATGATTGTCAATTTCCACATCTTTACTTTATCATTAAAATAATTATTGCCACAGAAGTCAGTCGTTGACTGGTTTCAATCCATTCGAAACCAACCCCACCGCTCTGTCGTCCGTTTTCTTTCCCTCATTCATTCATTCATTCAGTAGCATGTCCTTTGCAGAACCTCGCTCCCATAAAAACCGTCCGGAAAACCTTTCGATCATAAGCAACATGTCTCGCGTCCGATACACCCATCTGAAGGTCATCTGCCACATCCTGCACCCATCTTTTCTTTGGCCTTCCCCTTCCTCTCTAGCCAGGCATATACCGCTCCATTATTATTCTCTCCAAACTTTCGTGACATTTCGAGTGACTAAAATATTTCAATTTTCTTTGTTTTATCGTCTTTAGTATCTAACCTTCTTCAGTATTCAGCTCTTGTATGGATTCATTGTTCTTTTCTGTATCCAAGATATTCTTAGAACACCCTCTATACCATCTATATTAAAAGGCATTTATGCGCTATTCAGCTTGTTTAGTAAGTTTCCAGGTCTCAAATCAGTATTTTGCAATTTGAAAGATGCATGCTCTTAAAAATCTACCTTCTTTCCCTGAATATACGAATATGTCTCCTGCTTAAGCCACAAAGTGTCCTTGTCCCGCCCAACGGTGTTTCTAAATTCGATTTAATACATATTAGTCCTATAATTGTGGTCGTAGCAAAAGCGAATATAAACACAACCTGTTATTAATTACAGTCATAGATTATACAATTTGTTTCTGTCACATTAACTCCGTTATATACAGCAGTTGTCACAATGTATTTTGGTCACAATCATTACGTTATATACAGCCGTTGCCATCATTTATTTCGGTCACATTCATTCTGTTATAGACATACTTACTCTACAGATCCACCAGCTAACAGAGCTGTGACTAACGAGAAGAACAGGTCCCAAAGTATGTCAAAGATTCAAGTATCATAATACTGTACAAGAAAACAAGGGATCGGAGTGACTGTGACATCAATTATGGTGTCTCACTTCTATGTATCGTTGGCATAATATTTGTCATAATTGTTCTGCGCTGACCCCTAGTCCTGGGATATCAAGTCTACACCGAATCCCAGTATGGCTTTCGACGGAACCGGTCTACCGTTGATATAATATTCTCATCAACGATCTTACCAAGGCATTTGATTTAGTCAGTCGTGACGTTCGGTTCAAAGCGCTAAAGATCGGGTGCTGACCAACTCTTCTGTCCATCGTGGAATCGTTCCACATAGGCATAAAGGGTATAATCAAGTTTGATTGTGCATCTTCAGAAGAGTTTGAAATCAAGTGTGGAGGTAAGCAAGATTGTTCTCCCCCCCCCCCTACCTCCCCCCGCCCCTTCTTTGGAATATACTTTTCACTTTAATTGAAATTTGCCTTTCATGATCAGGATGGTGGTATAAACATTTACTCGCGCTCAGACGGCAGTCTCTACAATGCTCATAGATTGAAGCCAAAGACCAAAACCTAGGAGGTTACTGATAAGAAAATTGCATTGTTGGGGATTATGTTGCAATTACGACTCACTCCGAGGAAGAATTGCAACGCCTACTATCTGCATTCTCCAACGCTTGTTACAAATTTGGTTTAACAATTAGCAAAAGGAAGACACAGATTATGATACAAGGTGCACATTGAGTCTCATCGATCTTTATTGACGACGCAGAGCTGGAGATAGTAGACCATTTCACATATCTAGGATTGGAGGAAAACAATAAATAATCCCTAGATCAGGAAATCAACATCAAGATTGGTAAGGCAGTAACAACAATGAACATGTTAACAAAGAGTCTGGGAGAGCAGGAAACTTACTGTCTAAGCAAAAGCCCTTGTCTATCAAGCCTGTGTCCTTAGTATTCTTCTTTATGGCAGTGAAGCCTGGCCAACTTACTAACACCAAGAGAAATTTTTAAACAGATATCATATGCGGTGTCTGCGAAGAATACTTGAAATCACAAATACTGAATTATTGGAAAAATCAGGTTGTGTGACGGTGTGTTCCATGGTCAGATGGATAGGACACTTTGGGAGGATGGACGATGGTAGAATACCAAAGGACATCTGTTTTGGTGAATTACAGATGGGTAAAAGAACTCGGACTCGGCCTCTATTACGATACAAAGATGTGTGTAAGCGGGACATGATTGATACAGGCATTGATAATGCACTTTGGGAGCAAGCTGCCGCTGATCGCGTTGCATTGAGGGCAAATATCAGACATTGAATAAAGACAAAGGAGAAAATGATTGCTGGCAAGTCACACACTAAGAGCGTGAGACGTCAGACAGTGCGTGATGGTGGAAATGACTATGTGTTCATGAGCATCCACTGTGTACGAACCTTTACCGCGCGAATTTATCTAATCAGTCACATTTGCTACCTCCATGGGTTGTAGTTATTGTGCCTTTTTAAAAGCAAAATGTAACAAACTATCGTCTGTCAAGACGGCAAGATGTCATTCAGCTGTAAATGATAGCGACTATCATTTCACATATTATATCTCTACATGCTGTAAATGACAGCGACTATAATTTCACTTATTATATCTATCCATTCTGTAAATGATAGCGACTATCATTTCACTTATTATATCTATCCATTCTGTAAATGGTAGCGACTATCATTTCACTTATTATATCTATCCATTCTGTAAATGATAGCGACTATCATTTCACTTATTATATCTATCCATTCTGTAAATAATAGCGACTATCATTTCACTTATTAAATCTCTCCATGGTTTAAATGATAGCAACTATCATTTCACTTTTTATATCTATCCATTCTGTAAATGATAGCGACTATCATTTCACTTATTATATCTATCCATTCTGTAAATGATAGCGACTATCATTTCACTTATTATATCTCTCCATGCTGTAAATAATAGCGTCTATCGTTTTATATATTTTATCTCTTCACGCTGTAAAAGATAGCGACTATCCATTCACTTTTTATATCTCTCCATGCTGTAAATTTGTGCAAATGATAGCGACTATCATTTCACTTATTGTATCTCTCTCGTGCTAAATGATAGCAACTATTGTTTCACTTATTATATCCATGGTCAGACTGCGAGAACAGCAAGTTAAAAGAGGTGTGGCTATACAAGAACACTATGCAGGAAGCCAAAGAAGATTAATAAACCAACATAGAACTGGTGTCGTTAACCGCTACACGCCGCGTAATTTGCTGAGGAGGGGATCCGAGCACTTATGAACTAAATGGTTCGATGTGCAGCGAGGATGATCTGTCGACTGACTAACTGACTAACTGACTGACTGACTGACTGACTAACTAACTAGTACAACATTTGTTTTCTTTTTCGTAAAAGATCAAATGAATCACAGATAGCTTTCGGTGTTATCAGTTCTACACAATACTACTTCCGGTCCTCAACATGAAGGATAGGCATTTGGACGTTTCTTCTCCTTCTTTGCGTTCATCCGGAGTGTTGTTTTTTTTCGTTTTTTTTTTTCAGATGTGATTGCGGTGTGTCTGGTTAGGCACCCGTGGGCCGGAACCCTTGAGCCAACACATCCGACTTTTAGCGTGCATTTTTGACAGGTTAGCATTCCTGTGTGATCCTCACTTTTGTGGTGCCGTCCACATCCCAGCTTGTCAAGTTGGAAAGGTCGAATGATTCACGATAAACCCTCAAGGGAAGGCAGGGACAGTCCATGGCATTTTCCGCCATCCAAGGGAGGCTTCCATAGTTGCAGAGCCGACACATAGCGCCCTGGTGCTGGGCTCACCGAGGGAATCGTCAAGTCCTGCTCATGGCTGCTTTAATTCCTCACTTCAGTGTATTGGGCATTTCGTTCACCACGGGCCTTTCCCGCACAAACCAGACCGGTCTGCAGACGGTATCCACTCAGCGAGTTTTCGATTCGGACATGTGCTTGTCGCTGTGCCCGTCAGAGCTGTTCCGGGCACAACGGACATTCGGAAAACTAGCTAGTCAGAGCTTTTCCGGACACGAGCTATTCGGAAAACTAGTTAGTCAGAGCTGTTCCTAGCACGAAAGACATTTCACTCGGACGTAATTGCGTGGTGCCAATTGTTATTTTGCCAGCATCCGGCTGGCACTTCAGTCTTCGGCGGGAATCTTTTTAATGAGGTTAGCCTTCCTCGGGTTTCGAGGCACGTTAGACTCTTACTGTTGTGGTGTTGCCCACATCTCAGCTGGTCAAGGTAGAACGGTCAGAGACATCACGGTCAACCCTCAAGGGAAGGCAGGGGCAGACCATGGGCATTCCCCACTATCCAAGGAGACTTCTATAATTGCAGAGCCGGCACATATTGCACTGAGACTGGGCTCACCCGAGGAGTCGCCATATCCTGCTCATGGCTGCTTTAATTCCTCACTTCCATATATTGGGCATTTCGTTAGCCACTCGCCACTCCCCGCACAAACCAGGAGCGGTCAGTCTGCGGACATCTACTAAGTAAGTTTTAGCTTCGGACTTCCACGCAATGGATTCGCTAGCCAAGTGTTCCATTTCGCGTTAATAAGACGTTTTTCACCTTTGAGTACTCACTCTATGAGTTAGTTAGTTAGTTAGTTAGTCGCAGTTCCAACTTCACAGCAACGGGTCGTCCCCATTATGCTCCGTTCCTGTGCCAGTGAATATCACACAAAACGCTCCCCACTGCCCAATATGAAAAGTGGAAAAGACAGGCATCTCGACAAACAACAGCCCGCACAAATACACTGTGCATAATGCCGCCACCAGAATATCAAAACACCAGTCCCCCACAAAACACCCAGTTCATCTCTGATGGAATCGGCTGTAATTTTCCTATCTTAATGTTTCCTAGATGTTCAACCACACAGTCCACGAAAATACAGTTCATCACTGATGGCAGTGGCAGTCAACCAGAAGCCCAGCAGCCACGCATTTCTGCATAAGGCAAAAACCGGTCAACTCTGGGACATAGCCACCTGCCATCACTCCGAACATGCAGTCACATTCCAGAAAAACCTCAGGCAGATTCAAAAGCATTTCACACGAAACTCACAGCTCACAGTGTCGCGCCACGCACTCACTCAGTAGCAGGGCGACGGAACCATCAAGCCTCCTTAGTCGCCTCTTACGACATGCGTGGTAGGCTACAGTGTTGCTATTCTTTGCTTCCCTTATGGGCTCCGGCAACACACGGGAGTACTCTATGAGTATAGATATAGACATTTTCCGTAACCATTTCGTGCGACTGGGGCGGTTTTCAACCTTTAGTACTTGCTCACGAGGTAGGCCACATGTGCTACCGACACACCTCCTTACCTCCGGGCACCAGTGAGCGAGAAACGGTCAGGCCCTCTTATTTGTGGATCCCTCATATACCCCAGAAGAGAGCCTTCGAACAAGTATCTGAACTGAGCATGTAGCGTGCTCAGCATCTCACCTCCATTTTTCGGTAGGTGGGTATCGGCCTGGCTCTCACATCCGAGGGTTTATGGCTTAGAGGCGTTCAGCAATATCCCTCGAATGGGAACCTTAGAGTATGTGTCTGAACCTCGAAATAGCGGCACCGTGCGCCTCATTTAGACTTTGACTGCTATCCTCAGTCTACCTGCAGAGCAGCAGGCTGTGTCTTGTTTAGTCAGGTCCCTATCCCAAGGCCTGTCCGACATGTAGTTTTGTTTCCGTCGGCAATGCTTTTGGGATTACTGGGACACGCAAGCCCCCCCCCCCCCCCACCGCGACAAGGTGGAGACACGTCGGGAGGGGGGATTGGGGATTTAGACGTTTAAGGTTTCTGGAGTGTTTCTGCTTGTGGCTGCGCTTTGTATTCGCATTTTCCTCATATTGGACTGGTAGTGCATGGTTCGGTCGCCCTGCTACTGAGTTGAGTGTGTGGCGCGACACTGTGCGCTGTTAATTTCGTGTGAAATGATTTTACATATGTCCGCGGTTGTTTGTAGCGTGAACTGCATGTTCGGAATTATTGCGGCCGGTCAGTCGCTGAGCTGATTGGATGGCCTTATACAGTAATGCGTGGCTGCTGGTTTTCTAGCGACCGCCGCTTCCATCGACGATGAACTGTATTTTTCGTGGAGTACTTTTGTGTTGGCATTCTGACAGCGGCCTTATGCATAGTATACCTGTGTGGGCTGTTGGTTTGTCGAGTCTCCCGACTGTTCCACTTTACACATGGGACAGTGAGGAGTATATTGTGTGATATCCAATGGCACGGGAACGAAGCATAATGGGGAAGACCTGTTGCCGTAAAGTTAGAATCGCGACTATTGACTAATGACTTTCCTTTGCAGGTTCCCTACTTGATGTGGTTAAAGAATCCCAGCCGAGTTCACGTGGTCTCAGACAAGGTCTATCGCCCCAGCTGGCACAAACCGGACTTATTATTTAACAAGAGCGGTTACCCTTGGCGCAATAATTATGCAGTGCATGTCTGGAGTGATAGAGGTAAGCCAGTTCCCGAGCACATCGAGGACATCACAACCGCGAACACAACAGTCGCTGAGATCTTTCGCTATGTCTTATATGGGGATGACAAAATCAGAGGGTAGTAACTGATGTCCTGTCCCCCCTCTTGTTCATAACCTATATAGACAGCATATGTAAAGGAACCAGCCAAAGTGAGACCGTAACAACACCGCATGAAGAACAGAACACAGAAGAAGAACCAACGACAAATCATACCATTAAATAACTCCTATTTGCGGACGATCAAGCATTAATAGCAAATCAGAATCAAAATTACAAAGCCATATAAGTAGTCGAAACGAAGTGTGTATGGAACATAACATGAAAATAAGCATAAGTAACACAGAGGTAATGACTATAACCAAAGATGAAAGAACAATGAAGATTCATCTAGAAGAACACCCCCTGAATAGAGTAAAGAGCTTCAAATACCTAGGAAGTATAATATCATCAAATGGCAAATCAGTAGACGAGATGGGAAATAAATGCAACAAGGCAAACCAACTCATTGGACAAATGGCATCAATACTAAAGAACAAAGATATATCAATAATTACTAAGAAAGCACTTTACAACACAATCTTCCTACCAACTCTATGCTACCAATGCCAAACCTGGACAATGACAGAAAAAGAGAAAAGAAAAATCACAACAACAGAACTGAGATTCCTGAGAAGAATATTCAATGTATCAAGAAGAGAAAAATCAGAAATGAAGAAATCAGGACTAAAGAAATCAGGACTAAAATGGGGGTTACAGCAGCGCTAGATTTTATCAGAAAACAGCAAGTTAAATGGTTTGGCCATATAACTAGATTACCAACCAGCAGTATACCACAGCAAGCAATGATGTTCAGACCAGACGGAAGCGGAGGAAGAGGCCGGCCACGTAAACGATGGATAGAGAGACTTACAGAGTCCATGAGAATCTCGATACATGAAGTCCATAAACGGGTACTCTCCCGCTGTTTATGCTTCACCTCGACACCGCAAGGTACAAGAGGAACCTGATGAGATGAGATGAGTAGCCGATTTCTGATTGGCCTCATTCAAGTGAACGCCTCCTTGTGTTCATCTGAAGGACCCTGAAACCTGCCATGTCAGGTTGTCAAGACTCAAGACTAGTATCAAGCGATCCCTGTTTGTTTGTTCGGCTTCTTCATGATAAAACTAGCTGTGAATACGTCGCACGATTTATTGCCTGCCATATTTCGCTGCATCGAAATATACTGGCCAGAAATCGCGCAATGCATTGTTTATAGCTTTTTTTTTTTTTTCCCGCGTTTCCATCCTTATTGCGGTCAACACCAGCATCTTTCAGCTGTATGTTGATTCCTAGGCTAGATTACGCTCATCAGCACGCCACGACTTTCTGCGCGACCGGCTCCATACTCTCATAAGTCACTTTTGCGATTCGAACCAATGCTAATTCTCGTCGCGTCACGTGACGAGAGTATTCGGGGTTAGCGGAGAAAGCTGCTAACTCTCGGCCATGGAGCCGGCTATTGTTTATAGCTGCTATGTTTAAATTCACTAAGACAATACGTTGTTTTGAATAGATGTGATTACTAGCATAATTTGTCTTGGGCGATAAGTGGTTTCTCTCGACTTGTATAACCAGAAACAAATAAATGCATACTTGTCGTTTTATTATTGCTTTGTTGATTGAGTTATCTGCGCCTGGTCTAGAATTGTCTGCCCCTGTAACAGGTTATAGAAGAAGTGACATTAGGTGCGCTCCAAGCGACGAGCAGAAATTAATCAAGACAAAATGAGGACACGATGCACTACACCAAATATACTATTCAATCAGGTGCCGTCTCCACAATGAAGGTTGGCCGCGATCGATATCCAACACTTTCTCCACAACAAATCAAAGACACCACCAATCATTATACATACAGTCTCAACCTGTTTGAACACTACCTCAGTACAGACTACATGCCCTCCCCTACCCCCCTCCTATAAAACACAATAACAATGTAAAATTATCTCAAACGACAACTAGCCTATAAATATTCCCATTTGTATGGTACGTTACACTTTCCTTAGGTATTTATAATGCCCATGTTAAAGATTGTTATAGTGAGTCATGTATTATTGATTATTTTTCATGCGTTTTAATGCTTATTGTTCTTTTGTGGTCTAATATTAGCTTCATAAGTGGTGTTGAATGAAATAACGTATGAGAGGAAATAGAGAAAAAAAAGGCAGAATGTCAGACGGGCCTGCGTGCCCAATTTTAACCTTTTGAAAATAAAGTTCGTTCGTTCTTTCTGTCTCTCACCCTGACTGTACATTCTGTCAGATTGCTGTATCTCTTTATGTTATCTTCCCACTTGTATCGTTGTCTACCTATTGCTCACTTGCCCTCAACCTTGAACTCCAGTATGGTTTTTATAAGAGTATTATGTATTTTAAAGTGGCGGAAATATCCCACTTGCCTCTTTCTTATTTCTTTCATCAACTCTCTTTTCATTCCCAGCTTTTCTAGAACCTCTGTATGTAATTGATTTTGCTTCTATGAGATACGACATGTTCGTCTGTATATCCACATCTCCAGGGCTTCTATGCGACTTTCTAGTCGCTTGTTCAATGTCCAGGCTTCCGCGCCATACAGTAGTGTTAAATACACCTGACATTTGACAATTATAATTTGTATTGCCTTATTAGTCTCTCTAGATGTTAATACTGATTTCACGCCGTTGAAAGCATTTTTGGCCATTCCTATACTATTAAACACCGTTAAACATTGCATGACCTTTTTTCTTAGGACTTTGGGATCTTCCCCCAGGTTCATTTTCTAAACAGTGTTATTGTCAACAGTTTGCGTGTGAAACTGTGAAACACCTATTGTACTGTGAAATTTAAATGCAAACGTTGAATAAGAAAAAGATGAAGATATTAATGGGGGATATGGCATTCGAACAAGAATAGCAATGGCGAAGGTAGCTTTTTGCAAGATGGAAAACATACTGACCAATAAAAAGATGTCATTTGCAACGAGAAAAAGAGTGTTAAGGTGCTACATAGAAACTGTGCTTTCGTGAAATACTTGAAATACTTTATTTCGAAAGTATTTCAGGATCCTCGCCGATGCAACGGAGCTCGTGCATTGAGCTGAGTTTCTCCAGACTCAGGTTTGAGTTAGGAGGAAAACGGAGCACTTATGGGTTAAACCGTGTGCCGTGATGTTGATCCAACGACTAAACTAAACTAAACTAAACTGTGCTTTCGTATGGATGTGAAACGTAGACAAAGTGCAAATAGGCTGAAAAACATCTGATGACTGCGGAAATATGGTTTCTGAGGAAACTGCAAAGAATACCATGGACAGTCAGAACAAACAATGACCAAGTCCTACAAGATGCAAATGAAAACCGTAAACTAATTAGAGAAATTAGACGTAGACAGTCAAACATTTTTGGACATGTTATGAGAAGAAATAAATTGGAGAACTTGGTGACAATTGACATGATCGAGGGGAAAAGAACGAGGGGAAGGCAGAGAAGTAAATACCATCAAGCCTCCTTAGTCGCCTCTTACGACATGCGTGGTAGGCTACAGTGTTGCTATTCTTTGCTTCCCTTATGGGCTCCGGCAACACACGGGAGTACTCTATGAGTATAGATATAGACATTTTCCGTAACCATTTCGTGCGACTGGGGCGGTTTCTAACCTTTAGTACTTGCTCACGAGGTAGGCTACATGTGCTACCGACACACCTCCTTACCTCCGGGCACCAGTGAGCGAGAAACGGTCAGGCCCTCTTATTTGTGGATCCCTCATATACCCCAGAAGAGAGCCTTCGAACAAGTATCTGAACTGAGCATGTAGCGTGCTCAGCATCTCACCTCCATTTTTCGGTAGGTGGGTATCGGCCTGGCTCTCACATCCGAGGGTTTATGGCTTAGAGGCGTTCAGCAATATCCCTCGAATGGGAACCTTAGAGTATGTGTCTGAACCTCGAAATAGCGGCACCGTGCGCCTCATTTAGACTTTGACTGCTATCCTCAGTCTACCTGCAGAGCAGCAGGCTGTGTCTCGTTTAGTCAGGTCCCTATCCCAAGGCCTGTCCGACATGTAGTTTTGTTTCCGTCAGCAATGCTTTTGGGATTACTGGGACAAGCAAGCCCCCCCCCCCCCCCCACCGCAACAAGGTGGAGACACGTCGGGAGGAGGGGGGGATTGGGGATTTAGACGTTTAAGGTTTCTGGAGTGTTTCTGCTTGTGGCTGCGCTTTGTATTCGCATTTTCCTCATATTGGACTGGTAGTGCATGGTTCCATCGCCCTGCTACTGAGTTGAGTGTGTGGCGCGACACTGTGCGCTGTTAATTTCGTGTGAAATGATTTTACATATGTCCGCGGTTGTTTGTAGCGTGAACTGCATGTTCGGAATTATTGCGGCCGGTCAGTCGCTGAGCTGATTGGATGGCCTTATACAGTAATGCGTGGCTGCTGGTTTTCTAGCGACCGCCGCTTCCATCGACGATGAACTGTATTTTTCGTGGAGTACTTTTGTGTTGGCATTCTGACAGCGGCCTTATGCATAGTATACCTGTGTGGGCTGTTGGTTTGTCGAGTCTCCCGACTGTTCCACTTTACACATGGGACAGTGAGGCGTATATTGTGTGATATCCAATGGCACGGGAACGAAGCATAATGGGGAAGACCTGTTGCCGTAAAGTTAGAATCGCGACTATTGACTAATGACTTTCCTTTGCAGGTTCCCTACTTGATGTGGTTAAAGAATCCCAGCCGAGTTCACATGGTGTCAGACAAGGTCTATCGCCCCAGCTGGCACAAACCGGACTTATTATTTAACAAGAGCGGTTACCCTTGGCGCAATAATTATGCAGTGCATGTCTGGAGTGATAGAGGTAAGCCAGTTCCCGAGCACATCGAGGACATCACAACCGCGAACACAACAGTCGCTGAGATCTTTCGCTATGTCTTATATGGGGATGACAAAATCAGAGGGTAGTAACTGATGTCCTGTCCCCCCTCTTGTTCATAACCTATATAGACAGCATATGTAAAGGAACCAGCCAAAGTGAGACCGTAACAACACCGCATGAAGAACAGAACACAGAAGAAGAACCAACGACAAATCATACCATTAAATAACTCCTATTTGCGGACGATCAAGCATTAATATCGAATCAAAATCAAAATTACAAAGCCATATAAGTAGTCTAAACGAAGTGTGTATGGAACATAACATGAAAATAAGCATAAGTAACACAGAGGTAATGACTATAACTAAAGATGAAAGAACAATGAAGATTCATCTAGAAGAACACCCCCTGAATAGAGTAAAGAGCTTCAAATACCTAGGAAGTATAATATCATCAAATGGCAAATCAGTAGACGAGATGGGAAATAAATGCAACAAGGCAAACCAACTCATTGGACAAATGGCATCAATACTAAAGAACAAAGTTATATCAATAATTTCTAAGAAAGCACTTTACAACACAATCTTCCTACCAACTCTATGCTACCAATGCCAAACCTGGACAATGACAGAAAAAGAGAAAAGAAAAATCACAACAACAGAACTGAGATTCCTGAGAAGAATATTCAATGTATCAAGAAGAGAAAAATCAGAAATGAAGAAATCAGGACTAAAGAAATCAGGACTAAAATGGGGGTTACAGCAGCGCTAGATTTTATCAGAAAACAGCAAGTTAAATGGTTTGGCCATATAACTAGATTACCAACCAGCAGTATACCACAGCAAGCAATGATGTTCAGACCAGACGGAAGCGGAGGAAGAGGCCAACCACGTAAACGATGGATAGAGGGACTTACAGAGTCCATGAGAATCTCGATACATGAAGTCCATAAACGGGTACTCTCCCGCTGTTTATGCTTCACCTCGACACCGCAAGGTACAAGAGGAACCTGATGAGATGAGATGAGTTGCCGATTTCTGATTGGCCTCATACAAGTGAACGCCTCCTTGTGTTCATCTGAAGGACCCTGAAACCTGCCATGCCAGGTTGTCAAGACTCAAGACTAGTATCAAGCGATCCTGTTTGTTTGTTCGGCTTCTTCATGATAAAACTAGCGGTGAATACGTCGCACGATTTATTGCCTGCCATATTTCGCTGCATCGAAATATACTGGCCAGAAATCGCGCAATGCATTGTTTATAGCTTTTTTTTCCCCCCCCGCGTTTCCATCCTTATTGCGGTCAACACCAGCATCTTTCAGCTGTATGTTGATTCCTAGGCTAGATTACGCTCATCAGCACGCCACGACTTTCTGCGCGACCGGCTCCATACTCTCATAAGTCACTTTTGCGATTCGAACCAATGCTAATTCTCGTCGCGTCACGTGACGAGAGTATTCGGGGTTAGCGGAGAAAGCTGCTAACTCTCGGCCATGGAGCGGGCTATTGTTTATAGCTGCTATGTTTAAATTCACTAAGACAATACGTTGTTTTGAATAGATGTGATTACTAGCATAATTTGTCTTGGGCGATAAGTGGTTTCTCTCGACTTGTATAACCAGAAACAAATAAATGCATACTTGTCGTTTTATTATTGCTTTGTTGATTGAGTTATCTGCGCCTGGTCTAGAATTGTCTGCCCCTGTAACAGGTTATAGAAGAAGTGACATTAGGTGCGCTCCAAGCGACGAGCAGAAATTAATCAAGACAAAATGAGGACACGATGCACTACACCAAATATACTATTCAATCAGGTGCCGTCTCCACAATGAAGGTTGGCCGCGATCGATATCCAACACTTTCTCCACAACAAATCAAAGACACCACCAATCATTATACATACAGTCTCAACCTGTTTGAACACTACCTCAGTACAGACTACATGCCCTCCCCTACCCCCCTCCTATAAAACACAATAACAATGTAAAATTATCTCAAACGACAACTAGCCTATAAATATTCCCATTTGTATGGTACGTTACACTTTCCTTAGGTATTTATAATGCCCATGTTAAAGATTGTTATAGTGAGTCATGTATTATTGATTATTTTTCATGCGTTTTAATGCTTATTGTTCTTTTGTGGTCTAATATTAGCTTCATAAGTGGTGTTGAATGAAATAACGTATGAGAGGAAATAGAGAAAAAAAAGGCAGAATGTCAGACGGGCCTGCGTGCCCAATTTTAACCTTTTGAAAATAAAGTTCGTTCGTTCTTTCTGTCTCTCACCCTGACTGTACATTCTGTCAGATTGCTGTATCTCTTTATGTTATCTTCCCACTTGTATCGTTGTCTACCTATTGCTCACTTGCCCTCAACCTTGAACTCCAGTATGGTTTTTATAAGAGTATTATGTATTTTAAAGTGGCGGAAATATCCCACTTGCCTCTTTCTTATTTCTTTCATCAACTCTCTTTTCATTCCCAGCTTTTCTAGAACCTCTGTATGTAATTGATTTTGCTTCTATGAGATACGACATGTTCGTCTGTATATCCACAT
Organism: Cepaea hortensis; assembly: GCA_963921405.1. Classification (NCBI taxonomy): domain Eukaryota; kingdom Metazoa; phylum Mollusca; class Gastropoda; order Stylommatophora; family Helicidae; genus Cepaea; species Cepaea hortensis. The sequence continues at coordinate 77,957,864 of OY992895.1, read as the reverse complement.
CTCCAGGGCTTCTATGCGACTTTCTAGTCGCTTGTTCAATGTCCAGGCTTCCGCGCCATACAGTAGTGTTAAATACACCTGACATTTGACAATTATAATTTGTATTGCCTTATTAGTCTCTCTAGATGTTAATACTGATTTCACGCCGTTGAAAGCATTTTTGGCCATTCCTATACTATTAAACACCGTTAAACATTGCATGACCTTTTTTCTTAGGACTTTGGGATCTTCCCCCAGGTTCATTTTCTAAACAGTGTTATTGTCAACAGTTTGCGTGTGAAACTGTGAAACACCTATTGTACTGTGAAATTTAAATGCAAACGTTGAATAAGAAAAAGATGAAGATATTAATGGGGGATATGGCATTCGAACAAGAATCGCAATGGCGAAGGTAGCTTTTTGCAAGATGGAAAACATACTGACCAATAAAAAGATGTCATTTGCAACGAGAAAAAGAGTGTTAAGGTGCTACATAGAAACTGTGCTTTCGTGAAATACTTGAAATACTTTATTTCGAAAGTATTTCAGGATCCTCGCCGATGCAACGGAGCTCGTGCATTGAGCTGAGTTTCTCCAGACTCAGGTTTGAGTTAGGAGGAAAACGGAGCACTTATGGGTTAAACCGTGTGCCGTGATGTTGATCCAACGACTAAACTAAACTAAACTAAACTGTGCTTTCGTATGGATGTGAAACGTAGACAAAGTGCAGACAGGCTGAAAAACATCTGATGACTGCGGAAATGTGGTTTCTGAGGAAACTGCAAAGAATACCATGGACAGTCAGATCAAACAATGACCAAGTCCTACAAGATGCAAATGAAAACCGTAAACTGATTAGAGAAATTAGACGTAGACAGTCAAACATTTTTGGACATGTTATGAGAAGAAATAAATTGGAGAACTTGGTGACAATTGACAAGATCGAGGGGAAAAGAACGAGGGGAAGGCAGAGAAGTAAATACCTGGATGGCTTGGCCACGTGGCATGGTCGAGACAAGAACACTGAACTGATCCACGACTCTGGTGATCGAGTGAGAAGGCGAAACATGACCGCCAACGCTTATCGGCATGGCACATCATGGTGATGATGATGATGATGATGATGATGATGATGATGATGATGATGATGATGGCATGAGAGAGAGAGAGAGAGAGAGAGAGAGAGAGAGAGAGAGAGAGAGAGAGAGAGATTATTTTTTCTTGGGGGCGGGGGGGGGGGGGGTGTGGCGGTTGATTGAGCAAAGGCACATAATTTGCTTGTCGGAAACACACACTTTTAGCATTCAAGGGCATTTTTTTTTTTGGCATATCCTTTACAGGACATCGCTGTCAACACCAGCATCTTTCAGCTGTATGTTGATTTCTTGGCAAGATTACGCTCAGTATTCACGGGCATTACAAAATCCTATAACTGATTAATTGCCATGGGGTGATTAATCGTGTTATTCAAATTTCCCGTAACTGTCATAGGCTTATAAAGCAAATAATAGTTAACATTTGAATACAGTAGTTTTCTCTATACAACCCTTTTAATTGTATATATAATACAACATGTCTGCTACCATTTTAACGACGTTTAAGTTATAACTATGACACACCCCTAATTCTTATTTTCCACCATCCATTTGTGTTTGGTCGAAACCCACTTTGTGTTTAGCACTGAATCAGTTAAACAATTTTCTTAATTAAATTGATTACATATAAATTTAATTTTTAAAAAGCGATGTCGAAACAACTTACTGTCAGTCAAAACAAGACCAGGTGCAGATTGCAAAAGTGACCTTGCACCAGCAATTAGAAAACTAAGATTACAACTGGTGTCATTGACAGTAAGGTGAGTGACCTGGCTACGAGAAAAACAATCAACCCTGAGAAATAATGGGGCGGTTGTGAGTGGAAGACCCTAGGGTCGATGGGGAGAAAGACAGTTTTAAGCTGGGGTGTAATGTTGTTGGGAGCCCAGGGAGGGGCTACACAGCAGGGTTAAAAGACAGTGGACAACTTTGATTTGGGAGTGGAAGCTGAGACCGACTGAGGTTCGGTTTGTGTGAAGTCAAGGGACTTCAGGCAGTTGATGTTTTGGCGGCCGAACGGATCGGTTGTGGAGGACGTGGGAGTTTAGACTGACTATGGGTCAGTTCTTGTGTTGTGTTGTGCTCCCAGTTGTAACACAGGCTTAAAACCCAGTGGGGGTTGGATAGTTAATAGAGGCCTGAACCCATAGTGGGTTGGATAGTTAGTGGAGACTAGACCCATTGTGTGGGTGTATTGTGTGAGGTCCAGCTGTGGATAGTAGCTGGATTAACTGTCTTATGGATTTGAGATGAAGCAGGCCGTGAGAAGACAGTGATGTGTACGTGTTAAGTTGTGAGGAGTATATATATATAATATATATATATATATATATATATATATATATATATATATATATATATATATATATATCATTGGCACCTTGCCGTCTTGACAGACGATAGTTTGTGCTTTAAAAAGGCATAATAACTTTTAACTATGGCGGTAGCGAGTGTGACTGATAAGGCCAATTTGCGCTGTAAATGTCCGTTCACAGTGGGTGCATGTGAACACGTGGTCATTTCCACCATCATGCACCATCTTACGTCTCAAACGCTTGGTGTGTGACTTTTCTGCAATAATTTTCTCCTTTGACTTTATTCCATTTCTGATGTTTGCCCTCCATGCAACACGTTCAGCGGCGACTTGCTCCCAATGTGCATTATCAATGCCTGTATCAATCATGTCCCGCTTACACACATCTTTGTATCGTAGTAGAGGCCGACCCTGAGATCTCTTACCCATCTGTAATTCACCAAAAAAGATATCCTTTGGTATTCTACCATCATCCATCCTCCTAAGATGTCCTATCCATCTAAGTCTACGAAGACTGAGCATGGAATAAACTGTCACACAACCTGATCTTTCCAATACTTCAGTATTTGTGATTTTGTCTTGCCACTTAATACCAAGAATTCTTCGCAGACACCGCATATGAAAGCTGTTTAAATTGTTCTCTTGGTGTGAGTAAGTTGTCCAGGTTTCACTGCCACAGAGAAGAGTACTAAGGACACAGGCTTGATAGACAAGGACTTTTGTTTTGGCAGTAAGCTTCCTGTTCTCCCAGACTCTTTTTCTTAACCTGTTCATTGTTGTTGCTGCCTTACCAATCCGGATGTTGATTTCCTGATCTAGGGATAATTTGCTATTTACCACTGATCCTAGATATGTAAAATGGTCTACTATCTCTAGTTCGGCGTCGTCAATAAAGATTGATGGTACCCCATGTGCACCTTGTGACATAATCTGTGTCTTCTTTTTGCTAATTGTTAAACCAAATTCAGAACAAGCATTGGAGAATGCAGATAGTAGACATTGCAATTCTTCCTCAGAGTGGGTCGTAACTGCAGCATCATCTGCAAAAAGCAACTCTCTGATCAGTACCCTCCTAATTTTGGTCTTAGCCTTCAATCTCTGAGCATTGTAGAGGCCGCCATCTGAGCGTGAGTGAATGTATATACCACCATCCTGATCACGAAATGCATATTTCAGTAGAAGTGAAAAGTATATTCCAAAGAGGGTGGGAGCTAGTACACAACCTTGCTTAACTCCACTCACTCTTGATTTCAAATTCTTCAGAAGTTGCACCATCAAACTTGATTATACCCTTCATGCCTGTGTGGAACGATTCCACAATGGACAGAAGAGTTGGTGGGCAGCCAATCTTCTTTAGTGCCTTGAACAGACCCTCACGACTGACCAAATCAAATGTCTTTGTGAGGTCGATGAAGGCAATAAACAGTGGTTGATTCTGTTCACGGCATTTTTCTTGCATTTGTCGCAATGAGAATATCATATCAGTGGTAGACCGGTTCTGTCGAAAGCCACACTGTGATTCGGGGTAGACTTGATCTCCTAGGACTTGAAGTCTGCGCAGAACAATTCTGGCAAATACTTTTCCAACAATACACAGAAGTGAGATACCCCTATAGTTGTTGCAGTCGCTCCGATCGCCCTTGTTCTTGTGCAGTGTTATGATGCTTGAATCTTTGAAATCCTGTGGGACTTGTCCTTCACGCCAGCATAGCTCTATTAGCTGGTGGATCTGTATAGTGAGTGTGTCTTGCCCACTCCTGATAACCTCTATTGGAATCCCATCCTTACCTGGAGCCTTGCCAGATGCAAGTTCATTTATAGCACACTTAACTTCTGTTATGGTGGGAAGTGTGTCCAGGTGGTCAAGAGTTGGTAGAGCCTCTATGGCGTTGAGGGCATTATCCGCTAGTTTGGTCTCACTTGAGTAAAGCTCCAAATAGTGCTATACCCATCTGTCCATCTGCTGTTTCTTATCAGTGATGACTTCTCCAGTCAAGGTTTTCAATGGTGCACTTCTTTTGATCACTGGACCACAGGCTTTCTTTATTCCTTCATACATGCTTCTTATGTCTCCCTTATCACTTGCGATTTGAATGGACTCACATAACTGTATCCAATAATCATTTGCACACTGCATGGCAGCCTTTTGCACATCCTTCCTAGCTTGCCTTAGCTCACTCAGAGTGTTACGCGTTGGTCTTTCCTTGTTTCTTAAGAGAGCTTTCTTCTTCTTATCAATCAAGGGCTGCAGAGTCTCGCTGTTGGCCGCAAACCAGTCCTGCCTTTTATGATCCACAGTGCCGTAAACCTTTACGGCAGTTTTACAAAGAGTTTCCTTAAGTTTATTCCATTTATCATTTACTGTACAATTTTCTGGTGTATCAGTGAAAGCGTCTTCAAGTTGCTGTTGAAACTGAAAGCACTTTTCAGGATCATGAGTGTTAATAATATTAATCCTGGGGCTAGATTTGTGTTTATCTGTGTAGATTCTCTTTGGTCTCAGTCTAACCCTTGCAACAACCAAAGAATGATCCGTATCACAGTCAGCACTGTGGTAACTACGAGTCAATGATATATGGTTCAGATGTTGTCTCCGTGTGATGATGAAGTCCAGCTGGTGCCAATGGCCGGATCTTGGATGTTTCCATGTGACCTTATGCATCTCTTTTGTTTTAAAAAAAGAGTTTGTAATACATAGGTCATTACTGTCACTATATACATATATATGTATATATATATATCTTCTATGGATTATATTGTTTCTGGATATATAAGGATGTTCCGTTTGTCCGTGTTCTTTCTGTATTAAAGGATTATGTGCGCCAACTCAATCTTGTTTACTGACTGACGGATGTGTATTACTGGGGTGAGTTGCATTGTGAGACAGTTAGATAGCTCAATTGACACACCAGGAGCATCGTTACTTAGACAACGACCATCGCACGCACTTATCATCAAGAACGTCGTGTGACATCTGGATGGCTCGTCCGGCCAAGCAAAACGGTGTAATATTGTGATATCTGGATGGCTCGTCCTTTCAAGAAACCCAGTGTATTAACTGAGAGCTCGTCGCTTAGTAAAGATTTTCTGACAGCTACATTCGGACAAGGAACACCGTGCAATATTGAGATATCTGTGTACTCTTCGAGAGGAGTTATTATCTGGTGACTTCGTTTCATCAAACTAACAAACACTTGACAAATTGGATATTATTGCTTAAAGAAATTAATGTGAACTCTTCGGTGTGTGCGCCAGATAATTCACACAGACAGACGGGAGTAAACACGCAAGCTAGCAGTCGGGGCACGGAAAAACCAGTGTTGAATACAGAGTGTGGCGAGGGCAGCGTGTGTGTGTGTGTGTGTCAAGGACAGAGTTCACGAGAAACCAGGTAAAATTGATACCAGGCAGTAGTGCGAAGACAACAGACAGTTCGCGAGAAGGTCACACTACATGTAAATTACTGGACAGTCAGCGCGCATGAAGACACGGCACAGGTCAACGGAGAGTGTGAGGTGACGGGTTAGTCACTAGTCACAAACAGCGCGCTAGAGAAGAGACGGAAGCGCTAGCAGACAGCACAAATGAAATGTCGTGTGGACAGTGAGTTGTTTGCGACAAGAAGAGGTCAGTCCTAGGTGTGTGTAGGACAGGACAGGATTGAAAATTCAAAGATATTGACAGGTGTGTGTGTGTGCTGAGGCAATGCACTGTGTTGGTCGCGGGTCGACAAGTGAAGAATTTCACCACAGCTAACACGACGGGGGAGGACGGTGGAAATTGTGAGTTTCCACGGACTAATCGGGTCAGCGCTGTTTATGAGGACAGGTGACCGAAGTGGATAGTAACGGTACCCCACCACAGCCGGGTTGGGGCTGAGAAGGTTGGGTGGAAACTGTGTTTACTGAGGATTTTTCCACTGATTTTGATAAAGATGTACTCAGGTACTGACGGAGGTACTGACTGAGGTTGACTGCTGGGGTCAAGGGCAGGGACAGTGGACATTTACTGAAATTTTCCACAGGAGAACTGGATAAACAAGTTGTTTTGAAAGAAAGCCAGACTTTATGTTCGTCTTTGTTCAAGCCCTTTGTGATCATTACCCTGTTATGAGCAAACAATTTTAACGTGTCGGCACCGTATCCGTGGGTGCATACAATTGCTAAAAAGTAAATTACTATACCCAGTGAAAGCGTTGGACATTTGCTGCCATTTCTTTTGGTGAACTCATTACATAAATGATACAGCAAAGCGCCATCTCCGCATCGAAGGTATAAAGACATTTGGATTATTACTTTGTTGCCACCACGTCCAGATGAAAGTACAATAACGTTACGAACTGTGTCGAGACAGAACATTTTGGGATACTCACTATCATCTTCAATTTTGTCGACAGTTGGAACTTGTGATCACCACGTGAAATTCAGTGACCACTCAACAAAACAATAAGTCGTTTTGGAAACTAGTCTCGTAGACATCTTCAGCATATTGTGAAAAAATATTAAAAACGAACTTGTGGCGACGGATTAATAGGCACATATTTGTCGGCCAACCAGTTGGACATTTTGTTTGCTCTCATCGTCTTAACTGTCGTTATCGTTTGTCTACTTATATATATATATATATATATATATATATATATATATATATATATATATATATATATATATATATATATATATATATATATATATATATATATATATGGATATTTTATTACATGTAGTTGTTGAATAGGCACTTTTTGCGATCTCTATCTACATCAGGATAGGCCTTGCAAAACGTGGTTCTTTCGTGTGCTTACGATATTTTTGTATGGAAAACGCTAATGAGTTAGCGTGTCGTGCAGTGGCATTGGAGTCCTAACCAATATCTAGAGCCGAGTTGTCTGACGTCAGATTTGTGTATATTTTGATTTTTTTTTCTCTCTCTCTTTCTTTCTTTTCGTTATATTTACATATGATATTTGTTGTGTTCGGATATATGTTATTATTGTGATCTTTCGTCATTTCTACTGTCTAGGGGTCGGTGTCAGGTTACATATTATTACGCGCACTGTGGTCGTTTCACACAAGCTTGTGGTTGTTACTGTAGTTTATTTCTTTGTGATCACCGTCTCCGTGTACTTGGCTTGTGAGTCTAACGTTTTATAGACAACACTTACTGTTATCATTCATTCGTTTTGTATATGTATTTATATGTATGTTTAACAATATTTCCAGAAATGTTATACAACTATTTGTTATAGATATATGCGAGGGAGTATGGGTGATATTTCCTCTCACTACCTAGTGCTTATAGAGCTGAAATGGAACTTTTCCAAAACAAACCAACAGAAGTCATACAAGAAACCACATATAAACGGCAAGATGAAAGCCAAGAGACCGAGCCTGAACCGCAAGCTAAAGCCAGCAGCCCAACCACAACGTCGGATCTCTGAAGGAGGCACAGAATATCCAGTTAGCAGGGAGGAACTCCAGCGCGAGGAATTCAGAAGGCACTGGGAAGAAAAAGAAAAGAAGAAGTCAAAGAAACTCCGGGGGAAACCGATGTAACACCCAGTCTTACACTACGACTGTGAGACCGACTTCGAGTACTATATAGATGACGGTAAAATCGTCCCACGGCTGACCGCGGAGGAAGAAATCTTAAGGCAGCAGATACTCAAACGCGATAGTGAAAACAGGCGCAAGGAGGAAAATGAAAACGTCGAAAAGCTCCTACAGAAAATACACAAAAAAAGGAGACAAAAAGACCAAATAAAATGTCCTTATAAGGACTGCACCCAGCCAAGCCAGACGAGCCAGGAGCCTGCACCAACAAAGAAAACCACAAGAGGAGACGGGAACAAAGGACAGCCACAAACCGATCCCCCAGCTGACGCACAGACACAAACCAACATAACCAGTCCGAGATAGGACTGACTCGTAAGAACGCACAGAACAAGAATTAGGGTGAATGAACCCACAAAAACCACGGATCTCAACAATAACTACAGCTGAAGAGGCAGGTGAACGAGGCCGAATTTGCAATTTTTGTTTTGAAAATTGGAATTGGAATTGGACAAGACACAATGAAAGTAACCAAATTAGTAATAATAATTTATTTGAGGCCCTTGCTCAAACAGAACTGAACACAAATTACAGAAACAAATACAGCAGGAAAATAGGTGACTGTAAGAAGGTAGACCTGGAGGATGACATGAGCTAGTCCAGTGGGTCTTTTCATCACGGAAAACAGAGGAATCAAACTGTCTATAGTCCGTTATCATCTGGGAGGACAGACGCTGGTCAGCTGGTTTGTTGCGGCTTCTTCCTTGATGACAATGAGAATACTTTGAAATCTTCTGTCCTCGACGATGTGCATAACAGTTTGGAACCCAGCTTGACTTCATGCTGGACATTCATTACACTGATGTCTGCTGGATGAAAAGCAGTGCCCCATAAATTCACTTTCTTGACAATAGAGTCTAGTTCATTAATAAACATAAGATCTCCTTCCCTGAAGGTATGTAGTGAATCGTTTGGAAAGAGAATGGTAGTCAGTTTGTTCTGACTCTTCAAAATGCTGGTCTTACTCATTTCCAACTTCGGATGAGAAATACTGGTATAATAATAATAAGACTTGACTTTTGAGGATGAGGTGAGGTGCCCCTGTCACAATGGTTCTGGAACCTTTTTCTTGATTGACTCCCCATCCAGTTTCATTTCAAATTTCTTCTAGGTTCCAAACTTCTCAACAAGGGGTAACCTTCTAATGGAGAATAAACACACTATCTTTGAAATCAGCATCTGTTAATTGAACATCGGCGTATTACATACGGTTGTTCCAAAACTTTGTGTTTTGTTCTTCGATGTGACTGAAAAATGTCATAACTTTCTAACCGAAGAATGATTTTAATGTTTCTAAAAACTCACTCTGGCGTAAACCAGCCGAAACAAAGTGAGAAACTTGCTTTTGGCACAATTTTAGGTTAGAATTTGAAACAGTCTATAGGATACTCAAGAAACAGTGAATAAGTCTTTATGGAATTCGTGTCTCACTGGGTTTTATAGAATTAACCCTTCATGAGCACTTACAAATTCCCTGCAGAGATTCTCGGATTCCTCATGTCCCCTTCTCCAAATTCTCGAAGTAGGTAGTGACAAGATTGGGGACGGGTTGGCAGCTGACAACTTACTTGAGGTTTGTTACAGGCTCCAAGACATATCAAGTTAGATTTGGCAATGCTTGAATCAAGTCAGGAAATGAGTAATACATACGCCACTAGTGTACAAAATAATTACACTCCAATAGCAAAATAATTGACACTATAGAAGAGCAATGGAAAATGTTAAAAGGGTCAATACAACAGACATCAAAGGAAAAAAATACCCAGAAATTATGAAGACTGTGAAGAAGAAATGAATGACTGAGGAAATTCTGCAATAGGCGGACATTAGGCGAAAAATTAAACAAAATCAAGATGCATATGAAATAATACATACAGACATAGTACAAAATGTAGGGCACTGAAAGCGGCCTGGCTAAACAGTCAATGCGGTGATATTAGAGATATCAGTATCTTTTTTTCTCTCACAGAAAGATACAGGAATCATAAGGAATTAGAAAGCAAGCAGCAAGCAGTTGTTTCAAGACAAAATTAAGTAACATATGAATGGAAGTATAATATCATCACATGGCAAATCAGAAGACGAGATCGAAAATAAATGCAATAAGGCAAACCAACTCATTGGACACATGGCACCAATACTAAAGAACAAACATGTATCAATAATTACTAAGAAGGCACTCTATAACACAATCTTCCTACCAACTCTATGCTATCAGTGCCAAACCTGGGCACTGACAGAATAAACGAAAAGAAAAATTACAACAACAGAAATGAGATCCCTGAGAAGAATACTCAATGTATCAAGAAGAGAGGAAATCAGAAATTAAGAAATCAGAACTAAAGTGTTGGTTTTAGCAACGCTAGATTTCATCAGAAAGCAGCAAGTTAAATAGTGTGGCCATATAACTAAATTACCAACTAACAGTATACTACAACAAGCAATGATGTACAGACCAGAGGGAAACAAAGGAAGAGGCCGACAGCGTAAACGATGTACACAGGGAATTACAGAGTCCATGAGAATCTCCATACATGAAGCCCATAAACGGGCACTCTCCCGCTGTTTATACTTCACCTCGAAGCCGCAAGGTACAAGAGGAACAAGATGAGATGAAATGAGATGAATGGACAAAGAAAAGATAATTGAAATATTGACAGAAACTATAAAAGAGTTTTGCGATGATGATGGTAGATCAGAAACAAACTATTAGATTAATGTGAAGGACCCCAAATTTAAAAAAAGAAAACAATCATGTTGAAGATGATGTACAACACACGAGGACAGGTAAAATCCTCAGGGCCAGATAACATAGAAACTAAAACTGTTGGTGAACTGGGTATAGAAGTGATAACAAAACTGTTGGTGAACTGGGTATAGAAGTGATAACAAAACTGTTGGTGAACTGGGTATAGAAGTGATAACAAAACTGTTGGTGAACTGGGTACAGAAGTGATAACAAAACTGTTGGTGAACTGGGTATAGAAGTGATAACAAAAATGTTGGTGAACTGGGTATAGAAGTGATAACAAAACTGTTGGTGAACTGGGTATAGAAGTGATAACAAAACTGTTGGTGAACTGGGTATAGAAGTGATAACAAAAATGTTGGTGAACTGGGTTCGGGTTAGGGTTTACTGGTTATAGTTAAAGGTTAGTGGTTAGGGGTTATGGGTAGGAATTAAAGGTTAAAAGGCGTTAACAGGGTTAGAGGTTGAGGTTATGTGTTATGGGTTTATGGTTAGGGTTATGTGGAGAGTTGGACTAAAGTGTAGACCTATTGTTCTTGACTTGGGGACATAAATTACAAGCACTTCTGAAGTCGGAGTAGGTTCGCCTGATGACGAGAGACAATTTTAATACGTAAAAGTTAATCGACAAGCTAAGTTCAGTCCAGCACTATTTTATGTAGTGTGTGTGGACTACGCTTGAGTTCAAAGCGAGCCAGCGTTAAAAGAATGTCTTCGATCCGACCCATCCAAGATGATCCTCTTTTTAACCTGCAAACAAAATCGATCAGATACATAGGTTCTAGAAATAAGGGATGAAAATAAAGTTGATGAAGAAATAAAAAAGAGGCTAGTAAATAAACAAGAGAGAGAGAGAGAGAGAGAGAGAGAGAGAGAGAGAGAGAGAGAGAGAGAGAGAGAGAGAGAGAGAGAGAGAGAGAGTTGGAGATCTCTTACAGCCAACCTTCATTGTAGAGACGGCACCTGACTAATTGAATCTGCAACCCATATTTCTCTTAATCTCGTCATGCAATGGATGTTATGTGTCGGCGTCGACTCAAAAGTATGCTCTTGCTCGGTACACCCTCGTTCTGTCCATCTTAACAACTACACCACAGACTGAGGTCTTGCTCAACCACGTAGCACGTCATTTAGTAGTAATTCATGAGTTCCAGAGCATACAACATACGTCAGTGCCTACACAATATGTCAGTGTCTACACCATATGTCAGTGCCTACACCTTATGTCAGTACTGACACCACATGTGAGTGCTGTCACCATATGTCAGTGCCTATACCATATGTCAATGCATACACTTCATGTCAATGTCTACACCACATGTCAGTGCCTACACTATTTGTCAGTTCTTACAAAACATATCAGTGCCTACAGCACATGTCAATTTTTACACCACATGCCCATTCTTACACCACATGTCAGTACTTACACCACATGTCAGTACTTACACCACATGTCAGTGAGTACACCACGTGTCGGTGACTACACCACATGTGAGTACCTACAGTACATGTCAGTGACTAGACCACATGTTAGTGACTACACAACATGTCAGTATCTTTTTTTTTTTTTATGTGACATATCCCTTGCAGGCTCCGTGGCTAAAGGCTTGCGAACGCGGTTCGTGAGCCAGGTACCAGGCGTTCGAAGCTCAGCTGCGACCGATTTGTGCAGCAGACCGTATCGCGTTTTGTTATAACGTGCTGGTATGGGAGCCGGTCGTTCAGAAAACAATGGCAAACTACTGAACATAACACTTGCCTAGTACATCAACAGCAGCTGAAAAGTGCTGGTGTTGACTGCAACGTCCCGTAAGGGATACGCAACAATTTATTTTATCCCTTGCAGGACGTTGCAGTCAACACCAGTATTTTTTAAGCTGCTATTGATGTACTAGGCAAATTTTACGTTCAGTAGTTTGTCATTGCTTTCTGAATGACCGGCACCCATACCAACACGTTATAACACAACACGACACGGTCTGCTGCACAAATCGGTAGCCGCTGCGTTTCGAACACCTGGTAAGCCGCTCACAAGCCGCGTTCGCAAGCCTTTGGCCACGGAGACCGCTTGTCAGTACCTACAAAACAATTTTATTGTTGAAATTTTATTTTTTCATTCAATGATAGTGCAATGATTGCATAAGATACATTTCATTGTCTGAAATACAGGTTTTGTTATCCCTATTCTGTTTTTAAGCTCTTTTGTGTACCTACCATCTGCTGTTATAAATGAATCCAAGTACATAAAATCATCAACTTCGTTAAGACTTTTCTCTTCTATTTTGATCTTTCTATTAGTTTTCTTATTGTATCTTGCCTATTGTGTCCCTTTTCCTTCCACACATCCATACTACTCTTCGTCAATTTTCAACATTTATTGTCTTTCTAATTCTTCTCATTATAATTCTGAGAAGAAATCATAATTTTATAAGTATCTGTAAAGTAGATCATTTGTCATTGCTGTAGATGATGAAGTAGAAGTAGATGATGTAGAAGATGCGGTAGATGGTATTCAAGGGATCAATAAGGCAGACGTGGTTTTTTTTAGAAAGGCCGACTTCATAACAGACACTGTTGGATGGTTGGAGACTTGACACTATTGCGGATGTGAAATGACAAAGTGAGATAGAGGTGGGCAAAGTAAGAAATGTTATGTTCGCAAGACTTCGAGAAAACCATTATATTGTTGAGAGATGGAACAATGGAAGTTTAGTGTAGCAGGCATTATGGTATGGAAAGTTTAATATTTCAGCCACGAGAACTAGCCCCTTGATGACGAATACGCAGATGATATCGAAACTATCCGTGGTGGAGCCGCAGACTGCATTGCCGTGAATGCTGTTATGACTGTTTCATTGGAGTTCATGTACAAGGTAGGTTTCGAGTTCTTGGTGCTGTGACATGGAAAAGTTGTGAAGCTATCTATGAGACACTTTGTGGTAAATAAAAACACCAAGAGTCTGGAGAGATGCGTGAGTAGTCTGTATAAGTGCTTCTTTAGCAGATACTCTGGAATGGTAAGTTTAAGCTTTCTGTAATGTAAAAGGGGGAAAGTGCTGACGTTGCTGATGATGTAGTGTGAAATGCCTTTCCAGATAAATGTTCAAGACACTCTTGACATAACTACAGAAGCTACATTGTAATGACATACTCTATCTTTACCCTTCTCTCAAGACAAGCCCAAAGAAAATGGACTGTCTTCTTCTGATGCAAGTAACCAGTTCTCTTTGTGAGTTAACATTTTTTCTATATATCTTCACTGCTCTTTCTATACGTCGACATTGTTTTCAAAATGGTTCTATACAACCACATCTCCATAGCTTCCAAATAATTCCTCTCTTATTTACTCAATGTGCATGATTTGCTTCGATGCGTCAGGAATGGGTACTATACTTTCTAGAACTATTTTCTTCGCTTCGACTGATAAGGATAAATTGCCCAGAATATTATTCATCTAGTGAAATGCTGCTCTTGCTTGGGTATTCTACATTTAACTTCCTTAATACATCTTCCATCTGCTGCTATTAAATGTCTGCGTAGATTAATACGCTGACTGGCCACCTACCCCTCTGGGCACTACGGCCTGAATAATGTGATTGTCCTAAAACTTCACAGACCTAATAAAGCAGGTTCCTTCTAGGGTATTGTGGAACTAAATCAAGGCAAATACTGGTAATTATGGATACAAAAAAAAAAAAAAAAAAAAACATTGCTTGCTGCATCACCGAAAATAGACAAGGCAGTTCACAAGAAGCTACCTATTGGAAAGGTTAGGTCACTCCTGAACATGTTACAATGGCTTCAACAACAGCAGTTTGGTCAAACTTTCACAAACAATAATCTAGTTCAGGATTGACTACGAAACACACATGCAGAACTAGCAAATCTGTCGGAAACAAGCACTGAGGCATTGAAGAATTAGCAAATATGTCGGAGACAAACGTTGGGGCATCGCAGAACTAGCAAATCTGCCAGAAACAAGCACTGAGGCATCGAAGAATTAGCAAAACTGTCGGAAACAAAATCTGAGGCACTTCAGAACTAGCAAATCTGGCAGACACACTCACTTGACGATGTCATAAATCTAAAAGCCACATAATTCAAAGGATCTCGTCTGACTGCATTATACGTGGAAATCAATAGTCTTACAACTGGTAAAGGACAGTGGAAGATGACCTCAGTCTGATATAGACATAACCTATGCCAAGGCCATGCGGTTTGTAAGCAGCACTTATAGAACTAAGAGAAGAAAGAGTCCGTTACCTTGACTGGAATCTGTCTAGAGCAGCGGTTCTCAACCGGTGGGAAATCCCCCCCCTGGTTGGGGGGGGGGGGGGGGGGGGGGGGTTAGGGTTTCCAGGGAGGGGGATAAAGATTATTTCAAGATTGTTAATACAAGAACCGACTACTTGATATTGTTTTTCCCTCCATACTTTACAGTTGTGTACTTCTCGTCCTTCTGAAATTCGTTTTGTAACGTAAGTAGACCCGCAAATCGCGTTTTATGTAGACGTCTAGGCTTGTTCTAGTATGTGTTATTAAATTTAGCTTCCATTTTTACGTATACTGTGTAGGGGCAGCCGGGGGAGGGGGCGGAATTTATAAGGAGGAAATACGAAAACAAGGGGGGGGGGGTGGCATTCTGAACATATTGTGAAGGGGTGCATGGGCCAAAAAAGGTTGAGAACCACTGGTCTAGAGGAATTCAACCTTGCACAAATGCACTCTGATGTCGGACAAACTGACCTTTGGAATGCATAACTATGTGTGACGCAATTTCTTCCATATAGGAACGTAGAAGATGTTTAGCTGAGTTGAGTCAAGGCGCGAAGTCACAGTACTCGGGGTATTTCCTATAGGCGCTACGTCCTTGTCTTCAACAACCAGCGAATAATCCTAATATTAATGGTACCATTTGCAATCTAATTATGTTTAGTTTAGTTTAGTCAACAGATCAACATCACGGCATACGACTGTAACCCATAAGTGCTCCGTTCTATTCCTAACTCAAGCCTGAGTCCATACAAACTAAGCTCAGTGCACGAACTCCGTAGCACCGGCGAGGATCCTGAAATACTTTGGGAAGATATTTAACTCATAATGTTGCCCGGGCAGCGCCGTTAGGCTACTCTTTTTTCGATTTTTAACTGCCAATGGAATTTTTACTTGTGCAACAATACACATGGGCGTCCGATCTCTTTACCCAGAGACTAGGGGAAATTTTGTTACTAGAAGTCCAGGTGAAAAAATCCCGGCCCTCACCGGGTTTTGAACCCGGGACCTCCAGCACTAGAGGTGGACACTATACCTCGAGACCACTCAGCTCCCCTAATTTAATTATGTGTCTTATCCAACGGATAGTACTAACATTGATTATTTTTTTTAAATTGATGCATTCCACTTTGCACGAAGTATGTCTGTGTTCACCCTGCTCAGCATGCTCTGTGAGCCCGTTGCAATCACGACATGTGTGTTCTGTCGATTTTTCAGCCAGCGGAACACCACAGTGACTGCTTCTACCTCCATTCTCAAGTTATATTTTGTAGTATCATATGCCATTCTCTCCTATACTAAACACTGTCCATTAACCTTTGCTATAAACCCCCAGTCACTTCTCTTGCCTCTTAGCACATAGCCATCCGTGTAAACGGTTACATCACCTTGGCACAAAGAAGGAGAAGAAGAAGAAGAAGAAGAAGAAGAAGAAGAAGAAGAAGAAGAAGAAGAAGAAGAAGAAGAAGAAGAAGAAGAAGAAGAAGAAGAAGGAGGAGGAGGAGGAGGAGGAGGAGGAGGAGAATAAGAAGAAGAAGAAGAAGAAGAAGAAGAAGAAGAAGAAGAAGAAGAAGAAGAAGAAGAAGCAGCAGCAGCAGCAGTACGTATCTCCTGTATGCAATGCATGTATCACCTGTATGCATCTATCACCTGTATGCATCTATCACCTGTATGCATCTATCACCTGTATGCATCTATCACCTGTATGCATGTTTCACCTGTATGCATCTATCACCTGTATGCATCTATCACCTGTATGCATCTATCACCTGTATGCATATATCACCTGTATGCATGTATCACCTGTATGCATCTATCACCTGTATGCATCTATCACATGTATGCATCTATCACCTGTATGCATGTTTCACCTGTATGCATCTATCACCTGTATGCATCTATCACCTGTATGCATCTATCACCTGTATGCATCTATCACCTGTATGCATGTTTCACCTGTATGCATCTATCACCTGTATGCATGTTTCACCTGTATGCATCTATCACCTGTATGCATCTATCACCTGTATGCACGTATCACCTGTATGCATCTATCACCTGTATGCATCTATCACCTGTATGCATCTATCACATGTATGCATCTATCACCTGTATGCATGTTTCACCTGTATGCATCTATCACCTGTATGCATCTATCACCTGTATGCATCTATCACCTGTATGCATCTATCACCTGTATGCATGTTTCACCTGTATGCATCTATCACCTGTATGCATGTTTCACCTGTATGCATCTATCACCTGTATGCATCTATCACCTGTATGCATCTATCACCTGTATGCATGTTTCACCTGTATGCATCTATCACCTGTATGCATCTATCACCTGTATGCATCTATCACCTGTATGCATTTATCTCCTGTATGCAATGCACGTATCACCTGTATGCATGTTTCACCTGTATGCATCTATCACCTGTATGCATCTATCACCTGTATGCATGTTTCACCTGTATGCATCTATCACCTGTATGCATCTATCACCTGTATGCATCTATCACCTGTATGCATGTATCTCCTGTATGCAATGCACGTATCACCTGTATGCATGTTTCACCTGTATGCATCTATCACCTGTATGCATCTATCACCTGTATGCATCTATCACCTGTATGCATGTATCTCATGTATGCAATGCACGTATCACCTGTATGCATGTTTCACCTGTATGCATCTATCACCTGTATGCATCTATCACCTGTATGCGCGTATCACCTGTATGCATGTATCACCTGTATGCATGTATCACCTGTATGCATGTATCACCTGTATGCATGTATCACCTGTATGCATCTATCACCTGTATGCATCTATCACCTGTATGCATGTTTCACCTGTATGCATCTATCACCTGTATGCATGTATCTCCTGTATGCGCGTATCACCTGTATGCATGTATCACCTGTATGCATGTATCACCTGTATGCATGTATCACCTGTATGCATCTATCACCTGTATGCATGTATCTCCTGTATGCAATGCACGTATCACCTGTATGCATGTTTCACCTGTATGCATCTATCACCTGTATGCATCTATCACCTGTATGCGCGTATCACCTGTATGCATGTATCACCTGTATGCATGTATCACCTGTATGCATGTATCACCTGTATGCATGTATCACCTGTATGCATCTATCACCTGTATGCATCTATCACCTGTATGCATGTTTCACCTGTATGCATCTATCACCTGTATGCATGTATCTCCTGTATGCGCGTATCACCTGTATGCATGTATCACCTGTATGCATGTATCACCTGTATGCATGTATCACCTGTATGCATCTATCACCTGTATGCATATATCACCTGTATGCACGTATCACATGTATGCATGTATCACCTGTATGCACGTATCACATGTATGCATGTATCACCTGTATGCATGTATCACCTGTATGCATGTATCACCTGCATGCATGTATCACATGTATGCATGTATCACATGTATGCATGTATCACATGTATGCATATATCACCTGTATGCACGTATCACCTGTATGCATGTATCACATGTATGCATATATCACCTGTATGCATCTATCACCTGTATGCATGTTTCACCTGTATGCATCTATCACCTGTATGCATCTATCACCTGTATGCATCTATCACCTGTATGCATCTATCACCTGTATGCATGTTTCACCTGTATGCATCTATCACCTGTATGCATGTTTCACCTGTATGCATCTATCACCTGTATGCATCTATCACCTGTATGCATCTATCACCTGTATGCATATATCACCTGTATGCATGTATCACCTGTATGCATCTATCACCTGTATGCATCTATCACATGTATGCATCTATCACCTGTATGCATGTTTCACCTGTATGCATCTATCACCTGTATGCATCTATCACCTGTATGCATCTATCACCTGTATGCATCTATCACCTGTATGCATGTTTCACCTGTATGCATCTATCACCTGTATGCATGTTTCACCTGTATGCATCTATCACCTGTATGCATCTATCACCTGTATGCACGTATCACCTGTATGCATCTATCACCTGTATGCATCTATCACCTGTATGCATCTATCACATGTATGCATCTATCACCTGTATGCATGTTTCACCTGTATGCATCTATCACCTGTATGCATCTATCACCTGTATGCATCTATCACCTGTATGCATCTATCACCTGTATGCATGTTTCACCTGTATGCATCTATCACCTGTATGCATGTTTCACCTGTATGCATCTATCACCTGTATGCATGTTTCACCTGTATGCATCTATCACCTGTATGCATCTATCACCTGTATGCATCTATCACCTGTATGCATTTATCTCCTGTATGCAATGCACGTATCACCTGTATGCATGTTTCACCTGTATGCATCTATCACCTGTATGCATCTATCACCTGTATGCATGTTTCACCTGTATGCATCTATCACCTGTATGCATCTATCACCTGTATGCATCTATCACCTGTATGCATGTATCTCCTGTATGCAATGCACGTATCACCTGTATGCATGTTTCACCTGTATGCATCTATCACCTGTATGCATCTATCACCTGTATGCATCTATCACCTGTATGCATGTATCTCATGTATGCAATGCACGTATCACCTGTATGCATGTTTCACCTGTATGCATCTATCACCTGTATGCATCTATCACCTGTATGCGCGTATCACCTGTATGCATGTATCACCTGTATGCATGTATCACCTGTATGCATGTATCACCTGTATGCATGTATCACCTGTATGCATCTATCACCTGTATGCATCTATCACCTGTATGCATGTTTCACCTGTATGCATCTATCACCTGTATGCATGTATCTCCTGTATGCGCGTATCACCTGTATGCATGTATCACCTGTATGCATGTATCACCTGTATGCATGTATCACCTGTATGCATCTATCACCTGTATGCATGTATCTCCTGTATGCAATGCACGTATCACCTGTATGCATGTTTCACCTGTATGCATCTATCACCTGTATGCATCTATCACCTGTATGCGCGTATCACCTGTATGCATGTATCACCTGTATGCATGTATCACCTGTATGCATGTATCACCTGTATGCATGTATCACCTGTATGCATCTATCACCTGTATGCATCTATCACCTGTATGCATGTTTCACCTGTATGCATCTATCACCTGTATGCATGTATCTCCTGTATGCGCGTATCACCTGTATGCATGTATCACCTGTATGCATGTATCACCTGTATGCATGTATCACCTGTATGCATCTATCACCTGTATGCATATATCACCTGTATGCACGTATCACATGTATGCATGTATCACCTGTATGCACGTATCACATGTATGCATGTATCACCTGTATGCATGTATCACCTGTATGCATGTATCACCTGTATGCATGTATCACATGTATGCATGTATCACATGTATGCATGTATCACATGTATGCATATATCACCTGTATGCACGTATCACCTGTATGCATGTATCACATGTATGCATATATCACCTGTATGCACGTATCACCTGTATGCACATATCACCTGTATGCATGTATCACCTGTATGCATGTATCACCTGTATGCATGTATCACCTGTATGCATCTATCACCTGTATGCATGTATCACATGTATGCATGTATCACATGTATACATATATCACCTGTATGCACGCATCACCTGTATGCACGTATCACCTGTATGCATGTATCACCTGTATCCATGCATGTACATGTATATCATGCCGACTTTGTGGCGATAGCGTTACGGACGCAGTTCGTTATCCCGCATATCCGCGTTCGAAACACAGCTGTGGACGCTTTGGCACCAGACCACTTTACGTTGATTTTTATGAAATGGTGTAGTTGCCGGTCGTTCAGAAAGCAATGGTAAACTACTAAGGGTAAACTTACCCAGAAATCACGAACAGCCAAAACATGCTGGGGTTGACTGCTACGTCCTGTAAAGAAATATGCAACTAACTTTAACAGGTAGATCAATAGAAAACTCAACAGAAAACGGTGAAATGAGATTTCTACGAAATGTAAAAGATTGGCACAAAGAAGACACAAGACTCCATACAGCACAAAACAGGCTGGGGCAGCAATTGTTCAACAATCTGGAGATAAGAATGACTGATGAGTGTATCTGTGGAATTAGGAATATGAGGGCTAGGTAACATTTTCTGCAAGAGCGTCCAACATATACAGAACGGAGAAAATTGCTTTGGCCTACACAAGTTCCATTTAAGGACATAATTGAAACTTCAAAAACTCTCAAGATGACTGCTGTTTTCTTTAAATAAATTCAAGTTTGACATTTAAATGCGCATGAATGATTCGAAGATTTATCACACGAAACATATAATGTAAGCTGACATTTAAACAGCAAATGCATACGTGTGTCATTGTGAATGTGATGGCCTGAGCGTGTGTGTGCGTATTCACGTAAAACATGCATATTAATGTTTAGAGAACATAGAAACAGTATGAGAAGTAAATTCACAAACAGGCAGATTCCAATCTGTGCTGTATTTCTGTGAGCGCCAATGAATGCTCGTGAATTTATTTCTCGTATTTTATTATTGTTTCGGTAATGCTATTGAATATTTGAGAGTATTTCTGAATTTTTGTACTAACTTCGAAAGTTTTTTTTTGCTTTTTTTTTTGGAAACAGCGATATGTTTATGTTGAATGTTGGACTAAAACACAGTCTCAGTTTTTGGTAATGTTTAATATTTTACTACATCATTCATGTATTATTAAATGTGTTGAATGTCGTCATACTATCTCACTCGAGGTCTCAGTGGCCAAGCAGCATGCCCCGCGTTCCGAAAGTTGTAGGTTCGCATCTAGATTCGGCTATTCGGTTCCCAGGTTCAGTTTCCTCGGAATTCCAGGCGGTCGTCGCTGGAGCTCTGGAGTTTGTGCTCCGTGCGATGCATTAGGTAGACTGTTCTGTGAAAAGAGACCGAGCAAATATGATTTAAACCAGTGTGATGAAGCTGCTTCTCTATTTCAGCCCTCCCCCTCCCTCATTATTCACCTCATTCTGTTTGTCTACTGCTACACCCGAGACAGTCCCTACTCTCGAAACAGTGCTGACACACATCCACTGCACAATGATATTAAGAGAAGGGGTAAGGAGGGGGGGGGCATAAAAGTGCAGCCGGTTAAAAAAAAAAAATTCGAAAATCCTGGATCAGGCAGAGGACATTACTCAACAGGACTGTTCACTGGGGGGGGGGGGGGGGGGGGGGAGAAATTAAACTAAATTCAATGTCGAATAGCGCCGCACCCTCACAATCATCATCATCATCATCAACTTCCACTTCTGTCGTCAAGCGTCGTGGGGAGGAATAATTTGCGTTCCAGTGCCTGGTGGGCGGCACTGGATAGTGTCATTCCGTGTGGTTGTACAATGTCTTTGATGTCGTCAATTCATTTTCTTCTTGGACGTCCTCTTGGTCTCGTCGCAGATGATCTTTGATGTAAGGCCAGTGCTGGTAGTTGATGGTGTTGCATTCTAACGTCATGGCCAAACCATTTGATCTTCTGTCTTTCAATAAATGTGGCACAAGGTTTTGATCCCTCTGTCTGTCTGATAACAGCATTTCTTACTCGGTCTCGGATTGTTAAGTTGGCAGCTCTCCTCAAGCATCTCATCTCGCAGGTGTTGATTTTGCGAAAGTGTTATTTGGATAAAGTCCAGGTTTGAGATTGGTAGCATAGGGTTCGTGTGAATATGCTGTTTATTATCTGTCGTTTTGCGGACATGGGTATCTTTGGATGTTTCAGTAAGGGTGATAGTTGATATGTAAGTGCACTAGCTTGTTTACATCTGGTTTCGATTTCTATGTCCAATCTGCCATCTTCTGTGATCATACTTCCAAGGTATTTGAATTCTTTAACTTGTTTCAGTGTTGTGCTATTTATCTGTATATTTAGTGGGCCCGGCGATCTGCTAACTTGCATTACTTCGGTTTTGGCTGTATTTATACTTATATTGTATCTGCTGCAAGTTGAACTCAGATTACTAATTTGATTTTGTAGTCTGCCCTCATCGCTGTAAAACAGGCACTGATCGTCTGCAAATAGAAGTTCATTTATTTCCTGTGGATCATTTGTTTCATCTGGAGTAAAGAGTTCTAAATTTTCTGAATCTGTTCTGTCAAGACTTGCGTCTTTGGATTAGGCTGTGACGTCACGGTGCAAATGGCGGCACCCATGAATTGAATATTTTTCAAGTAACATTGATACAGTTTTCGTGATAAAGAGATGATTTGCTAACGTTCAAGTTTTCCATTTCTGATACATCAATATGTGGGTGTTTCCGTTTGGGATCTGGAATGTGTATAATCGGCTTTACTGGCCTATTCTCTTGATCAGATGTATGTATCGATATTGCGTTGCCATCGGGGAAGCCTGTTTACGTCATTGTTACAAATGGTGGCGCCCATCAATTTCCAAGTAAAGTTTATAGTTTTGAAATTCTAGTAAAAGGAAGATTATGTGTTCGTGTATCGAGTAAGACCATAGTCTGCTCTTGCAAAGGATAGGTGCTGAAGACGGAGGCAGCCAGCCAGGAGGCGCACCACAGAAATCAGGCTGCCACGCAATAACGCCGTGAATTATGTCGACAACTGCTACATGTTATGGTGCTCGCCCTGCTCTGGTCCCACAGACAGGTGCAGTGCCGGGCCTTATGCCTCGTAAGGGTCTAACCACAAATAATGGAGGTCCATCTCAGATGTCCAGCGGAGCCAGAGGGCCTGACAATAGAACGTCTGGCCGTACCAAACAAAGACTTAAAATAATGCACTGGAATGCAGAGGTTATCACCAAAAAACGAATAGAACTAGAAAACATCTTGGCCAATGAAAATGTAAGTGTATGTTGCTTGCAAGAAACTCACCTGAACGAAAATATAGCCTTCAAAATCAGAGGCTACCAGTGTTACCGATCTGACCGAAAGGACAGGCGAAAGGGTGGGATACTGACTCTCGTCAAAAACAACATTCCTGCTTCCCAAACTGAAGTTCACATGGAAGGGGCTGAGTATCAGGCACTTAAACTTAAGACAGACAATACAGACTTTCACCTGATCAATTACTACTGTCCAAATGACCGCCCACAGGCACTGGACACACTACCATTAAAAAGAAAAATGATTGTGTGTGGCGACTTCAACAGCCATTCGCAGAGCTGGGGCTATGATCACATGGACCTGAGAGGAGAGAGATTGGAAGATTGGCAGGATGAGAATAGATTCATCCTGATTAACAAGCCGTCTGACCCACATACCTTCTACTCGAGATCATGGCACTCTACAACTACACCTGACCTGGCGTTTTATTCACCAGACCTGGAGTGGAACATTACACGAATTGTTGGGAAACAACTTGGTAGCAGTGACCATCGGCCAGTCTTTCTAACTGTAGAAAATGAGTTTGTAAGTGAAAGCAGCACCCTCTCGAGGTGGAACTACAAGAAAGCAGACTGGGCAATGTACAAGCATCGCACCAGCATACTGGTTAAAAACCTGAACACTGAGAAGGACATAAATAAAGTAGTTGAAGAGTTTAGGAAATGCACACTACAGGCAGCACGAGAAACAATACCAAGAGGAGCCCGTAAACATTATAAACCCTACTGGAATAGTGAACTGGAACAGTTGCATAATGATGTGGATGTATGTAGAAAACAAGCAGAGGCCAATCCCAGCCAAGAGCACCACAATAAATATCAGCACGCAAAAGCCAAATTTCAAAGGGCCCAACTGCAGGCTAGACGGAAAAGCTGGCAGGAGAAAACAGAGTCACTAAACTTTGAAAGAGACACAAGGAAGTTATGGAGGCTAATAAAACAGCTTAACGATGAGGGCACAGGGAGAAACTCAAAAATTGCGCTACATAAAGACGGAAAAATTTTAACAGGAAAGCAAGCAGCTGACCATTTTGCGGACTCATTCGCACAAGATAACAATATTGAAATTAGTCCAGAGAAACAACAGGAGATTCGAGAGAAATGGCAAAATACAGGACAGAAGGAAATTGTACATGAGGTTATGGAGACACCTATCACATTCAGTGAACTGGAGCTAGCCATATCAAAACTGAAAATGAGAAAATCACCAGGAGCTGATGGTATCTCCAATGAAATGATCAGGAACCTAGGAACAGAGGCCAAAGCAAAGTTGCTACAGATCTTTAATAATACATGGACCTTAGGCAGTGTTCCACAAGTCTGGAGAGAAGCAATCATGATACCCCTCCTAAAATCTGGGAAAGACAGTTCCATTGCCTCCAGCTACAGACCCATTAGCCTCACCAGTTGTCTCTGCAAAACAATGGAACGCGTCATCAATCACAGACTACAGTGGTACATTGAAAGTGAAAACATCCTTGTGCCACAACAGGCTGCCTTTAGGCAGTGCTACTCTACGGAAGATCAGACAACCTACCTCTCTCAAGAAGTTGAGGATGCATTCCAAGAGAAGAAGCTGGTACTTGCGGCTTGGATAGATCTGAAGAAAGCCTTTGACAAAGTCTGGAAAGAGGGTCTGATGAAGAAACTGAGAAACTGTAAAGTCAATGGAAGAATGTACAAATGGGTAAAAGCATACTTGCACAACAGAAGAGCCCGAGTACAGATAGACGGTCTCAAGAGCAAGAAAGTACTATTACGTCACGGTGTTCCCCAGGGCGGAGTCCTGTCCCCAACACTTTTTCTAATCTTCATCAATGATCTTGTTGCTAATCTACCCGACGGAATTAAAGCGGCAATGTACGCTGATGACCTGGTTTTGTGGAGCGCAAATGAACATGCATCAGTGGCCACCATATTGCTACAGAGAGCTGTAGATACATTTGTTGCATGGGCGGATAGATGGTGTATCAGCATAAACACTGACAAGTGCAGCACCACTCTATTTACCCTTTCTCGAAACAAAAGGCAGGGAGCATTCAGATAAATGGAACACCCCTAAGAGAAGATAAGGAACCAACATACCTTGGTGTAACATTTGACGACAGGCTGACATGAAGAAAACACATAAAAAAAGCAGTAGCAAAAGCCAGAAGGAAAATTGCCATCCTGAGAAAGCTAACTGGAGCCAGTGGGAAAATACTTAGCAAAGTTTACCAACAGAGCATACGACCACACTTGGAATACGGGTCAACTGCGTGGTGTTCAGCATCAAAAACTACATTGCAGGAGCTGGACAAGGTGCAAAATCAAGCTCTTAGAGTCATCACGGGAGGGACGAGATCAACCCCTATAGTAGCAATGGAGAAAATGGGGAGGACACAAGCTTTAAGAGAACGCAGAGATACAAAAACACTAATACAAGCAGAAAAGTTTCTCAGCTTGCCAGGCCACCCTATGAAGAACCGATTTGAAAACTTAGCTAGGGGCGGTTGAAAAGAAGTAGTTTCATCCACCAGGCCAAACAACTCTGCAGAGAATCCATCGATCTTCCCACAGTTGGTATCCCCCTGACAACTATTCCAGAGCGAACCCCGTGGAAAGATGAGGATAGAATATCGCTACAAATCCAGTCAAAAGTGAGAGGAATATTGGACAAGGAAGAACAGAACAGTGTACAGCGCAGAACAGCCACTCTCAGCTTCCTTGATGATGAATACCCACATGACCTCTGGATCCGAGTCTACACAGATGGGTCAGCACAAAATACTGTTCGAAATGGAGGAGCGGGAGTGTACATAGAATACCCAAATAATACTAGAGACACGGCCAGAATTCCAACAGGAAAGTACTGCCATAACTATGATGCTGAAATTGAGGCAATCAAGATAGCCACAGAGAAATTACAAAATACCAGCCATGGTACACAACCTGCAATGATATTGACAGATGCAAAATCCGTAATAGAGGCGCTCCTGTCTGGGAAATTACCAGTTCTGAGGACACTACTTTCTGAACTTAGCAGTCAGCGTAAGATCACCATACAGTGGATACCATCCCACTGTGGAATCCCCGGAAACGACAGAGCTGATCGATTGGCTAAGGAAGGAGCAAAAGAAGAACAACCTGATGTGCCCATTACATACCACCAAAAGAAAAGAATGATCAAATCAATCAGAAAGCCACCAAACCTTACTCAAGACGACTACCACGTTATGGACAGATCAGAACAGGTCATTCTTCTGCGCCTCAGAACAGGACACAATAGATTACGCAACGACTTGTATACAAAATTCAAGATTGGTGACTCAGCCATGTGCACATGTGGTTTGGCGTCGCAGACAGCAGAGCACATACTCCAGGATTGCCCAAACTACAACATATCCAGGCGAACCTTCTGGCCTAGAGAGACAACAGTGGAAGATAAACTCTATGGACCGCTGAATGAACTAAAAAAGACTGTTAGATTCATACAAGAGACGACATTGCAGTTGTAGACATGTTTCAAGCGAACGAAAGAAGAAGAAGCTTCTTTGGATATTCTGTCCACGTAGACATTAAATAACAGAGGAGAGAGCTCACATCCCTGTCTCACTCCTGTATTGACTGTGAACATATCTAATATACCTTCTTGTGTTCTTACTGCACTTCGGCTCGAGTGGTACATGGCTATGATGTTTTCAAGCAATTGCCCTTGTATCCCATAGTCTTCAAGGATGGTCCATAATTTCAAAATTTGTATCTGTCTACTCTATCGAAAGTCCTTTCCTGATCTTTTTTTTTTTTTAGCATATCCTTTTTACAGGACTTAGCTGTCAACACCAGCATCTTTCAGCTGTATGTTGATCTACAAATGCAATATTCTGCTGATCACTATATTCGATAGTTTTTTCACATATTTGTCTAAGTGTAAATAGTGCATCAGTGCAACTTTTATCTTTACGAAAACCGATTTGTACTTTGCTTAACTGTTGTTCAACTATGGGTCTAGCTCTTTGTTCCAATAGTTTTGCGTACATTTTCCCTATATGGCTCAGGAGTGATATACCTCTGTATGTTTCATACTCTCTCATATTGCCTTTCTTTTTCCATATTGGTACTATTATTACCTGTTGCAAATCATCTGGGACTTTTCTTTCTTCCCATGCTATATTTAACTCCTGTTTTCCAACAGGCCTGAATAGCTTCTGTGGTTATTCCATCTGCTTTGACTTCTGCAGGTATGAAATTTGGTGCTTGTTGTCCATGACTTTTAGGTACAAAAGTGAGATTTTCTATGTTATGTGTAGGGTTAAGTAGTTCTTGAAAATATTCTGCCCATCTTGCTAGTCTTTGTTGTGGATTAAATATTGGTATCTCTCTTTTGCTGTTTATGATGGTTTTTGGGTTGTAGCATGCATCTCTGTTTCTCATTGTGTTGACACGTTTATAAAATTCCCTTGGGTAGTCTTTGCTAAGTGTCACCATCTGTTCACCGTAGATTTTCCAGGATTCATCTTTAGATGCTCTAATTGTTCGTTTGGCATTTCGTCGTGAAATTCTTTAAGTAACATAGTCTTGTTCAGATTTGGTTGTGATCCATTTTTTTAGCGTTACCTTCTTTTTGAATATGTTATCTTTAACTTCGTTGTTCCACCAAGCTGTTCTTAAACTTTTGTCCTGCCCTACTTTCTTTGTTCCACATTTATTTTCCAGTGTGTCGCGAATGGCAGCCTTGAAAATTGCCCATTCCTTATCTACGTTTGAGCAGTCATCAGGGATGTTTTTATGTAGTTCTTTTTTATTTCTTGATTGAATTCGTCTTTAACCGTATTTTCCTGAAGCCTCCTATAAATGATGACACGTGTTGTTACCTTTTTGTTTCTTATTTTCCTATATCTTGGAATCTGTTTTATTATGACTGGTTAGTGATCAGTATCCACGTCTGTATGTGGGAGTGCTCTTGAATACAATAGTAGTCCTCTGTCTGATTTCCTAATTAGAATAAAGTCAATTTGAGATGCTTGGTCTATGTCATTGCATTTATACCAGGTCTTCGTGTGGTTACGCCGATGTTGAAAAAAAAAAAAAAAAACTATTTGCTATTATTAGTCCGTGTTCGGAGCATATGTTGAGTAGATGTTGACCATTGCTGTTGCATTCAGTCTCTGCGTCGCTGAATGTCCACCGCACCCTTTCTAGTTTAATTCGGTGACATTGACTCTGACATCCTAGACTGAGCATGAAATTGGGTGGAACTGCGGTATAGCTGTGAAAATGTAAACAATATGAAATGACACAAAGTAGCTTTACATAACAGAATTCCGACACATACAGCACGTTGCGACGATTAGCCTTCATCAGCAAACAAACACATTCACAAAACACAACATATAGTGAAGGAGATTTCCTGTGACTACATCAAGAGGTGGTGATAGGGCAAGTCTTCGTGGACACCTGGCCCTGGATCTTCGAAGGCGCTCGATTTATACATTGTAAAGACGCTTTTTGACATTCAGAAACTGCGGCCATCACCACTCAGACGTTCGAACCTTACTTCAGTAGAAAGGTTAGCGCTGACCCAGCTTCAACGTCTAGATGACATTATCACCAAACCCGCCGATAAGGGTGGAGTAGTCATGGTTTTGCTGAAGTATCTTTACATTGCAGAAGGACACAAACAACTCGGTGATGGGTCTTTCTACCAACCACGCCCTACAGATGGCACTGTTGACAATAACCACCAGGTCAAACTGGCCATTTCTACGTTGATCCAACAAGAGCTTGTTCTCTCAGAAGCCAAGTCTTTAAATACTCCCATCATATTTGAAAGACACCAACCACGCGATAGCGACGTGTGAATCTATTACCTTCACGTCTGACAACCAGTATCATATCTTCACCCTTGATGTGGCCTCACTGTACACTTCAGTCCCACACAATGATGGTCTCTCAGCTTTAAAATTCTTACTTGATAGGCGCCCGAACCCCTCTATTGCCACGGATCCTATTCTACGCCTGGCTGAACTGGTCCTTACTCTCAACTCATTTGAGTTTAACGGCCAGTACTTCAATCAGATCAGTGGGGTTGCAATGGGTACCAAAATGGGCCCTAGCTATGCATGCCTCTTCACGGGCCACCTTGAGTACCAGATATGGCAACTCTACAACGACAGAGTCCCCGAACTATACAGGCGCTACATTGATGATGGTGTTGGTGTCACCTTATGCCATTAGAGGATCTCGAAACATTCTTAGACTTCTTCTCCAATTTCCATCTTTCTATCAAACTCACTTCCCATATTTCTTCGTCGTCCGTCAACTTCTTAGACATTACGGTTTCCATTGAGACCCATGGTCTACTACAAACCGACTGACTCCTACGCTTTTATACTCTACATCTCTTTTCACCCTCCGTCCTTTAAAGACGCAATTCCTTATTCTCAACTTCTGCGTCTTCGACGACTATGCCAAGATGATGAGGATTTTCGCCACAGGGCACATGAGATGTTGGACTTCTTCAGACTCCGTTGCTATTCTGCTGATCATGTCCTATCGTCAGCCTTCCGCCGGGCTCTACCTATAATCCGCACAGAGGCTCTCACCTCTGCGCCTAAACCAAAAAACCTTCGACCGGTACTATCTCTCACCTACCATCCGCACAATATTTCGGTCAAACATATCTTCTTTCGACATCTGTCTATCCTTCAAGCTGATCCTACTACCAGCGCGATATTTTCAGAGAAACCACCGGTGGCCTACAACGTGACTGCAACCTCAAAGATGTACTCGTCCACAATAGAGTACATGAATATTCACCTCCATCATCACAATTAGGTACTCAGGCTCGCCTAAGACCTCGTTGCAAGACCTGCCCATATGTGATACACACCCCAGTGGTGCTATTCCCTAAAAGCAGTTTACGCATCAAGGAAGAATTTTCCTGCACCAGTCGCAACATAATTTATGCCATCATATGCAAACAGTGTGATATGAAGTATATTGGTGAGATTGGCCTCAAGCTACAAGACAGATTCCGCCAACATCTGCTGGACATCCACACTAACGCCCCCAAGCCTGTCTCCACCAATTTCAACAGCGCCAACCATCAAGGACCTTCCGATATCCAGGTCACTGCCATCCAGTCTTGCTCATCCGGCGCTCAACATCGCAAAAATATAGAAAACTGGCTCATATTCTCAATGGGGTGTCTAACACCACAACATAGTTTCATCTAATCGTAGTCATTTCCCCTCCCCTCCCCACTCTCTTGTTTCCACACCCTCCCAGATGTAACTAGTTCTTTTCTCCCCTAAAATTATCTTCTACTCTGTCTCTCTCGGGCAGATTCCGAGTGACCGAACCAGTAGTTACCTGTGGCATCTCGTATTACCACTCTTGGCACTCCTTTCGTACCCAATATAGTGTGCACCCGTAATGATATCACCATTCCTTCCGGATTCAATAATCCCCAACCAGTCAGCAACTATACCGAATATGCGGTTGTGCGTGCATGCGCATATAAACAAGTACATATGTGTATGTGTAACTATATGTGCAGATATATATATATATATGCCTCTCCTCTCTCTTTCTCTCTCTCTCTCTCTCTCTCTCTCTCTCGCTCTCTCTCTCTCTCTCTCTCTCTCTCTCTCTCTCTCTCTCAACAATCTTGCTTCTCTGTACCTACCTATACCATGTTTATTACTGGTGATCGGATCTTATACAACCCAATTAACACAAGCACTGGGTGATTTGATCCTAAAATACGTGGTATAACAATCAACCTTACCGACCCTATTTCATAGGCAACAGTATGAGTGAAGCCTCGTATTTGTAGACCGACCTACTACGCATACCCCATGTTGCGCATTGCAGGAATGATACCTCTCTCTCTCTCTCTCTCTCTCTCTCTCTCTCTCTCTCTCTCTCTCTCTCTCTCTCTCTCTATCTCTCTCTATCTCTCTCTCTACCTCTCTCTCTGTCTCTCTCTCTTTCTTTCTCTCTATCTCTCTTCTCTCTCTCTCTCTCTCTCTCTCTCTCTCTCTCTCTCTCTCTCTCTCTCTCTCTCTCTCTCTCTCTCTCTCTCTCTCTCTCATAATAATCTCGCTTCTTTGTGCCAACCGACATCATGTGTATTACCGGTGGTCGGATCTTTATACAACCCCAATAACACAAGCTTTGAGTGATATGATCTTAAAATGCGTGATATAACAATCAACCTAACGGACCCTATTTCATAGGAAATAAATGGGGAGAACCGTTGAGGCCACTAAGACGATTAAACAAATAAACACACATAGAATTATTTGGCGCTCACAGAAGAAGAAGAAGGAAATAGAGATTAGAAGACGCACTAGACAACATTGGAGTGTCTAGTTGGTCGTGCGTCGAAGTACACTTGTTCCTGCAGCGTTGCGCCGTCATCATTTGGAGGCGACAGGTTCGATCCCGGTCGGTAACTATTATAGCTTTCAAATTTTATGTTGTCTAATGCGTCTTCTAATCTCTATTTTCTTCTTTTTCTTCTTCTTCTTCTTCTTCTTCTTCTTCTTCTTCTTCTTCTTCTTCTTCTTCTTCTTCTTCTTCTTCTTCTTCTTCTTCTTCTTCTTCTTCTTCTTCTTCTTCTTCGTCTTCTTCTTCTTCTTCTTCTTCTTCTTCTTCTTCTTCTTCTTCTTCTGTGAGCGCCAAATAATATTATGTGTGTTTATTTGTTTAATCGTCCTATTTCATAGGCAACAGTATGAGTGAAGCCTCGTATTTGTAGACCGACCTACTCCGCATACCCCATGTGGCACAACACAGGTACGATACCAATGTCTCTCTCTCGCTCTCTCTCTCTCTTCCCCTCCCTTCCCCCCCCCTCTCTCTCTCTCTCTCTCTCTCTCTCTCTCTCTCAAAAATTGCTTCTCTTCGCCTAGCCATATCATGTGTCCACATACCCCATGTGGCATATCGCAGAAACTATACCTCTCTCTCTCTCTCTCTTCTTCTTCTTCTTCTTTCGTTCGCTTGAAATATGTCTATATCTGCAATGTCGTCTCTTGCATGAATTGAACTGTTTTTTCCAGTTCACACAGTGGTCCATAGAGTTTATCTTCCACTGTCGTCTCTCTAGGCCAGAAGGTTTGCCTAGATATGTTATATTTTGGGCAGTCTTGGAGTATGTGCTCGGCTGTCTGCGACGCCAATCCACATGTGCACATGGCTGTTTCACCAATCTTGAATTTTGTATACATGTGGTTGCGTAATCTATTGTGTCCTGTTCTGAGGCGCAGAATAATGACTTGTTCTGGTCTGTCCATAATGTGGTAGTCATCTTGAGCAGGTTTTGGTGGCTTTCTGACTGATTTGATCATTCTTTTCTTTTGGTGGTATGTAACGGGCACATCAGGCTGTTCCTCTTTGGCTCCTTCCTTAGCCAATTGATCAGCTCTGTCGTTTCCGGGTACTCCACAGTGGGATGGTATCCACTGTATGGTGACTTTATGCTGACTGCTAAGTTCAGAAAGTAGTGTCCTTAGTACTGGCAATTTCCCAGAGAGGAGCGCCTCGAGTACTGATTTTGCATCTGTTAGTAGCACCACAGGTTGTGTACCATTGCTGTTATTTAGTAATTTCTCTGTTGCTATCTTGATTGCCTCAATTTCGGCATCATAGTTATGGCAGTACTTTCCTGTCGGTACTCTGGCTGTGTCCCTAGTATTATTTGGGTATTCTATGTACACTCCCGCTCCTCCATTTTCTCTCTCTCTCTCTCTCTCTCTCTCTCTCTCTCTCTCTCTCTCTCTCTCTCTCTCTCTCTCTCTCTCTTCTCGTATATACCTTGCACAGTTCCATGTACACTATTGTATGAATGTCTGTTGAGCGGTGTATATGTATGTAAGTATGTATGTATGTGCGCTCTCGCATATCAGTCCACCCAGACTTTAGGACTCGCCTCACAATAATATATCCATCCATCCATCATGTGCCATGCCGGTAAGCGTGGGCGGTCATGTTCTGCCATCTCACTCGATCAACAGAGTCGTGGATCAGTTCCGTGTTTTTGTCTCGACCATGCCACAAGGCCAAGCCATCCAGATACTTGTTTCTAGGTCTTCCCCTTGGTCTGTTCCCCTCGATCTTACCAGTTGTCACCAAGTTCTCCAAATCATTTCTTCTCATAACATGCCCAAAAAATTGTGACTGTCTACGTCTAATGTCTCTGATCAGTTTACGATCTTCATTTGTTTCTTGAAGGACTTGTTCATTGGTCTTTCTGGCTGTCCATGGTATTCTTTGCATTTTCCTCAGAAACCACATTTCTACAGCCATCAGATATTTTTCAGCCTGGCTGCTCATTGTCCAAGCTTCACATCCATATAAAAGTACAGGTTCTATGTAGCATCTCAACACTCTTTTTCTCGTTTCAATTGACATCTTTTTATTGGTCAGTATGTTTTTCATCTTGCTAAAGGCTACTTTTGCCATGGCTATTCTTGTTCTAATCTCTTCAAGGCATCTCCCATCAGATGTTATTACTGTTCCGAGGTAATTGTACCTATTCACTTGTTGAAGAGTATTCCCATTTACTTGTATATTACACTGTGGTATTTCGTTCTTCTTAGTGACGACCATAATCTGTGTCTTTTTACAATTTAATTCTAACCCTTGTTGTTCACTATGTGTAACAACCGCATCTACTAAATTTTGCAGGTCCTGTTCATTGTCTGCAATCAAGACTGTATCATCTGCATATCTAATGTTATTGATGCATCGTCCCCCAATGTTGATTCCTTCCATATTTTCAATATTTCTGAAAATATTTTCACTGTACAGGGAAAACAGATCTGGAGACATTACACATCCCTGTCTCACACCTCTCTTAATAGGCTGATATTGGCTTACTTCATTATCAACTCTTATGGCAGCTTGTTGTTTCCAATATATGTTTTTTACAAGTCTAAGGTCTTTCCCATCAATTTGTAATAATATATAGGATAGCATAATATGAGTTTGGTTAGTATCACCATCATACTTGGGTACACTCCATTGCTTTTCAATATTCGTCCACCAGGGCCAACCCATTCACTGGCACCCACTCATGCTTTGTTAGTACATCCACTGAGATTGCTCAGATACCATTCTCAAACTGCCATCCTACTTTCCTGCCTCCGCCTTTCCCCCCCCCCCCCCCATTCTTTCAATGTGCTCACTGAACCGTTACACCCACTACCCCGTCATCATCCTACATCTCATTCCCTCGGTTGGGTATAAAAAGAAGACATCGGCGATATTCTGAGTTATACACAGATCGGAATTGTGAGGTAAGTATGAAATTTTTTTTTTTAATTCTCATTTTCTTTTTATTGCTTTAATCTTTTCATCCTTTTGTTCTTCTCGTCCTGTCGTCACCTCTTGATGGTAATCATAGGAGATCTCCTTGACTATATGTTGTGTTTTGTGAATGTGTTTGTTTGCTGATGAATGCTAATAAGGTCCTGCATGTGTCGTAATTCTGTTGTGTAAAGCTGCACTACTTTGTGTCATTTTATAGTGTTTAGACAGAGCATGGTCACACAATAATAATAATTGTTTTTTAACGCTCCAGATATATGTAAAAACGGGCGCAAATGTCAAACATGCAAAAAAAAAAAAAAACAACAACAACTCGTTTTCTCGATTATTAGCTAGTTTAGTTTAGTTTAGTCGATGGATCAACATCACGGCACACGGGTGTAACCCATAAGTGCTCCGTTCTCCTTCTAATTCAAACCTGAGTCTGGAGACACTCAGCTCAGTGCACGAACTCCGTGGCACCGGCGAGGATCCTGAAATACTTTGGGTAGATTTCTTTTAAACTCGAAATTTTGCCCGGGCAGTGCGTTAGGCTACTATTTTTCGATTTCCAACTGCCAAGGGATTTTTTTACGTGCGAAAAGAGGAGGGAGGGGGGGGGGGTCGATTATTAGCTCATGTAATTAAATCGACAGACACCTGTGAAAAACGTTATAGCTGTCGTTCGCAATTTTCAAGCAATAGTTTTGTCTTTATCACATGCTAGTCACGCATGTGGTATACATTATTACATGTTTGGATTGATGACGCGCTGAGACCTTCAGCGCACGGGGTTACTTCCACCTTGTGTAAACAACATCATGGTTGCGGCATCGCTCCTGGCTGCTGAACGAGTGTGTGGGAATGTCCTAAGTCACTTAGTACGTGCAGTGATGTCGGTGTTTAGCTCAACTCAACGGCACCAGAAGTAAATTCACAGACTACGACAGCAAATGCAGGTTCCAGTCTGTGCTGTATGTCTGTGTGACGAAACGGATAAAGATCGGCAGATCTCTGCATAATATCCCTTTGAAGGGAGTGCGATGCGTTGGTCTCCCTTGAATTAATATCAATTAATAGGGGATTCACCATCAAAAAATAGTGCGGGGCGGAGCTATTCTAGTTATTTATAGAAAAATCTAGAATGTTCCCTCAAGTGCGTACGTGGTAGAGATCTCTAAGTTCACGAGTGCTTCATGCAGCACGGGGCGGTGGAACTTATCGTGACTCTGGTTTTCTTCATGAATCATGAAAGTCACGCGGCCCGTGTAGGCGAGTGGAAGGCGCACTGACTTTGTCGTGAGCAGTCGCCCACCAAACCTCAGCGTAGACAGATCGCAGCCAACAGGCTGATGTAATTTTGATGTCAATATTCGCGGCCAGTGCGGACATCTACAGTCAAGGGTGTGATTCTTCAATCACAGGTTAGTTGAATACTTATTCTATTATTTAATTGTTGTCGTGATGCCGTGCTGAGTTCCCGGAATGAATTAATTGCCGACGTAAAATTAAGTTGTCGCGTAGCGTTATCCGTTACAGTTGGCGGTTTGCATTTTTAAGTAGGCTTTATCGATCAGCAATGTAATGTGTTACCTGACGGAACAAGCCGTATTCCACAGCGAGTGGTGTGTAAATAAAATAGGCCGAACGATGTGCTTTACAGTGTGTAGCAGTTACGGGTTTGGTTTATTCATTACGCAGGCAAGGCGACAGTTTGTCCGTCATTACATCAACATGCTAGACGCTGTAAATGATAAGGTAGAGCTTATTATTAGAAATGTTTAATGTGATTCGTGACATTAGAATGGTAACGTAATTGTTCTATCAGTGATGGTGATGTTTCGAGGAATCAAGGTGAAATCAGCAGTGGTGTATTTGCTGTGTGCAGATAGCAGTGTTATTCCGCGTAAGCCGAATGGCGTTGCATCGGTAGGATAACAATTGATAAGAAGTATTCATGATACTATTGTTACTGCTGGTTGTCATGTCCGTCCGCAAGGATGACCGTGCGTGTTCCATCGTACGTTTGTCTAGGCAGCGGGAGGTAGGCCGGTGCCCCCAACCCGATCGGTAATAGGTCCGACCCAATGCAATCGTGCATATCCGATGAGTGAACATACCCGATCGAGGGTGATGCGGCACTCCGTAATTCGAGGCCGAGGTGTCTAGATAGATCGAGGTTTGAACCTAACCGTTTCTGTCTCTATTCTACTCTTCTGGAACCCTGACTCGGTTCATGGAGTACTTGGAGTACTGCCGTGAAGTAGTAGTATATGAGGGACATAACCCCCCCCCCCCCCCCCAAAAAAAAAAAAAAGGTGGAGCCAGAGTTTGGTAGTGGAGTCTGGAGGTTTGCTACATTGGATGACGTGACTTAAGTCGTCCCGGGACAAGGTACACGAGACCCACAGTAGCTGTGGGAAAGTGTAATGGTGGATGGCCACCACAGCTGTGCTCGACGGCACAGGTATGACTGACCTGAAAGATAGTCAGTGAATACAAGGGCAACTCAGGATCTGGGGCAGGGATCCCAGACCTGACACTATGGCTGTGATATGATTTTGTTATTTAAGTGTAACAAGTCCTGAGTTCTCCTTAGTTACTGCTATAGTAATGAATTATTAGGAGTATAATTCATTATGGACATATAGTTATTAATGTGTGTAATTCATCAGTCCATGGGTTAAGGGATTGAGGAATTGATGAGTCTGTCAGGAAGGAGATGTCCTGCTGGACACCTTCTCGATACTGTAATCCCTACACTGAAAGGAAAGTAAGTGTATATGTTGATTGATGATGGGAGATGAAACCGGATTGGACTGGCACCAGGCGAAGGATGCTTGACAGAGTCATACAGTCGACTCTGGTGCTAGGGGTTATATGTAGCCCAGAAGTGTTACTTGACTGAACAGGTGTGCTATTGCTTTTTCTACCATCATTATGCCTATATATTATAGTGACTAAGTAGATCTATGATGTGATGATTTCATACTCATGTTGGTAGACATGAGGAATGTCTGAGAGGCAGGTGACAGGGTGGAGATGCGGGTAGTCTTTGTTGTAGTTGAGTACTCACACCAACCTCTCCGTGTTTCAGGATCTGTTATTACTGTACAGAAGAAGAGTCAAGAGCTGCACCATGAGCTCTATGGGCCCACTCATTCCAGTGCCTATCCAGAAGTTGATTGAGGCCATACTGGGAGTGGTTGTCTGATTCTGCAAGATCAATGTTGGAAGGAGCTGAGTGCTGAATAAGTCGGTAGGTCTAGGTTAGGACCTCCGTCAAGAGTCCGACGAGTGTCATCCGATCCTGAGAGGATCCAACACTGAAACGTCTGGTGATTCAAGCCAGTGAAGCACTGGTGACATTCAGTCTCTGTGTAAACCTTGGTAATTGCAAGGTAGTGACCTTTCAAGTTGAGCGAAGTGATCATTGTTACCGGTCACCATGACCTGTGTTATATGCTTCTGGCCCGGCTGGGTTATGGGACACCATGTATCAGTTGATGCTTAAATAGTGGTTTTACATTGGTTACCTTTATGAAGCCAACATGTGGTCCAGTGAACTAGGACATTGATTACAACATTGGTGGAAACACCTGAGGGACATGTTTGTTAAGGTAGGGAGCTACCTCATGCCAACGTGATGAACTGTTGACAATGTTTGTGAAGGTAGGGAGCTACCTCATGCGATCGTGATGAACTGTTGACAGTGTATGCTAGGTTGTGATTACTACCCATTGATCAGGGTAGTTACATGATACTGTGTGAAGATCTATTGTCCAAGGACATGGAACTAAGGTGAAGTGTTTAGTCACCTGATAGACTTTACCAGTGACATTGTGTGTTCGTGTGGAGCAACCGCTTATTGTGTAAGTGACATATCAGTGTGTGGGTCACAGATGAGATAGAAGAGTGACCTGGCTCTTGTGTATTTTGAGACGGCGGTACATGTTTTTTTTCTGCAAATGGGAGACCGCTAATGTTATAGGGTCGGCCCAGACTTCATCAGGAGTGTGACGAGGGAAATAGTACGACAGCAAGGAAGGATCCTTGTTCATCAGTGCAGTGTCAGTCAGGCAGTGGTACTGCGCTTGATCAGCCCTTGCTTGGTTCTCTGGGTGAAGAGGGAACTTTGGAGAGGCAGCAGACCTTGGAGTTCCAGTCCACTGGAGGAGCGTGGGTGAGTCGCTACCACGACTGGACAACCGCACGAGCTATCGTCCGCCTCCATGATGAATACTCATCTGCGTCTTTGATCTTGTACATAGTTC
Source organism: Cepaea hortensis (assembly GCA_963921405.1). Lineage (NCBI taxonomy): Eukaryota > Metazoa > Mollusca > Gastropoda > Stylommatophora > Helicidae > Cepaea > Cepaea hortensis. The sequence continues at coordinate 77,918,341 of OY992895.1, read as the reverse complement.
TTCTAGTCTGGCTTTCAGCCATCCTTCTCTGTGTTGTGGTTGACGTAGTTCAGAATTAAATTTTTTTTGTTCTCTTAGCTATGACTTTGTGCAGTGATATGACTGGTGTCTGGTCCGAGCCCCCTTGGGGTTTGGAACCCTAGGTGAGGGAGGGGAGGTTAAGCTGTCCCGGCTTGTGTGGGGCCTGGTAGATGTAGAGTGCTATTGAGGTGGTTGGAGCAAAGGCAGGGGATAGTATCTATCGTGGCAAACCAGTCCAAGCCCCGGCGGTCTTGTCACAAGATAGAGTGGGGGCCCGCCCGGGATCTTCTCTTTGTTCTGACATCTCGTAGGAATAGGTTATAGTGTCATCTGTCCTATACCTATTATCTACTTGACGAGTAGGGCTACTGAAACCTTTCTCTTCGACGTGGACAGACATTTAGTTAAGTTAGTATAGATACATAGTTACAGTGTTGGTTGGAGAGCAGTTAGCATTGTGATTGGGTATTGCATATCTATACTGATACTAAGTTACACTAAGCATGGCTACTCGTACTTTAGATTTAGCTAAGGTGCGGGCATCTGCAACTGAGATGGGATTGGAATGTGAGGAGTTCAAAGCCTATGTACTGGAAGTAGAGAGAGACTTCAGAGCAGAAGAGAGGGAGAGAAGAAAGTCAGAAATTGAGCTGGAAGCTCGAAAGGTAGCACTTGAAGAGCAAAAGTTGGTGGCAGACCAACAAGCACGAAAACTGGCAGCTGACCTAGAGTCTAAGAAATTAGATGCTAGGAAGTTGGAAATGGAACATGAGTTCCGTATGAAGCAACTTGAGGTAGAGGCTAAATCGGTTGGTGAGTCTGAGGGAGCAGTAGGTGGAGTAGCTTTACCTAGCTCATCAGTAGCCAGCAGACCAGCTTACCATGCTATGAAATGGCCGTTTCCACCATTTGAACCGTACCAAGAGAAGATAGATCAATTCTTGGAGAAGTTCGAGGCAATGTGTAAAGCTATGGGTTTAGAGCCTGAGCGTTGGAATCTTAAGCTTTCACAAGGACTCCGTGGCACCGCGTACGAAGTGTATGCGCGTCTTCCCCCAGGGATGGAAAATGATTATCCAACCCTGAAATCGGCTCTTTTGAAAAGATTCGAAATGACAGCCCATGCTTACAGGCGGAGGTTCAGAACTTCCAAGAGAGAACCAGGTGAGATGTTCTCGGCCTATAGTGTGAGGTTGAACTCATACCTGTTGAAGTGGATGGCATTGGCCAATTTCAAAGAGGATTATGAGAGTCTGAGAGAGTTGATGGTGGTGGATCAAATGAAAATGCAGATGTCCAAGCCTTTAAGGAATTTCTTAGGGGAAAATGGGGCGGAAAGGCTTGACATAGTAAATAAGTTAGCTGAAAGGTATGTGGAAGTCTATGGTGAGACTGGGGATTCCAGTCAGACTGATTCACAGAAAAGGCAGAAGGGGCTTGATCAGAAGCCCAAGACCAAAGGTCCCAAAGAATCATCCAATGTAGCAGATCCTGTGGTAAAAGACTCTGGTAAGAAACCCGATAAGCAAAGCCCTCCCGCCTCCCCAAAACGGAAGTGGAGTAAGAGGTGGTGTAAGCACTGTAAGTCTCCTTCCCATAATACTGTAGATTGTCTGAGGAAGCCAAAGGACTTGCACTTTGCGTGTCTCGCCTCTACTAGAGGTAGACCTAGCGAGACCACACCTAAGGGTCGGGAGAAACCAAAGTCTGAGAAATCACCTGTGATCGAAACGATAGAGGTGAATGGGAAGCAGGTGGAATGTCTATACGATACAGGATTGCAGTTTGAAGCTGTAATCTCATCCCACCTTGTGAGCCCAGGGCAGCTCACCGGCGAGACAAGAGAATTTCAGCTGGCCATGAGGAGCTCCGTAGCTATGGACTTGCCGATTGCTCGGATTGACATTCGGTGCAGGTACGTTACGGGTAGCATCCAGGCGGCTGTGCTGCCTGATCCTATTTACCCTTTGATCCTCGGTCGTCCGCATGTATTCCTGGGGGACCCCAGGGAACATTGTCTAGTGAGCGCTAGGCAGGCCAGGGCTAAGGATGGAAAAAGGCAGTGTGGTAAGGAAATAGACCATTCTCTTGCGAGGTTAGTGAGCAGTGCTCAAAGTAGGGACCCGACTTTGCGTCCTTACTTACTGGAGGTGTCCCAAAGTTCTGTCCCGCCAACTCCGGGTCAGTTCTATGTAGAAAACCGGTTGCTTTATTGTAGAGCCGGGCAAGGGGATAGCCAGTACGGTCAGATGGTAGTCCCTACTGACTACAGATCCCGCTTGATACATAGAGTGCATACCTTATCCTTAACCGGACATAAGGATGTGGGGACAACAGTCCAGTGTCTTTCCAGCCACTACCACTGGCCTGGAATGACAGGCGACGTGCGGAGATATATCCGGTCGTGCCCAACGTGTTGTCTGGCAGCACCAAAGCACAAGACCAAAAACGGTTTATCTCTGCAGATTGGAGATAGGGTTCTCGCGCTTCTCCCAATCGAGGGGGCGGAATTCGAACTCGGATGGCAGGGCCCTTTTCCTGTGGAGCGGATAATGTCCCGATCCACGTATGAGGTGAAGGTCCGCGGGGAATTGCGTAAGTTCCATTGTACTCTCCTTCAGAATTTGGAGAGGTCCGAGGTAGTTTCTCCACAAGATAGTGCGACTACCATCGCGCTAGATTCGGTTCTGGGTCCAGACGAGGGCGAGGAAGACTCAGTCCTACGCAGTACATCCTGTGGGGAGGGTCTGCGGTCTCCTGAGCGTTCAACCGTAGATAGGGCGAACGGGCTCCGTCGGGAAGAGGCCCATGGTGTTAAGCACACTGGGAATCGAGGTCGGACAGGCGAAGTCACATCTGGCACGACGGGATCGTCGGGTGACTCGATACGCCGACAGGCTCACTGTCCTTACTCGCGGGAGAGAAGGCAGGAGCAAGGGTACTCCAGACGAACCTGGAGTAAGCGACCATTCATTTCGGTCGACATCCGCGAACAGTCCACGAAGGTGATGCCTAGTCGGGATAGGAAATATCCTATTGTCGGAAGGGACGAACGAACCTTCAGTAAAGTAACCGATGGCCTGCAACAGGTGGATGCGGAACAGTCCAGTGTAGACAGATCCTGTAAGCCAATCACCAGGCCGTTACGTTTCGGGCCTAATCGCTGGAGATAACGTATGTTTGAGGCGGTGGTTGGTGATCCAGCATCCATACCATTCTGGTGGATCTCCGCAGGGAAAGTGAATGTTATGGAACGTCTTTTCCTGGGAATCCAATCTTGATAGAGTAGAGGTTCAGAGTTCAGACCGATCTTTGTCTAGTGAGTTCGACCGGGTCGACCATCTTAAGTGGGGGGCTATGTGACGAAACGGATAAAGATCGGCAGATCTCTGCATAATATCCCTTTGAAGGGAGTGCGATGCGTTGGTCTCCCTTGAATTAATATCAATTAATAGGGGATTCACCATCAAAAAATAGTGCGGGGCGGAGCTATTCTAGTTATTTATAGAAAAATCTAGAATGTTCCCTCAAGTGCGTACGTGGTAGAGATCTCTAAGTTCACGAGTGCTTCATGCAGCACGGGGTGGTGGAACTTATCGTGACTCTGGTTTTCTTCATGAATTATGAAAGTCACGCGGCCCGTGTAGGCGAGTGGAAGGCGCACTGACTTTGTCGTGAGCAGTCGCCCACCAAACCTCAGCGTAGACAGATCGCAGCCAACAGACTGATGTAATTTTGATGTCAATATTCGCGGCCAGTGCGGACATCTACAGTCAAGGGTGTGATTCTTCAATCACAGGTTAGTTGAATACTTATTCTATTATTTAATTGTTGTCGTGATGCCGTGCTGAGTTCCCGGAATGAATTAATTGCCGTCGTAAAATTGAGTTGTCGCGTAGCGTTATCCGTTACAGTTGGCGGTTTGCATTTTTAAGTAGGCTTTATCGATCAGCAATGTAATGTGTTACCTGACGGAACAAGCCGTATTCCACAGCGAGTGGTGTGTAAATAAAATAGGCCGAACGATGTGCTTTACAGTGTGTAGCAGTTACGGGTTTGGTTTATTCATTACGCAGGCAAGGCGACAGTTTGTCCGTCATTACATCAACATGCTAGACGCTGTAAATGATAAGGTAGAGCTTATTATTAGAAATGTGTAATGTGATTCGTGACATTAGAATGGTAACGTAATTGTTCTATCAGTGATGGTGATGTTTCGAGGAATCAAGGTGAAATCAGCAGTGGTGTATTTGCTGTGTGCAGATAGCAGTGTTATTCCGCGTAAGCCGAATGGCGTTGCATCGGTAGGATAACAATTGATAAGAAGTATTCATGATACTATTGTTACTGCTGGTTGTCATGTCCGTCCGCAAGGATGACCGTGCGTGTTCCATCGTACGTTTGTCTAGGCAGCGGGAGGTAGGCCGGTGCCCCCAACCCGATCGGTAATAGGTCCGACCCAATGCAATCGTGCATATCCGATGAGTGAACATACCCGATCGAGGGTGATGCGGCACTCCGTAATTCGAGGCCGAGGTGTCTAGATAGATCGAGGTTTGAACCTAACCGTTTCTGTCTCTAATATTCTACTCTTCTGGAACCCTGACTCGGTTCATGGAGTACTTGGAGTACTGCCGTGAAGTAGTAGTATATGAGGGGCATAACCCCCCCCCCCCCCAAAAAAAAAAAAGGTGGAGCCAGAGTTTGGTAGTGGAGTCTGGAGGTTTGCTACATTGGATGACGTGACTTAAGTCGTCCCGGGACAAGGTACACGAGACCCACAGTAGCTGTGGGAAAGTGTAATGGTGGATGGCCACCACAGCTGTGCTCGACCGGCACAGGTATGACTGACCTGAAAGATAGTCAGTGAATACAAGGGCAACTCAGGATCTGGGGCAGGGATCCCAGACCTGACACTATGGCTGTGATATGATTTTGTTATTTAAGTGTAACAAGTCCTGAGTTCTCCTTAGTTACTGCTATAGTAATGAATTATTAGGAGTATAATTCATTATGGACATATAGTTATTAATGTGTGTAATTCATCAGTCCATGGGTTAAGGGATTGAGGAATTGATGAGTCTGTCAGGAAGGAGATGTCCTGCTGGACACCTTCTCGATACTGTAATCCCTACACTGAAAGGAAAGTAAGTGTATATGTTGATTGATGATGGGAGATGAAACCGGATTGGACTGGCACCAGGCGAAGGATGCTTGACAGAGTCATACAGTCGACTCTGGTGCTAGGGGTTATATGTAGCCCAGAAGTGTTACTTGACTGAACAGGTGTGCTATTGCTTTTTCTACCATCATTATGCCTATATATTATAGTGACTAAGTAGATCTATGATGTGATGATTTCATACTCATGTTGGTAGACATGAGGAATGTCTGAGAGGCAGGTGACAGGGTGGAGATGCGGGTAGTCTTTGTTGTAGTTGAGTACTCACACCAACCTCTCCGTGTTTCAGGATCTGTTATTACTGTACAGAAGAAGAGTCAAGAGCTGCACCATGAGCTCTATGGGCCCACTCATTCCAGTGCCTATCCAGAAGTTGATTGAGGCCATACTGGGAGTGGTTGTCTGATTCTGCAAGATCAATGTTGGAAGGAGCTGAGTGCTGAATAAGTCGGTAGGTCTAGGTTAGGACCTCCGTCAAGAGTCCGACGAGTGTCATCCGATCCTGAGAGGATCCAACACTGAAACGTCTGGTGATTCAAGCCAGTGAAGCACTGGTGACATTCAGTCTCTGTGTAAACCTTGGTAATTGCAAGGTAGTGACCTTTCAAGTTGAGCGAAGTGATCATTGTTACCGGTCACCATGACCTGTGTTATATGCTTCTGGCCCGGCTGGGTTATGGGACACCATGTATCAGTTGATGCTTAAATAGTGGTTTTACATTGGTTACCTTTATGAAGCCAACATGTGGTCCAGTGAACTAGGACATTGATTACAACATTGGTGGAAACACCTGAGGGACATGTTTGTTAAGGTAGGGAGCTACCTCATGCCAACGTGATGAACTGTTGACAATGTTTGTGAAGGTAGGGAGCTACCTCATGCGATCGTGATGTACTGTTGACAGTGTATGCTAGGTTGTGATTACTACCCATTGATCAGGGTAGTTACATGATACTGTGTGAAGATCTATTGTCCAAGGACATGGAACTAAGGTGAAGTGTTTAGTCACCTGATAGACTTTACCAGTGACATTGTGTGTTCGTGTGGAGCAACCGCTTATTGTGTAAGTGACATATCAGTGTGTGGGTCACAGATGAGATAGAAGAGTGACCTGGCTCTTGTGTATTTTGAGACGGCGCTACATGTATTTTTTCTGCAAATGGGAGACCGCTAATGTTATAGGGTCGGCCCAGACTTCATCAGGAGTGTGACGAGGGAAATAGTACGACAGCAAGGAAGGATCCTTGTTCATCAGTGCAGTGTCAGTCAGGCAGTGGTACTGCGCTTGATCAGCCCTTGCTTGGTTCTCTGGGTGAAGAGGGAACTTTGGAGAGGCAGCAGACCTTGGAGTTCCAGTCCACTGGAGGAGCCTGGGTGAGTCGCTACCACGACTGGACAACCGCACGAGCTATCGTCCGCCTCCATGATGAATACTCATCTGCGTCTTTGATCTTGTACATAGTTCTTCTAGTCTGGCTTTCAGCCATCCTTCTCTGTGTTGTGGTTGACGTAGTTCAGAATTAAATTTTTTTTGTTCTCTTAGCTATGACTTTGTGCAGTGATATGACTGGTGTCTGGTCCGAGCCCCCTTGGGGTTTGGAACCCTAGGTGAGGGAGGGGAGGTTAAGCTGTCCCGGCTTGTGTGGGGCCTGGTAGATGTAGAGTGCTATTGAGGTGGTTGGAGCAAAGGCAGGGGATAGTATCTATCGTGGCAAACCAGTCCAAGCCCCGGCGGTCTTGTCACAGTCTGTGAGTGCCAATGAATGCATGTGAATTTATTTACTATGGTATGATATTATTTGGGAAGCTTTATTCGCAATGCAATAGAATCGAATTGTGAATCATCATCATCAAGTGCCTGGTTGGTGAACTGGATAGCAGCCGTCCTACATTCGCGCGGGTTGCTCTCCATCTGGGTGTATGGACCTCAGAGCCACATATTTTAACCCCGGGACTGCCACAGGGATCAGCAATCTCACCGTTGCTCTTTAATGTGGATACGAGCAAGATTGAAAACTAGAAGCACCAGCGGTTGGAAGGATACTAACATTTGCAGATGATATTCTTGCATATAAGCATGGGAGAGATAGGGAGCAAACAGCCCAGGAGCTACAGGGAGCAGTAAACAATGTGATTGACTGGTGCACTGAAATGAGTGCTGTCATCCACCCAGAAAAGGCAGCTGTTTTGTGGTGCTCTCTGGGCAACAGGATTGTGAGAGCTGATGTCCCAAGCCTCACGATAGATGGTGGAAGCTGTCACGAAAACCACTGAAGTTAACGATCAGATGATACAAATAACAGAGACAGTCTGATTCACAGTTGCAAGTTGTTTGTTACTGGCGGCGGTGAGATCAAACGGTAAAGCCGTCCTTGAGAATTCCCTGGAAGACGGAAAATATGACGAGGTTATTTTGCCGACTCGCATGATAAAAGAGAGACGGGTGCTGTAGTTGAGATAAGGGAGACAATAATTCTTGTGATGTTAGGGAAATGGATAGTCTGCCCTTGGGACCATCTGGTGTTGACATCAAAGGACGTCACTAGAACAATCCAAGACTGTTTGAAAAACCTAACTTGTTGCAGCGATTGTAAACAAGAGAGTTGGCCTAGACGGACGGTGTTTCGCTAGCTCTGTATGCATTTGGAAAACATCTACCGTGTTCGGGATTAATTAAATTTAATATACACGTGCCTGTCATGGCAAAATGTAGATGTAATTCAGGAGTAAAGCAGTGTTACATAAGGTACTCCATAGATTGTATTTAGGTATAATTAATGTAGGATAGACTGGTGATAGTTAGAGTTTAGGACTTCAACGTAGTGTGTTGCGTTGTGGTTAGGCAGTAAAAGAATGTCGGTGACTGTAGGCAGCTGCATTGTAAAAACTAGCTAGGGTGATATGGTAATTAGCTCTGCTAGTGAGAATAGTGTAGTGGGGTGATATTTGGAGAGATTGAGGATGGGTTGGGAGATAGGGGAAATGTCCAATGGTAGGATCTTCCAGTGGGTGCCTACTGGAGTTCTGCACTCTGTCTGTTGGTTTTTCCTTGTCTTATCCTAATTCGAACCAAGATTATGAGCTCCTCTGCTCCATGACAGAGTTTAGTTCGCTGATAAATACCTGAGCGAGGCCGTAGGCCTACACTCAGCTAGTAAGGTCAGTGACTAGTGCTCTCACCAGGTGTGTTATTTCTCTAACAGGTTCCCCGCCAGTTACGAGGAAGTTCTACACTGGTTTTGATGAAGTTCTACTCCGGGTAGGAAGAACACAAGATGAACAGTCAATGTTTTAATAAGATGACTAACTTCAGAGAAGAAAGTTTATACAATATTGTTTATGCTGGGCCCATGATCAGGAGGGTCCACCAGAACATGGCTCAGTTGAGCAAAACCATATAAACGATTCCTGTGTGATAGGGTTCACCTAGGATGGGTGATGTTCGTTTTTACACCATATATCAAATGAACACCAGGGAATAAAAAGGAACACTAAACGTAGCATTCACATGGAGTTGTAGATTCCAGTGGAATATTACAAGGGACATTGTGTTTGGTGATAATCTAGACAATAGATAGAATCAAGTGTGTTACCAATAACAGTGATACATATTTTCACAGTACAGGGATTGGTACATTTAAGAACTATAGGGACTTATAGTATGCAGTGTGTAACCGATCCATGATCAGTGTTAAACTATGCACTGTATCTATTTCGGATGATCATGTATATGGATTACCAAGTAGCTACCAGAGAAAGTCAGCGACTGGCAGGAGAGACACATCGCTCGGTGAGGTCTTTATGTGCTGAGCTAACGTGCTGTGGTGTAACCTTGCTAGGATGATCTGACTTGGCTCCTAATCTGCTGGTCCGATTCTACACACATTATAGTATACGACACACATTCTTCGCATACACTTCTCACATACATTACACTTTTCTTTTAATAAATTAATTGTTATTAATTTTTAGAAGCTAGAGTTGTTGGGTATGTTGTGTTGGGGAAGAATGAGAGGGGGCATGATCCAGTGCTGATAGAGAGAGAGAAAGAGAGAGAGAGAGAGAGAGAGAGAGAGAGAGAGAGAGAGAGAGAGAGAGAGAGAGAGAGAGAGAAAGAGGTGTGTGGTGGACGGAATCTAGTGGATTCTCCAGGATAATGATAGGGGGTTAAAATATAATGTGGGTGTTGATTCCCCTCACTCCGGGGACGACATTAAAGGTAATCCACGACAGAAGCGTCAACAGAGAGAACAAACTGAAGTATCTGGGAATCACATTTGACAGGAGCCTGTCCTTCAAGGACCATGTGAAGACGGTTGTGACAAGGTCTCAAAAGGGATTCAATGTACTTAAAACTATGGCTGCAATGGACACAGAACAGAGAATGCTTTTCACACTATACCAGCACTTGATCCTCTCAGTGATTGATTATGGACTAGGACTGCTCACCGTCTCAAAGAGTCAGCTGGTGAAATTAGAGCGCATACAGAACGAAGCTATGCGAGTCATTCTGGGATGCACCTGTCACATAATGGTCCAACATGATTTAACCAGTGATGAGAATAAAGGGCGATCTGAATTAGCGGATGTTCGAGGCCAACGGTTGTTTCAACAACTCCAGAAAATGTAACTGCACGTGTTTACATCTGATCGACAGATTGGGAACATTCGGTGGTGAGTGAGACAAATCCCGGCATCGCTTTGACAGTTTGTCAACATTTGAATACAGATGGAACCCGTGGGATCATGGTGGCAATCGGATGTCGGCCATCACATGTCGGGCAAAATTAACAGTTGCAGATGTGTAGGGGAAGTGAATGAGCTGAATCATACATCGCTTTAACAGATTATAAACAAGTCGGATTGGAAGCGGAAGTACTCAGCTCGGAAGAAAACAGTCCGTCTGTCAATTCATGGTTTCCGGACGTAAAGAAGATTGGCAGCTTGTTGGGGAAAACTGTTATTGGGATCATACAGTAACTCGTTAGTTTGTTGGAGGAGTCAAAACAACTGATGACAACTTTGACAGTGACTATGCCAGGGAAAATGGATTCTTGACAATGGATGATATGCCCAAATAACACCTGTGTGGACCGGAAGAATACTGTCACGTGACCAATTTTAGGTTTTGCCAAAAACCAGGATTGGAGAGGACAGTTGAACTCAAACCTTGGATTTTAGTGGACGTGCTTCGGAACTGTGGTTCTGATGGGAAAATGTCTACCGTGTGCGAATTGAGTTAATTTAATTTCACACGTGCCTGTCATGGCAAGAGTGGATGTAATTTGATCTAGCTGCAGAGTTGCCTAAGGTAGAACCTATTATAATTAGTTCTAATTAATATAGGCTGTAGCCTTGTTAAACTAGAGAGTGATACTTAGCTCTGTTAGTTGAAAATAGATTAGTGAAGTGTTGATAAGCTTTACTAGTTGAGAATTTAGTAAGGAGGGATAATTGGGATATTCCCGTAGGTGTCCCTGGTGGGCGGGGTTCCGCATTCTGTTTGTTGATTTTTTTTTTCTTGTCTTGGCCTGATGATAACCTATGTGTTCAGTCATCTGTCCATGACAGAGTAGGTTCATTATATTGTCTGAGCGAGGCCGATGGCCACGATCATCTAATAGAGATCAGTGACGGGGAGGCTATCACTGGTTGTCTGATTTATGTTACAGGTTCCCTCTGGTTGGAATGAAGAACACGGAACCCAGGAAAAATCCGATCCCGGATAGAGTTTGGCGCAGGAAGATTGGCCAGCAACTTTATCAAAGAGCTTATGCTAGAGGAAGATGATCAACATTGCTCAGTGGAGCTGAATGGTATATGTATCCTACAGGATAAATACCGAATGAGTTTAGGTCATACCAGTTTTAACACACCAGTAGTGATGGATATTCAGTTCACTTATGACTAGAACAAAAAAATAAAGGACTCTATTGGAGTATAGACAATAACTGTTTAATAGTGAGAACTAGTGAACATTTATCAAGAGACAAAAAGTCTTGTTCACAGGACAGTGTTCCATGTTTGTTTCAGCGCACCGGAATTATGAAGCCGGAGTTTCTATAAACTATTAGGAACAGTTGCGTTAGGAACAATAATAGTTTTTTCCACGGATTATATATTTACATGGGATTCAGATCTCATGGTCATCAAAGTTCCTGGAAGAGGACATGTCTGGAGAGAAGGATACGACTTCGGTGAGGTCTAGTGTACTGACTCGTGTGATGTCGTGTAATCCTTGCCATGATGTGTACACTATGATCCTGAACTTTGAGGGCTGACACATACATTTATGTTATAATACACGACACACATTTTCTTCGCACACACGTCTCATATACGTCACACTTTTCTTTTAATAAATTAATCTTTATTAATTTTTAGAAGCAAGAGTTGTTGAGTATGTTGCGTTGGGGAAGTATGAGAGGGGGCATAGTACGACAGTGAGAGAGTGATAGGAAGGTGTCCACGGGCTGATGGAGTGTGTTGGACGGAAGCTGGTGGATTCTCCAGGATATTGATAGGGAAAAAATATTGTAATGTGGGTGTTGACTCTCTTCACTCCAGGGACGACACTTTAAAGGAGGACACGACAGCACCAGAGACACCCCAGTTGTGTGTATGCGTTACATCCTTGGTTTGCCGTCTGTTGCAGGTAGGCTCAAGGTGATGCAGGCGAAGGCATACCTCAGAGTAGCTTCAGACACAGATCACCCTTTGCATGAGGCGCTAGACGCCGTTAAGGGTCAGCGACTGATAAGAGGGAAATTATGGATGGCTCAGGCGGAGGATACGATCAGACAGGTGTACCCCCTGGAGAACATTAGGAGAGGAGAAGAGTGGGTCAGAGTGTCAGCGGCGCAGTCAGACCTGTGCAGAGTTATAATCACATTGAGCCGGGAGTGCAGGGAGTGGCCAGCAGGGGCTACGGAAGTGGAAATTCAGCAACTAATTCAGGATAATGCTCGCTCAGGTGATGTGATTATCTACATAGATGGGTCGGTGTTGAGAGGTAGGAGAAGTGCCTGGGGGTTCTTAGCAAAAGCCAATGGTCGACGTTTACTGCAGGAGAGCCTGGCATATGATACCACAACATCTAGCTGAAGAATGGAGGTGGAGGCGGTCAGTGCAGCTTTCCGCTGGATGGAGAATACGATACACACACACACATCGTGATTGTAACTGACTCAGAAAGCATGCTGAGTAGGGTGAAGACAGGCACGCTTCGTGCAGAGTGGCTTGTTTCGCTTCGGAGGTCACGGGTGACAAGCATCGTCTGGATCTTTTCTCCGGGGCATGCTGGTGTGCTGGGGAATGAACAGGCGGACAGACTGGCTGGCTCGGCAAAACTTGGTGGAGTATTGATGCATGACAAAGCAGATGTGGTTGCGACCTTGTGGGAGCATGTGTACACCTCGGAGGAGCAAATGAATCACCATGGTTTGGCAAGAATGCGACAGCGAGGGGTGACGAGGGGATCTGGCCGACGATCAACGCTCAGAGGAAAGGCGAGACGGACATATAATCAGATTGCTACTGGTACTATTAAAGTTGGAACTCTTCGCTGGCTGCTGAGGATGGGGACGGAGCGCTTATGGGAATGCCCCGAATGCTGTGATGTCGATTCCTAAATCAATCAATCAATCAATCAATCAATCAATCATCAAGTGCCGTGCCGTCTGGCGTAGACGTTCATGGCTCTCCATAGATCTCGGTCTTTGGTTTTCTGGATCAACTCTGCTGCTGATATTCCTCCATGCCACCGTCTCAATCCATCCAGCATGATTTGTCTTGGTCTGCCTCTGCCTCTCTTCCCCTCGAACTTTCCAGTTGTCACGATGTTCTCCAGTCCCTCTCTTCTCATCACGTGACCGAAGAAAAATGTTTGTCTCTGTCTTATTGTTGTATATAATGTTCTAGTTTCATTAGCGTGTCTCAGGCAGTCGTCGTTAGTTACTCTGGCAGTCCAAGGAATTCGCAACAATCGTCTCAGGAACCACATCTCTGTTGCTTCTAATTTCTTCTTAATTTGTTCATTTACATTCCAAGATTCACTGCCATACAGCAAAACTGGTTCTACATAGCATTTCAGCACTCTCTTTCTTACATTCAGTGATAGTGACTTATTGCATAAGATACTCTTCATTTTCTGAAATGCGGCTTTTGCCTGCCTTATTCTGCTCCTAATCTATCGAACCTCGTGCTCCCGCGTGACAGGCGGAGACACTTATCACTATGCTACTGAATACACATTAATAGTATTATAATAGAACAACGAAAAATTATAATATAGCCACACGCATAGGAATAATCACGTGACCTACTTCTACTGCGAATATAATGTTTCTCTATTCGCAATGCAAATAGTCACTTCGATGTTATTTTTTGTTTCGGTAATCATTACGGCATAATGCCATTGACTATTTGAAGTATTTGAGAGTATCTCTGAGCAGGGTGACCAGATTGGCTTTTTAAAGCCAAATTTGACAAATTTGGCTTTTTAAAAACAGGTTTGGTGTCAGAAAATCAGTTTGGCTTTTTGGCTTTCTTTTGGCTTTTTAACAATTTGTAATGGTATATGCCTCTTTTTTGAATTTTTACAGTTAATTGTTGTCTTGTGTTACTATTTTTTAGCAAAAACAAATGCAAAATGATAAGCTTATCTGGCCATGTTCTATGCGCACTGAAGCACTGCGCAGCTTACTGTTTAGTAGTTAAGTTTTCAAATTAATTATACCTTCATAGCAATCGCGAGTCGCAACTCGCAAGTATTTCTTATTAATGTTATTGACTGAACCTATTATCATGCCAAAGTGGAAACCATCTTATGATACTAATCGGAAATATAATGATCAATGGGAAAAGACATTTGTGTGACTCAAGAAATCCACTGACGGTTCTGAACAGGCATATTGCAAACTGAAACTGTGCCATTGTAATATTGTTCCAAGATTTTCAAATCTCGCAAATCATGCAACAACAGAAAAACACAAGCGGAGCGAGCCATCTTCTTCACAAAAAACACTTTCAGTGGTGACAATAAGCAAGAAAATTGATGACAAAGTTAAATTAGCTGAAAATTAGGATGAAATTGAAAAATGTAATCAATCATTAAAAAATTGCATTGGTTTTGCATCCGATGGTGCTTCCAGTATGGTTGGATGCAACAATTCAGTTTGGTCCAGAATGACAGATGTATCTCCTTCATGTGTTCAGTATAAGTGTGTTTGCCATTCATTAGCATTGTGCATCAAATATACAGTGTCAAAACTACCTTAAAACATTGGACTTTTGCTGACAGAAATACCAAATTGGTTTAGACATAGCAATCTAAGACGAGAAGCATTTAAAGATTTATTCAAAATTATGAACTCATCGACAGAATTTCAGCAAGCTAGAACTGCATCACTTCCTTTGAGAAAATTTCTTCTATTCGCTGGCTTGTCCGGGGAAAAGTAATGTTCAACATTCTAATAAATTGGGAAGAACTCAAGGCTTATTTTATTTCTGCTGAATTAGCAAATTATTACACTAAATTTAAGTCACGACTTATAAAGGAAATGCTTCTAGATCAAAGAAACTACCTTTATTTTCATTTCGCAACCCCTATTATGCAGGATTTCGAAAGGTTAAATAGCCTTTTTTCAGAAAAGTAAGGCAGATTCTCACGAATTACATGAAGAACTATTTTTGCATTATAAGCGTCGTATTAGACGTTGTAGTAACAGAGAGTGCAAGGAAAGGACTCTCCTTGAATATCAAGAAAACAGTAACAATGGTAATATCAAAGAAAATGATGACACCAAAATGTGACATAGAAATAGAAGGGAAAATCCTTAACCAAGTTGATAATTTTAGATACCTAGGGGCATTTATAACATCAGATGGAAGATGTACAACAGAGATTAGGAGTAGAATAGGGCAGGCAAAAGCCGCTTTTCAGAAAATGAAGAGTATCTTATGCAATAAGTCACTATCACTGAATGTAAGAAAGAGAGTGCTGAAATGCTATGTAGAACCAGTTTTGCTGTATGGCAGTGAATCTTGGAACGTAAATGAACAAATTAAGAAGAAATTAGAAGCAACAGAGATGTGGTTCCTGAGACGAATGTTGCGAATTCCTTGGACTGCCAGAGTAACTAACGACGACTGCCTGAAACAGGCTAATGAAACTAGAACATTATATACAACAATAAGACAGAGACAAACATCTTTCTTCGGTCACGTGATGAGAAGAGAGGCATTGGAGAACATCGTAACAACTGGAAAGATCGAGGGGAAGAGAGGCAGAGGTAGACCAAGAGAAGTGATGCTGGATGGATTGAGACGGTGGCATGGAGGAATATCAGCACCAGAGTTGATCCAGAAAACCAAAGACCGAGATCTATGGAGAGCCATGAACGTCTACGCCAGCCGGCACGGCACTTGATGATGATGATGAAGCGTCGTAATAGTAGGACTTATGATACCAATAATAAGAAAAAAGATGTTTCTAATGTTGATTTTGGCATCAAATTCATGTCAGAGTGTGATAACTACATTCAGAAAAGTTCTGATACAAAAATTAATTGCCAACAAGAGGTCTTAGATCTCAAAGAAAGATGCTTATCAATGCGAGAAGAAGCACTTTATCAAGTTAGAAAGCGGCTTCCTTCAGCAAGAAATATATTTAAAGATCTAACCAATTTTAACCCTGGAATAACCTTAAACCAGGCTTCTAGACCAGTATTTTCGAAATTGCCCTTTTTGAATTTGGCTGAAGAAAACCACACTATTATTGAAGAACAATACAGAAAATTTTATAGATTGGAAGGAAGAAGAACAATTTAAAGAAAATGGACTGCCTAAAAATGCAGAGCAGTTCTGGCAAGGAGTCATGAAACATCCCCAATTTAAAGAGCTTGCTTCTTTTGTTCTTACTTGCTTAATAACACTTATTAGCAATACCGTAGTGGAGAGGATGTTCTCTCTTTTAACATGCATAAAAACCAAAGCAAGGAATAGACTTCAGCTGTCTCTCTTAGAAGCAATTATTAGAATTAGAGCAGAATCATTATCTTCAAACAAGTGCTGTAATGAATTTGTACCTTCATCCAAAATGTTGAATGATTTCAAAGCTGGAATAGTATATTCTAATGAATCCTGTACTGAATTTCAACAATGAAGAGGAATACTTATTTGAAGAAGAGGTCTTCATGTGATATAAGTATATTTTTAATATATCTTTTTACTAGGCAATGTTTGGCTTTTTTCGTGGCTTTTTCATTTTGTACTGGGCAGTGTTTGGCTTTATTTTGGTTTTTTTTATTTCGTGACTTGGCTTCTTTTGATCACGGCGATCTGGTCACCCTGTCTCTGAGGTCTTGTAGTACAAGTTGTGTACTAACTTCGGCTGTTGGTGGAAACATGGCGGTATGTTTATGTCGAACGTTGGACTAACTAAAACACACTTTCATTTTTGTAATGTTGGATATTGTACTGATATGTTGTTGAATATCGCCATACTATTTCACTGGGGAAGGGAGAGGAGGTGTCTCTGACTCTCTGTGGCTAAACAGCCCGCCCGCATAGTGTCAGTTCCGAAAGTTGTAGGTTCGACTCCTGGCTCAATCAATCATTCGGTTCACGGTTGTTTAGCATATACAGAGAATATTTTAAAATGGGGTTTCTACTTATGAAATCATAACAGTTGGATACAGCTTGACAAGACAAATCCAACGGTATCTCAACGAAGAGTTTACATTAATTCTAAGTGGAGTTGTGAATATTTTTGTGTCGTAATTTACAAACAGGAATTGTAATAATGTCATAAGAAATGAGGGACATTTTATTGCGGCTCAATAAATTGGAAGCTGAGACATTCTGCCTTCCATTACTGTGGCTTGTTTATTTTTCAACGGACAACATAGTACCGTATATTATTGTGTCCCGGATGGCGAGGCCTAACTTGATGTATTATCCATTTTTCAATAGGATGTGCCGTGACCTAAGTAACAATTAAAAATGGCTGCCAATTGTTTATTATTCATTAAAAGTATGTCACATTGCTAACAAACCTGACAAGATGTATACTTTATTGTGCATTTTGGTAACAGGAAAGTAAAAGTCACATTCCTCTTTCGATGGAATGTCGACAAGATCAAGATGATCGACTTCATTGCACCAGGTTTTATCCCATATGGCTCAGTCACTTTCCAGTCACTTTCAAGTCTCCAAGTTTCTGAGAAAAATGCACTTGACTTTTAAGACTTTTCGATAGGATGTGCTGTGACCTAATTAACAGTTATAAATAGCTGCCCTTTTATATTAAATAAATGTCATGTGAAATGTTCCTCATTAGTGAAATGTTCGTCGTTAGTGAAAAAACAATTCATTAAAATGTACTCACATTGTCTTGATGCATCCATTGCATTGTGACAGCTTTCTTTTCTTGATTAAATATCATGCATTAATGTAAGTAAATAAATTAAGCAGTCTATAATTACACTATTTTTAGTTTAGAAACTAAACTGTTCTGTATCTAAAAGTGAGCAATTAATAATTAAATACTAACTTTTAAAAAAAAACATAACTTATTTTACAGTATTATATTTAAATTTAAATGATTATGTACTGCTGCGCTGCTTAGAAAAAAAGTACTCCTTACACTACTTTATAGGTGTATACGGGTCTGAAAACTGGCTTTCAAAATTATATTCAGTCATGTCAAATGCTGAAATATTATAAAAATACACAGATACATTACTGCTATACTATAAATGGCACGTGTATTCTGTTTAATTTTAGTAATTAAATTACCAGTTCTAATTATAAATAAATACAGGTCTGCTATAATTTAGTCCTATTGTATGGGCACCGCCATCTTGAATTTTGTGTTATGATGGCCATATCTCATTTTCATGTGCTAAATATTTTTTTCCTGAACTCCAGTAAACACCAACAGTGTTCAAACTCTTCACATTTATGTAAAATTGAATGGGGGATTCAAAAATGCAACAAAATGTCAAGGTTTCTTTAAACTTCAGGAGTTATAAGACAAATTAGCTTACTATTCGTAAATAAGCTTCCGGAAATTCAAGAGAAAACAGTTTCTTGGCCGCAAACGCTTGCAGTATAGCAGAAGGACATCTACTGCAATTTTCAGAGTTGATTCCCCTGACATCATACCACGCTGGTTTAGAATAAATCAAATCGAACGAGACATGGTCAAAAACTGGAAGTGAGTCATTGGTCGCTAAATATCTCGCGGGAAAACAATTTTTTGTCAGGCCCCCCCCCCCCCCCCCCCCCCCCCCCCCACGGGCAAAGTTCGGTAACTCTGACATTGCTAGTAGGATTTTCGATCGTGATGTTAAAATTGAGTATTTACTAATGAGACCACCACAGATAGATAGGCCTTGAAAAACCAAGGATACCTCAATGATACCTGTATGTCAATTGTAAGCTGAGATATTCACATTTGAGTGTAGGTTTTCTCAGGTTAAAATATTTTCACGAAACCTTAATTTTGGTGATCTCCAGTGTGGCCCGTTATCTCCACTTCTGGTCCGTGCAAGATTGTCTCAGACGGATATGAAAACTGACTTCAAACATATGTTCCATCATGTTAAATGATTAAGCAGAATAGTAAAAGTATACAAATAAATTATTAATAATCTTTAAACTTGTATTCTCTTTAACTTTAGTAGTTCTTCTTCTTTTCGTTCATCCGGAGTGTTTTTTCAGATGTGATTGCGGTGTGTCTGTTATGCGCCCTTGGGCCGAAACCCGTAGGCCAACACATCCGTCTACAGCGTGCATTTTTGACCAGGTAGCATTCCTGGGAGACTCTCACTTTTGTGGTGCCATCTACAACCGAGCTGGCCAAGGTTGAACGGTCGAAGACAACGGTCATCCCTCAAAGGAAGGCAGGGACAGTCCATAGCATTTTCCGCCATACAAGGTTGATTCCATAGTTGCAGGGCCGACACATAGCGCCCTAGTTCTGGGCTCACCAAGGGTATAGTCACGTCCTGCTCATGGCTGCTTTAAATCCTCACTTCAATATATTGGTCATTTCGTTTGCCCCGGGCCATTCCCGCACAAACCAGACAAGTTTGCAGACGGTATCCACTCAGCGAGTTTTCAGACATGTGCTTGTCGTTGCGCCCGTCAGAGCTGTTCCAGGCACGACAGACATTCGGAAACTACCTAGTCAGAGCTGTTCCGAACAAGAGCGGCATTCGGAAACTAGGTATTTAGAGCTGTTCCCAGCACGAGAGACATTCAGATGAGACATTTCACTCTGACGTAATTGCGTAGTGTCAATTTTTAGTTTGCCACCCGTAGGACGACACTTCTGACTTCTGGCGGGCATTTTTTAATGAGGTTAGCCTTCCTCTGGTTTCGAGGCACGTTAGACTGTTGTGATGTCGCCAACATCTCAGCTGGTCAAGATAGAACGATCATCGACATCGCGGTCTGCCCTCAAGGGAAGGCAGGGGCAGACCATGGGCATTCCCTCGCTATCCAAGGAGGCTTCCATAATTGCAGAGCTGGCACATATTGCTCTGAAACTGGGCTCACCCGAGGAGTTGCCACGTCCTGCTCATGGCTGCTTTAGTTCCTCACTTCCATGTGTTGGGCAACTCGCTTGCCACTGATCGCTCAAGCACACACCAGGAGCGGTCAGACTGCGAGCGACATCCACTCGGTAAGCTTTTGATTTGACTTCGGACAACGCAATAGATTCGCTCACCGTGCGTTCCACTTCGCGTCATTGAGACGTTCTTCCACTTGTGTCTACAATCTCTATGAGTTACATACAGACAGTTTTCGTAACCATTTCCTTCGACTGGGGCACTTTTCTGACTTTTTGTACTCGCTCACGAGGTAGGCTACATGTGCTGCCGGCTCAGCACCTTACCTTCGTTCAGCAGTGAACGAGAAACGGCCTGGCCCTCTCATCCGGGAATCTTTCATATCCCCCAGCTGAGAGCCTTCGAACTTGTATCAGACCTGAGCATGTAGCTTGCTCAGTATCACGCCTCTATTTTTCGAAAGGTGGGTATCGGCCCGGCTCTCAGACCCGAGGGTTTGTGGCTTAGAGGCGTTCAGCCACAGCCCTCGACAGGGAGCCTTAAGTGTTTTGTCCGGACCAAGAACTTCTGCCTTCGTGCACCTGATTTAAATTTTTGACTGCTATCCTCAGTCTCTCTGCAGAGCAGCAGGTTGTGTCTCTCTTAGTCTGGTCCCTATCCCATGAGCTGTCCGATATATAGTTTTTCATCCATCGGAAAGCACATATGGTTGATGGGACACGCAAGCTCCCCCACCACGGCAAGGTGGAGACACATCGGGGGAGACTTTAGTAGTTCAAATTGCACGTTTTGAGTCGATGCCGATCAATATTCATATTTCCATTCACAAAGATGAACCATGTAAGCAGAAATAAATTTTTTTCTATCCCCAAGATTTATCTTCATAGATGAAACTTTCCACATAAATGTAAACATGGGTGCAGAATTTGAATATCCATCTAAAAACTGTCATTTACTGCCAATATAGTACCTTGCGGTGTATGGCAGAGGGGTCTTAGAGCCTGAGGAATAAAGGCCGCCTGGCTAGTGCAGTCGCCGCGAACTGTGCAGGGTAGGATTTTCTTTTTGCCCCCGACAGAAAAAAATCCCACACCTTACAGAGGGATCGAACCCGGGCCTCTCGAATGAGAGTCCGGCGTTCTAGCCTCTCGGCCAGCCACTCCTATCATTCAATTAAGTACACATGCTGTAAAAAATAAAATTACTTACATTTTGCTAAATTCAATTTATTTAAAAGGTCACAATAATTTCAACCAGTCGCGATGCATGGAATATTAGACAGACCTTTTCTGCTGAAACCAAGATGGTGTTTGTTATTGTCACGTGATATTTGAATGAATGAATGATGTCAAAAGCATGAATGGTCTTTACATAGCCATTTTTGAGTGACGCAGTGGATTGTGGCGCGGTATACCACTTCCGGTTTCAGTTCAGGTCGAGGCATGATCCAACCCTCTATATAGTGACTATTATTATATCCTACAACAACCACTTTAGTGCTTTTATTCTACACAGGCACCAATTAAGACATGTTTGCAGCCCATTAATAATTGGTTTAGACTTTCTCCATGCTTCTGATACTCATCTCATCTCATCATGTTCCTCTTGTACCTTGCGGTGTCGAGGTGAAGGAGCGCCCAATTATGGGCTTCATGTATCGACATTCCCATGGACTCTGCTATTCCCTCCGTCTAACGTTTACATGGTCAGCCTCTTCATCTGTTTCCATCTGGTCTGTACATAATTACTTGTTGTGGTATGCTGTTGACTGGTAACCTACTTGCATGGCCAAACCATTTGACTTGCTGCTTTCTAATAAAATCTAGTGCTGCTATAACACCCCCCCCCCCACCCACACACACTCTCTCTCTCTCTCTCTCTCTCTCTCTCTCTCTCTCTCTCTCTCTCTCTCTCTCTCTCTCTCTCTCTCTCTCTCTCTCTCTCTCTCTCTCTCTCTCTCTCTCTCTCTCTTTTACACTTTAGTCCTGATTTCTTCATTTCTGATCTTATCTCTTCTTGATACATACAACAGTAGTGATTTAACAAGTTGAAAAAATTGTTAGCACTATGGAAGCTCCTTTTATATGCTTATTTTAATATCACTATATGTTTCCCCATCTTTGTGTAAATTGATAAATTGATACATAAATATATGTGTGATTCCACTTCTAGAAGTGAAGTTTCACTAAGGGAACTTTTAGAGAGAACTAGACAATTTTTGTTTTACTTCTCTTATCTATTATTATACACTAAGAAAAATCAGGTTATTATTTGCTGTTTATTCTTATTAACTTCAATTTTCACCTATGAATTTTAAATCTAGTTGTTGTGACATCCCATCAAGTGTTTTTAGGTAGCTTCATGATACTTCCCTAATTTTTGGGGAAAATAATTGAATGGAAAAAAATAAAAATAAGTTGGATAGAACTGACAAAAAGAAATCCAATGGTAATTCATTCACTTAAGTCAATTATAATGGATACATTATTATTATTTGGTTGTGAGTGAATTGTGTCCTTTAGCTGCACAGTTGACAAATAAATGCTACTGCCAGTTGGTCGACTTGTCAAAATAATGGGAATCCATGGACATAGACCTAGATAGGAAGCTGTTTGTGGCAGGGGTCAAAGATTAAATGCCTCTGGCCTGATATATTTTATGATACTTAGAGACTTGCCACATTGGATTTTATCACAATCTTTTCTTGTTCACTTTATCTCCCATATGGTGGACTACCAATCAATTCAGCCCAAGCCATTCTATCTGTTGCTATCTCCTGCAGCTGCCCATGTCCTCCTGATATTATTCATTTGTCTCTAACTCTCTTCTCCTTGTTTTTAAATCTTCCTTTATTTCGTTTGCCCTGTCAGTTGTGGACAAAGGCTTTTCCCATGATACAATTCTCGTGTGTTCTCAGAGTATGTCATATGCAGTACAGCATCTTGTATTCCTTCTTGATACACTTGTATTTGTTTAGTTTTCTCCAGGAGTTCCACGTGGGTGTTTCTGTCATGCTATTTTAGTCCACCTATTTTGCCCAGTTAACAATTATGAATGTTTTTGGTTTATTAATAATAATTGTATATCATTCTGCATGTTTCTCATCCATACAGTAGTACTGTTTTAATGTTTTAATTGAACACTCTCTTGTTTAATGTTTTTGAATTCCACAAATGTCCAATTGGTATGAAAGTCCTCTTGCCTTTTGCATTTTTGTTTTTATATCTTTATATGTTGACCCATCTGTGACTACATTGTTTGTTAAATA
The DNA here is from genome assembly GCA_963921405.1 of Cepaea hortensis. Lineage (NCBI taxonomy): Eukaryota > Metazoa > Mollusca > Gastropoda > Stylommatophora > Helicidae > Cepaea > Cepaea hortensis. The sequence continues at coordinate 77,895,290 of OY992895.1, read as the reverse complement.
GGTCTATAATTCTGCCTCTTGAAGTGAACTTTCACCAAGGGAGATCAGGTTATCATTTGCTTGATTTGTTCTCATTATCTTTGTCTTTCCCTATGAATTTGTAGACTTAGTTGTTGTGACTTCCTATCCAGTGTGTTTAGCTAAAGCTTGCATCTAATTTCAATGTGTGGAACAGGATGGTGATGTTATCAATAAAGTCCAGATCATCGAACTTCTACGCACAAGCAGACAATATTGGGACCAAATGTAACTAATTGCCAAATGTAGGCATAATCATAAATTTCATGTTAGAAGCTAACAAAGTGAAATTCTTGCTCCTAAACAACAGTTTAGAGGGAACATTGATGACAAGATTCTCTTGTATTTCTCTCCAAATTGAAGACTCGTTATTGGATATGAAAGGGGTGAATAAGATACAAATAAAGAATGGCTGCTGCTATAAGAATTACCTCAGCTGTAATGTGTGTGTGATGTGTGACACAAGTAACAAGGATTTTCCATAAAGCTGTCATGTATTGTTTTGTTATTTTTGCCATGATAAACTATTATCATTACACTGTGATAGATTCCCAAACTCAAATTCTTAAATGGGACTTGAGGAATAACATATCAGAAATCATGTCTTGAAGTAATCATAAGACATTTTGTATTATTAATCATCTTTAAAAACAAAATATCAAATTCATTTATATAGTTTATGTTTGCCTACAAATGTAATTTACAAATTCCTTTAGGCTGACTGTAGACATAAGATAGAGAGTAGACAACCATCAAGTGTCAAGATAGAACAACCTGAAGTCTGTGTAGGTCAAGGTAAGATTAAGTGCAATATAACGTAACAGTTAGTTGAATATTCTTTACAGGATGTTGCAGTCAACCCCAGCATTTATTGGCTGTTTGTGATTTACTAGATAATTCTTCATTTAGGAGTTTGCCATTGCTTTCTGAATTGTCAAAGCATTATACCATCAAAATAACACAGTAGCAGGATATCTTCTTCTTCTTTTGTTCGCGTTAAATATGTCTATAACTGTAATGTTGTCTCTTGTATGAATCTAACAGTCTATTTTACACTCAGCGGTCCATAGAGTTTATCTTCCACTGTTGTCTCTCTAGACCAGAAGGTTCGCCTAGATTTGTTGTAGTTTGGGCAGTCCTGGCGTATGTGCTCTGCTGTCTGTGATGCCAAACCACATGTGCACATGGCTGAGTCACAAATCTTGAATTTTGTATAAATGTGGTTGCGTAATCTATTGTGTCCTGTTCTGAGGCGCAGAATAATGACCTGTTCTGGTCTGTCCATAACATGGTAGTCGTCTTGAGTAGGGTTTGGTGGCCTTCTGACTGATTTGATCATTCTTTTCTTTTGGTGGAATGTAATGGGCACATCAGGCTGTTCTTATGATCCTTCCATAGCCAATCGATCAGCTCTGTCATTTCCGGGTACTCCACAGTGGGATGGTATCCACTGTATGGTGACCTTATGCTGACTGCTAAGTTCAGAAAGTAGTGTCCCTAGAACTGGTAATTTCCCAGACAGGAGTGCCTCTATTACTGATTTTGCATCTGTCAATATCACCACAAGTTGTCTACCATGGCTGGTATTTTGTAATTTCTCTATTGCTATCTTGATTGCCTCAATTTCAGCATCATAGTTATGGCAGTACTTTCCTGTCTGGCTGGGTCCCTAGTATTATTTGGGTATTCTATGTACACTCCCGCTCCTCCATTTCGAACAGCCTTTTGCGCTGACCCATCTGTGTAGACTCAGATCCAGAGATCCTGTGGGTATTCGTCATCAAGGAAGCTGAGAGTGGCTGTTCACTGTTCTGTTCTTCCTTGTCAAATATTCCTCTCACTTTTGTCTGGATGTGTAATGATAGTCTATGTTCATCTTTCCATGGAGTTTGCTCTGGAATACGTGTAGATGACTATGTCACCTTGATGTGTGTTACTCTGGATCAGTTGTTGCACTTCAAACTCAATTTGGCCTGAAGGGCCCTATGCCTATCCGTCATTGTTGGTAGCGCCAGGATATGCCTCATGCATATAACTGGTGTGTCCTTTGTGCACCCCAGAATTACTCGAATGGTGGCATTCTGTGTGCGCTCCAATCTTTCAAGCTGACTTTTTGATACTGTCAGCAGCTCCAGACCATACTCAATGACAGAAATTAACTGCTGAAAGCCTGTAAAGCATCCTCTGATCTACCCCAGTGCTGTCATCACCCTTAATGCATTGAGTCCCCTACCAGCCTTCACCACCAAAGCCTCCACATGATCCCTAAAAGACAAACACTTGTCAAAGGTGATACCCAAGTACTTCAATTTACTCTCTCTACTAAGAGGACATTCATTCAACATAATACCCGGGACATCTGCCTTGACAATCCGGTTATCCAGGGAGTACCACACAACCGATGCCTTGTATGGGTTTATAATGACCTCTGCATCCCTGCACCACTCTGCCACCCTGTTTACTGCCACGTGTAAGTCTTCCGCCAAACTAGCCCTGTCTCTATCCTGTCTGTACACCAGCACATCATCTGCAAATGTTAAGATTCTACCCATACCTGGGGTCTCAATAGCTGCAATTTTGCTGGTGTAGACATTAAAGAGCACTGGGGACATGGCGGATCCCTATGGTAACCCAGATGTAATACTACAAGGGTCAGAAGTCCTGGAACCCATGCACAGTGCAACCTTATGCTCATAGAAGACCGCCGCAGCCCATCTGACAAGACAAGGGCAGACCTCCATGTCCAACTGTGTGTATATCAGCTGATCATACCTGACCCTGTTATATGCATCCTCCAGGTCATGAGCTACTGCCATTGTCTCTTGTTTATCATGGAAGCCCTCGTAGACGTCAAATGCAAAAGTTGCAGCATTGGCCCAAGTGTCCTTCCCAGGCCGGTAACTCTCGAGCCCTTGGGGAAACAGATTACGACTTTCCAAATGTCGCTGGAGCCTGCGTGCTACTATCTTTTTGAGTACTTTGCATATGTGTTTTGCAGGGTTATGATTCAGTATCCATTAAGTTTGGAGTGATCCTTACCTGGCTTTGGGAGTAAGATAACACCAACCCAAGAAATGATATTAGAAGATAAACACTTAACCAACCTGATAAATTTAAGCTCCATTTCAGAAAATGAAAAGTATCTTAGGCAATATGTCACCATCATTGAATGTCAGAAAGAGAGTCCTGAAATGTTATATAGAACCTGTCTTACTGTATGGCAGTAAATGATGGTGCATGGATAAATAATAATAATAATGATTGCCTGATAAAGGCTGATGCCACTAGAAGATGATATACAACTATAAGAAGGAGGAAAACATTCTTTGGTCAAGAACTTAGAAGAGGGGAATTGGAAAACACTGATGATTGCATGATGGATGGATTGAGACAGTGGCATGGTGGGACACCATCAGCAGATGAAGGCACATAATAATGATGAATGTATAAGTCTAGTCAATGAGTATCAGCCAATGATTAGAGGTTTCATAACCTTGTCCTCAAAAAGCTATCTAAATAACTGGTGTTTCTGCTAACCTAATGGGAAGGTGAATACCTCATAGAGTTCAGTGCACTGATGCAGATGTGTGGACCAAGAACACGGAGTTACAATAAAGAACAGTAACACTGAGCTGCATTGAAAAATACAAAATGTGAGTGAAATGAGGAAGTTATATTTTCAGAAAAAGTT
>OY992895.1:77256581-77289081 GCA_963921405.1 Cepaea hortensis | reverse complement strand
TATCAGAGGACCTTCCAGAGTTAAGTGCGCTCGCGTTTGTGTGTGGTTCGTTTATTTATTGACTCTTCGATGTTGTCAACAAAAGGTGCACGACTTACTTTTAAATCACTCAGGATACTCGGGGTTATTACTGTTAACATTTTGTTTAAAAATTTAGTTGCATGTCCTTCACAGGACGTAGCAGTCAGCCCCAGCATTTTGGCTGTTCGTGAATTGTGGGCAAGTTTTACGTTCAGTAGTTTGCCATTGCTTTCTGAACGACCGGCACCTATACTTTTTCGAAAAAAAAAACCCAGCACCGGTGTGTTTCGAACCCGGGTATACGGGATTAAGAATTGCATCCGGAACTTCTTCACTACGGATACCGGACTGTTAATATCAGCATCGGTATATATTTATATGCCGGTCTCCTTGGTTAAGGGTTTGCAGATGTGATTCGTAAGCCCGCTTACCCGCGTTCAAAACACAGATGCGTGCGATTTGGCAGCAGACTGTGTTGCGCTGAGTTGTAAAGAATTGGTATGGGAGGCGATCGTTCAGAAAGCAATGGCAAACTATTGAACGTAAACTTGCCAAGACATCAACAACAGCAGTAAAATGCTGGTGTTGACAATGATGTCCACAATGATGTGTGTATGTGTGTGTGTTCGTGTGTCTCTTCCATTGCCCAGGCTTGTGCCCTGAAGAGGTCACTTACCCAAAATGCGATATAGGGATGTGTGTAAACAAGATATGAAAACCATTGGAACAGATCCAGACACGTGGGAGAGAGTTGCAACAGACAGATGCTCCTGGAGAAGAGATGTACGAAACGGACTGGTGCTCTTTGAGCGCAATCTGATGCAACAAACTGAGGATAGGCGGCACAGGCTCAACGCGCAGTCACTTACTGCGGGACTTGCCTCGTCTTACAGATGCGGAAACTGACAGGGATTGTCACTCTCGCATTGGACTATACAGTCACCAGCGGTGCTGCCAGGCACCTCCCAAGCGGCACAACTCTATAGTCCTTCAGGACTGAAAGAGGCCTACTACTACTACTACTACTACTACTACTACTACTACTACTACTACTACTACTACTACTACTACTACTACTACTACTACTCGTGTGTCTTCCTCCCTTCATTTCTCTCTTCCTGTCTCTCAATCTGCATGTCTATCTACACGCAATGGGTTCTTTATCAACAGAACAATAGATACTTAAAAAGCAGAAAACACTCGATATTTTATCAACGGAACACTGGGTTTTTAAAACATAAAATGAGAGAAAAGTGGGTACTTCCATACACTCCCATTGACCTACCCTTACTAACTACAAATGCACACATTCGCCCATCTATTTAATCCGCCAACCCACTACTGTCCCTCTACACGTATACCTTTACAGCCTGCACTGTTTCCGGTCCAGCCGCATTGTTGTAACCATTCGCACGACATTCAACTACACGCGTATCAAGTCCATAACAAGGAACAGTGCATCAGCTCTATTTTTTGTCTCCACCATGCCACGTGGCCAAGCCATCCAGATATTTACTTCTCTGTCTTCCCCTTATTCTTTTTCCCCTCAATCGTGCCAGTTGTCACCGCGTTCTCTGGTTTCTTTCGCCTCATAATATGCACCTCTCCTGCACAGGCCGAGAATCGCTGCGCTATACAACAGCAGCAGGTAGGGAGTGTCGGGCGCTAAGTGGGAGATCGGCATTATGAAAGGGTACGGCGCTGACCTTTGACCGTACCAGTTTACACAGTAGGAGCGCAGGAGAACGGAGAGAACATGTTCCGCTGAGTTAAACAATGCAAATAAAAAAACACCCTGAAAACTGTACTTATTGAATACCTCGCTTTGATGTAGATTCTCTCTCTCTCTCTCTCTCTCTCTCTCTCTCTCTCTCTCTCTCTCTCTCTCTGCCTGTCTGTCTATATCTACCTACATATGGATCCATCCAAACCCATCCATGCATCCATCCATCAACCCACCCACCCACCCGTCTGTCTGTCTGTCAGTTATCAGTTTGGGTATCTTCATTGCACTCCGGACAGGTCCATAGGTGCTCAGATCCTCCCCCAGCATATGCGTCAGCGTCCGGTGGCTAATAGTGCCAGTTCTGTGTTGGTTGACGAGACACCTCGTTTTCCCGATGTACCTCTCGCGTCTGGCCATGCCGATTCTTACTCCCAAGTCTTTCATTCTGGACAGCGATCTGGATTCACTATCTATCTATCTATCGCTATAACTCTAACTCTCTCTCTCTCCCCTCTCTCACTCCCCACCCCTCCCTGAAACACACACAGATACACAATCACTCATATCCTCCCACAGACATATTAAAGCAAATTCATAATACTGATCGGCAGACATGTAACCAATGACTGGCCTACCAGTCCGTTAGTCCTGGACTCAAACCCCACTCCAGGAGATACGTGGTCGCCACATCCCCGTAACATGGGTATCATAATGTTGTCTGGGCACTAAGGATGTTACTTACCTATTTTACTTATTCACGTTGTTGTTTTCTGTGTACAAAGTATCCAGTGTTCTCTGTTTATGAAATGTATAGTGTTATGTTCATAATGTTTCCCGTTTCCTCTATTTATGAAGTATGTAGTGTTCTGTTTATAAAGTTTCCAGTATTCTCTGTACATTAAACACGTACAATTCTGCTCATAAAGTACCCACTTTTCTCTGTTTATTAAATACCCAGTGTTCCGTTCATAAAATATCTAGTGTTTTCTGCTTTTAAGTATCTAGTGTTCTGTTGATAAAGAACCCATTGCTCTATGTTTATACACTATTAAATGTGCTCTGTTTATACAGTATCTAAGTATATTCTGTAACACGATTCTCTCCCCCCCCCCCCACACCCACACACACATACACACTTCATCCCTCAACACAATGGGTAGTGATAGAGCCGATAAGCCTCAGATCTACTAAACTGCTGAACCGTCACTGATCCTACCCTATTGCACACAACTACCCCACACTCGTTCTCTTGCGCTGTAACAGACAGCTGGACAACTTTCTATGCATCATTAAATGGGGAAAAACTGGCTGGTGATAACTGTGTAACAAAACTGGGGCACTGAACAGACTCGTCTGGACGGTTTATGTGAGGAGAAAATTGTGGGAAGGCCTGGTTACGAAAAAGGTCTTTTAACCCCCGCAGTGCCAAGAATAGTGTTATTGCCAAACAGAAAGCCATTCCATTGCATTCTACCTTTACCCTTACCCCGTTCAACCTCAACAGAGAAGTTATATTAGGGTCTATCGCCTGGCTCTAATTAATAATCACGTGAAAAAAAGTCAGCCACAAACAGGATATTAATTTGAAGGTGATTTTGTTGTCCAAAGAGGGTAATAGTTTAATGAAGTATGTGACATATTGTCCAGACATCAGCAATTTACCGTATATAGAGAATATAATAAATAATACGAATAGAATAAATAATAAAACGGGACGCCATAAGATTCTGATGAAATAGGAGAAGGTGTGGGCGTTGGTTGGACGATTTTGATTGGATGGAGGTTTTGAACTGCCTACGCAAGTCCCCAAGATCGAAAATGGCGGTACCTTCCAGCTCAGTCCGGGTCAAGCTTTCAATGTATCGCTACTAACTTTCTGTTGGAGGTTCTAGCTATTCCCAGGTGGGCTCACGCACAATAATAACTGACGTTCCAAACCTAAAATGTAACGCAGTGTTTATGTATAATGGTGTAATCATATTATTTATGCTCCACAAAAATGTTCCTGTTCGAGAGAAAAAACCATATATGACGCCATGCTCGTTTCATTTCTGCACTTACTATGTGCTTGCTTGCTTGTGTTCGCTGGCTGTGAACTCCAGCGCTAAGTCCTGTCGGATGAAGACATCCTGTTGGCCAACATCAGTGTGATGTCATACAGGACCTGAGGTTTGCGTGAGTATCCGTTGTCCCATGTCTGGCCTATTGGTGTACAGACTGGTGGTTCCTCGCCGTGCAGGCAGACACTTCGGAGGAATCAACGATCCTACTGACTTTAACCAGGACCCCAAAAGGACCTGTTGCCCAGGACGCGTCAATAGGTCTTGGCCAGTATAGAACCCAGCCCAGGTGCCTTGGAAACACCTCTGCGACCCACTTACTATGTTAAAACCTTTCTCCTAAGAATGCAAATTCTCTATATACAAAAGCATGCTATTCCGTCTTAAATGCACATAGATGCCCTTTTCTTAATGCACTTTTAATGCACATGTAAAATGAACATTCTTCTTCTTCTTCTTCTTCTGCGATCATCCGGAGTTTTTTTTCGGATGTGATTGCGTTGTGCCTGTTTACAGCAGAGCTGCGTTCTTCCGCCGTTAGGCCGACACATCCGACTTCTGCGGGCATTTGTTGACCGGGTTAACCTTCCCGGGGAAATGAACATTCTATGCATTGATGTTTCTACATGAGAAAATGATTCTACGAGTCTATCTCTAAAACTTCTTGTGCAAAGACCCACATAATTCTTAAGATATCATGTGAATCATTTGCAAACTTCTTTTGTGAGAATGCTATGTAAAATTGCCATGTTCTTTTCGTGAGAATGACTACTCATTGATGAGGAAACAATGCACTAAGTACTAAAATGTTGTCAGAGGTTGTACTCAATGATAACATCACCCCAGTAGGGCTGATGATTAAGTCATTATTACATTCAGTATCTGCCAAAATGCGTTCTGATAAATGGCCATACAGCAGATTGTACCTGACGGGTGTGCACGATACTAGCTTGCAACAATGGTTGGGTTAAATACCATCATCTTCAACCCCTTTGCCGGCTACCTGGCCTACAGGTTAGCGACTTTTCTCCGTAATCTCGTATACTCTCGTAAGTAACGTGACGACGGTGAGACTCAGCAGTGGTTCGAATCGCGTCGGTAACTTATGGGGTATGTGAGCCGGCCGCTCAGAAAGCAATGGCAAACTACTGAGCGTATCCTGCCAAGAAATCAACAATCAGCTGAAAGATGCTGATGTTGACAACGATGTCCTGTAAAGGATATGCAAAACATTTTTTTCAAACCCTTTGCTCAAGAGAGGAAGCTGGGAGAGACACATGTCCTTGTATTCGAATCAAGGCATATTTTAGATGTAAATCAATGTAATGGCTTTTACATTATTCATGGGAGAAATTATGTATTTTCTTTGAGTGTTTTATATTTAATGTCAGTCATAATGGTTACTTTCCATGATGGAGGAGTGTCGAATCCAATTTCCACCCCCCCCCCCCCCCATTCATGGAGGGCACTTTAACTAATACTGATAATAATTATAATGGTGATAATGATGGAAGATGAGAAGGGTACTTGAGAGTTAGGTCTAACGCCTGAGAACTGAAGGACAGATCTTATATGACAGAAGTTGGATGCTGAAATGTTATACAGAAGGCCGTCTTATCATGCCTTGTCTTAATCTACACATATTTCAACTTGCTTTACTCTAACCTGCAAATGTCACAACCTGCATCCATCTTAACATGCAGTAGTTCAACAGGTAGAGCTCTAACCGATATCTGTCATAACATGTTTTGTTACAATTGTCTTGATCTGACCATACCTTCTTCTCAACTGGACTTGAGCACATTTTGATAACTTCTCCCAATCTTAATATCATTCCGAGTTTATCTCATTGGAACCTAAAACATCAATGGAGACCAAATTCTGACTTATCAGTAGATACTGGTCTCATTCCATCATATGTTTTAATGCCTTACATTTGGGAGAGGAGAGAAGTGATCTCACCTGTGAGTGGAACCACATCTTAGCCTCCTCCTAATATCAACAACCCATCCCCCTTTTTTTCCATTCCATGTATGTTGTGTAAATAATGCATGTAGTTTGCGAATAATGAATATATGTATGAGATGCTTACACAGGTCGGTTTTGTTTGCATTATTCCAGAAGGGTGTGTTGTTGGCTTGTCTATAGGAGCTGATGCTCACATATTCTGATGAAGGTAAATCCTGACCATGTACAGATGCCAGCCCTCAGCCTCATTAAGACGGTATACTCTTACCTTTGATAGGGACCGTTTGGCATCAGGGAGAGATATTCAATTTTGTTATACTCCCTGGGGACATTATGGCTATTCTCAAAATCCGGCAGTTATTCTTACCAACCAGCCCATACCTCAACATCCTAAGCACTTTGTGAATCCTGGAAACCAAGATGCAATACCACTGGGAAAATCCATGAGATGGGGACCTTTCAGAAGACTTTTACTTAGCATGACCAACACTAACAAGGACCACTCTTTTAATCCTCAGCCACACATAGTAGAAGTTATTATGCTAACTATTTATGTTGTTGCTATGATTATGATGTCTGATATAATGGTTCATCTGTTGTGTTTGACCATGTCATGTGATGGTAATTGAATTAATGCAATACCACCTGCCATGCATTGGTGAATGTTATTGTATAGACTTTAATAAATCCAAGACTGATTCTTTGTTCACACAATGTTCTGTGACAAATATGTTTGTTATGTATACAAAGTACACTGTTATGTGACAACCTTGTTTATACTGTGCACACAGTGGTTATTTCAATAATGTCCATGTATGTCCTGTCAGTTCCTAGATGCCTGGTGCATACATGATACATTGATAGACTGTGGGGATTATGTGAGTATGGAGACCTACATACTGACCCACCTATATCTATATTACAAAGGGTACCTCATTCCCTGGGGCCAGTAATAAAATTCCGTGATCCCTACGCCTTCCAATGGAACCTACATTCCTTATCTTTATTATCATTTTTCGTGAAGGGAACTTAACGTGGGGGATAACGAGCCACTTAAAGGCTTCCCGACGAAGGTCTATGAGGTTGAATAGCCCCTCCCAACTGGGCTTTCATTAGGTATCTCCTCGTCTAAATTGTTCACACCTCACAAAGTATTATACTATCCAGGCGTTTGTGCCGGGAAGCCAGAATTCGCGGTTGCTAAAAATTAGCGTGCATTATTCGTCGTTTTGTCCTGGTTATATAAAAGGCACGGTTCCCGGAATAGATACCCCCTTCTGTTCACTGTCTTATATGTCTATATTTCTACAAATGTGTCCAGCTGTCACATGTTCCAGTTGTTCTCTTTTCATGATGTGGCATACAAATGGCGCTGGTTTCTGCTGGTGTTCGTGATAAGTGGTTCTCGTCATCTTTAAAGTATAGATTACCAATTTGGATATCCAAGAACGTTTCAGCATTCTTCTATAAAACCACATCTCTGAGGTGTCTTGTGGTCCTTTTGTTTTATTTATTAATTCTTCGAGATTCACAGTCATATGTTAAAACTGGCTGTATGTAATATGCAAGAATTCTTTTTTCTAACCTCTAATTAATGCAGTGTTCACTTCATATAATGCAGTGTTCATTTCATATAATGCAGTGTTCCTTTCACATAATATAGCGCTGTTATATAATGTATATCATATATATATTGTTATGTATAGTTCCTTTCAAATAATGCAGTGTTCCTTTCATAAAATGGAGTTTATAATTTCTTCCCAACAAACATGTCCACCCTAAGCCTAACCTCAGCCAACCCTAAAGTGTCGTGCTGAATCCTGACATGGTTACATCCGAACACGCCTCCCCGCCGATGTGAAGTTTACAATACCGGTCTTGCAACCCCTGGTTTCTTAGCTTGGAGAGGGAAATTCAGCATCACTATCCCGTTGAGGTGGTACTTTGGTATTGGATCGGGAGAACAGTCTCTGCACCAACCTTACTCTGATCGAAGCAGGTCTTACTCGGGGCTCGGAAAACCTGGACGCCAGTGCATCAGACGTAAGAGTTAAGACTACTCGGTCTTCCAGGAACCAGCGAACCGATCAACCAACCCATACATGTCAACAATAATTGGAATTCAGAGAGAGAGGGAGGGGGGGGGGGGAAGGAGGGGGATATATTGTGTAAGGGGGAGGGAGTTGGGGGAGTTGGAGGGAGGAGAGAAAGAAAGAGCTGGATTCAAAATCAACCGTGGACATACGGAAGCAGATTGTTTTGCGTTAACTGTGATGGTATGAGTCGCCGGCCGTTCAGGAAGTGGTGGCAAACTACTGAACTGTAAAATTGGCGATCCGGGAAGGTTAACCCGGTCAACAAATGCCCGCAGAAGTCGGATGTGTCGGCCTAACGGCGCAAGAACGCAGCTCTGCTGTAAACAGGCACAACGCAATCACGTCCGGAGAAAAAAAACTCCGGATGAACGCAGAAGAAGAAGAAGAAGAGAAGAAGAAGAAGAAGAAGAAGAAGAAGAAGAAGAAGAAGAAGAAATTGGCGATTGAATCACAAACAGCCAATAAATGTTGACGTTTATTGCAACGTCCTGCATTTGGGCACGTAAGGCTGTCTTATTGAGAGAGAGACGGATAGACAGAGAGGGGGAGCGAGAGTAAACTTCTCTACCCTGGCGTCCTTTCAGAGTTAAATTAACTGGGGCAGACAGAGTAGGTCACTAACAACGCTCTGTGACAGGGAGTGAGAGTGGGGGCAGCGTGGATACAGGTGCTGACACCACGTGACCAGATGGCACGGATAAGGAAGCCACGCTTTGATCCCCGCGGCCTGTTTGACACTCTTACTGAATGACACGGTCCTGGGTAACGGGGTCGCACCATTCCTCTCCCGTTACCGGCGTGTCGGTATTCAGTGTGATCGGGCCTGCAGTGGTGTGGGTGCGGCAGGGATGGCGTGTGGCAAATGGCGCATGCGCTTTTGGAAGGAGGATGTGAAGGGGGTGATGGAGACGGGTTCGCGCGCGTTTTTGTGTGCTGTGTGAACTGTGGTGGTGACCCTAGAACAGGTTAACTTTAAGAATAGTGATATGGGGTGTGAGTTTCTTTATGGGGCCGTAGTTTCAGGGTCTTGCAATAGCATTTGTGATGATTACACAGTGTACTTCAGCGTTTTAGGGCCTCTGTAGTTACTTACAGCTTGGAAACAATATAAAATAACACAAAGTGAAAATGCAGCTGTACAGAACACAATTACGGAAAACACAGGACGTTGCGATGACTAGCCTTCATCGGCATACAAATACATACACAAATTACGACATATAATCATGGAGAAGACGATACGGTGACTACAAAAAGGCAAATGAACCGGTTGAAAAGAATGAAAAAATGAACAAAATGAAGAGAAAATGGAAAAAAGGGAAACAAATTAGCTACTTATCTCAGAATACTGTATCACAGTTTTACCGCCTGAGATTCTGAGATAGGTAGAGCATTTGTTCATCTTGTCATTCTTCTAGTCCGGTTCTTATGCCTTAATATAGTCGATGGGTGTCTTCTCTGTTATTATATGTTGTGTATGTATTTGTTTTGCTGATGTGGGCTAGTCACCGCAATGTCCCGTGTTTTCCGTAATTGTGTTCTGTAAAGCTGCATTACTTTGTATTATTTTATATTATTTACATTTCCACAACTTTACGGCTGTTCAACTGATTGTATTCGAAGAGCTTGGATCGCTTCCGTCTCGGCATCAGGCTGGAGTCTGTTGGCAACGAAATACCTCAAACCCGCGGAAAAGATATTACTAATATAAACCCAATCCCACAGTCTTTTTTTATTGTACTGAATCATGACCTGGTCACAGATCCTGCCAAGTTCCAAGCCTGTCTTGCACACCCAGCTGATTTACGAGCGTGGAGAGGAGGGTGTGAATTCTGCAAAACGGGCCCTTTGGGGACGTACTTGGGTACCGGGTGGAGAATAGTCTTTTCACTAACACTCCCCACGATAGATACAAACCCTTTTGGGGCTCAAACGACCTGAAAGTCAATGCATCGGACTTACGAAATGTCTACCCTAGCTGGCTAACCAGGTCAACAAATAGCCGAAGAAGTCAAATGTCTCCGCCGAAATAAGCAAATATTGCTGCTCTGCTGTAAACAGGTACAACGCAAGTACTATAAAGCACACACAAAATACTGGACGAAAGAAGAATTAAGTCTTCCAGATAATTCACCAACCAAATAACTTAATCAACAGATTAGAATGTAGTGTTGATAAAATGGGCCTGTATATCTTTCCGAGCTCGCTATACAGAGAAAAATTCTATAGACACGCTCAAAACCAGTGTGTTTGCTCCCTACTCATATGTATAGTGGCGAAAACTGATTGATTGATTCATTGATTTAGGAACCGACATCACAGCATTCGGGACATTCCCATAAGCTCTCCGTCCCCATCCTCAGCAGCCAGCGAAGAGTTCCATATGTATATGTATAGTGGCGAAGAAGACAGTTGAAACCTGCACATTATTTGTATTGTCCAGTCTATTATATTATGCTTTATCCTGAATCGACGAATGGTGATCTGTGACTGCTGGTCAGTCCAAAGGGCTAGCTGCCACATCCAGTCCATTTGCAATGTTGGATTTAAGAAATTAAATGTCTATAACCGCTGCTATCTTTGCTACAGTTGTTGCTAGTTATAATACTGCCTAGCACTGCTACATCGAGAGGTTTTCCGAAAGGTTGTTACGGGAGCGAGGTTCTGCAAAGGACATGCTACTGAATGAATGAATGAGCACTGCTACTGCCACAGCTGCTGCCATTGCTAGTAGTAATGTTGTTGCAACTGTGGCTAGTATTGCTACTCCTACAACTGTCACAACTGTTGCTTCCCCTTCTACACTTAAACACTACTATTGCAAAACCTAATATAATTGTCACCGCTACTGCTGTTGCTACTATTACTACATGTGTCACTACCATTGCTACCCCGACTACAAATGTTACTACTATTGCTACTCCTGTACCAGTGCCTACTACTGCTGTTGCTGCTGCTACTATTACTACATGTGTCACTACCATTGCTACCCCGACTACAAATGTTACTACTATTGCTACTACTGAAGCTACTGGTAATAATGCAGCTAATAGTGTCACTATTATTGCTACCCCTGTACCAGTGCCTGCTACTGCTGCTTGGTTTGGACTTCCGCACCTCCTCCTCTTCCTCTTCTAGTCACTACATAGTGAGGAAACAAAATCTATCTCTCCGCCAAAAGATACCTGGACAACTTAACACAACACGCATTCCCCCATAAGCTTCCAAGCACACGGGATTAATGCGAGATTCCTGTTGAAAATAGCAGCACTGCATAATGAGCAATTTTCCAGAAAGCACGAGAGATTGGTTAGACTGAATCACGCACGCTGACTGAGTGGAATATTTGGCTGCACAACGTTGACGCTGTGGTGCGAGATAATAAAGATGCTATAAGTGAAGGCCACAAGAAAACCAAGCTTGCCAAATCTTAGCTGCTTGCCACAAAGTGTCACTTGGGCCCCGGGGAGGGAAAGCATTGCAACAGTATAACCTGACATGCGTTTTGTAAGAGGCGATTAATGGGGTTTGGTCGTTGCAGTCGTCCATTGCTGCAATAGTCAGTGTTGTTTCCCGATAACTAGTCTTCCCATTGAGGCTGGGTGTCTTTTAAATGTCCTGACAAATGACGGTGATTTCTCCTCACATCCCGGAGGTTTAAGGTCTCCGCTGTGATGCAGCCTGCCGAGATAGAGTCACGTCAAATCCCAAGAATGATGGTGAACAGTCAGTAGCTAAGCCTTGCTGCTTTATTGAAACGATTGATGCTTGTTTAGCAGGATTGAAACAAGATCATCAGCACTTCCTAAATGCTCATATCGTAGGTGAGTGAAAAACTCCAACGATGGGGTTTGAATAGCAAGAAGAAGAAGAACTCAAACACCATAGCTTGTTATTAAAGTCGTAGAAGAAACTGCCCTGAAAGTTATCCGGCATTTTAAATGATTAAGTGCCATGGGTTTATAAATCATCTTATTCAAACTTCCCATAAGTGCAATGGGCTATATAAATTAAACTATAGTTAAAATATCAATACAGTAGTTTTCACTATACAACCCCCTTTAATTGTATATATAATACAACATGTCTGCTACTATATAGCAACTTTTAAGTCATAACTGTGACACACAACTACTTCTCATTTTCCACCATCCATTTTGTTTGGTTGAAACCTACATGTTGTTTGGCATGCATCTGTTCAACAGACTTCTCCTGCAAACAGTGGGATGTTCCTGGGTGTCGGGTTCATACCCACTGAGACCTCCGGATCGACCTTATAGAGCGAGCTGCTGGAAATAGCAAAGGATAGGACCAAAAGCAAAGGATAGG
Organism: Cepaea hortensis; assembly: GCA_963921405.1. NCBI lineage: Eukaryota > Metazoa > Mollusca > Gastropoda > Stylommatophora > Helicidae > Cepaea > Cepaea hortensis. The sequence continues at coordinate 77,276,881 of OY992895.1, read as the reverse complement.
ACCAAATAGCAAAGGATAGGACCAAATAAAGGATAGGACCATCACATGAATTCAGCATGGTTGAATGGATAAGAGAGCTGGTTCTTAAACATCCGGTGTGCTGATGCCGAGGTAGAGTGTTCAACCCTTACACCGTTCAATTGGACTAAAATGTTGACCTCTCGTCCTTGACTTTGGAACGTAAATTACAAATACCTCTGAAATCGGAGTGGGTTCGCCTGTGGTGAGGGACACTAGTAAAAGGGAAAACTATTCCACACGCAAAAATCGGTGCAGTGCACTAGAAGTAAAAGAACGTATATAGGCTTGAGTTTAAAGCGAGCGAACGTAAACAAAAAATGATTAGTTATGTGAAGATGTCATAATTCGCTAGAATACAACATGTTAAATGTTACACCTACTGGCAGAACTGACAGCTGCTGTGACATAGAAACAGGTGATCATGACAGCAAAACGTCTCTGCCTGACGAGTCCTTGGAAACATATGTCTCGTGTGGGTGAGATCATCAACGGCAAAGAATGTTTGTCAGTTTTTGCTGGATATTTAAACCATGTAGCTGTGATTGCAAAGCAATGGCAAACTACTGAGCGTAATCTTGCCAAGAAATCAACAGACAGCTGAAAGATGCTGCTGTTGACAGCGATGTCCTGTAAAGGATATGCGAATTAAAAAAAAAAAAAGCTGTGCTTGCAGAATGGCTTATGCGAAGACACAGAAAAGTAGCAACAGAGAGTCCTGAAAGGTTAAATCGCACCTGTTCTGCTGTACGGGAGTTCTTCTTCTTCAACTTCTGTGTCGGCTTGAAATTTGTAACTGCAATGTTGTCTCCTGTATTATTCTTCTTTCGTTCGCTTGAAATGTGTCTATAACTGTAATGTTGTCTCTTGTATGAATTTAACTTTCCTTTTTAGTTCACTCAGTGGTCCATAGAGTTTATCCTGCACTGCCGTTTCTCTAGGCCAGAAGGTTTGCCTAGATATATTGTATTTTGGGCAGTCTTGGAGTATGTGCTCTGCTGTCTGCGACGCCAATCCACATGTGCACGTGGCTGGGTCACCAATCTTGAATTGTGTATACACGTGGTTGCGTAATCTATTGTGTCCTGCTCTGAGGCGCAGAATATTGATTTGTTCTGATTTGTCCATAAAGTTGGAATCGTCTTGAGCTGGTGTTGGTAGCTTTCTGACTGATTTTATCATTCGTTTCTTTTGGTGGTATGTAACGGAAACATCAGGTTGTCTGTACGGCAGTGAATCCTGATGTGTGAACGAACAAATCAGGAAGAACTTGGGGGGCCGAGGAGATGTAGTTTCTGAAACGAATGCTGCAAATACCTTGGAATACTAGAATAACCAACGACAATTGCCTGAGGGAGATTTTTAAAAGTAGAATAGCATATGCAATTATAAGAAAGAGACAAAATGTGCTCTCTGGTCATATACTGAGAAAAGAGTCATTGAAGAACATTGTGACGACTGGAAAAATCAACAGTAGAAGAGACAGAAGAAGACCGAGAGAAAATATGCCGAATGGTCAGAGATGGTAGCACAGAGGAATGCCATCAGCAGAATGTATCTAGAACACTAACGGCCGGGATCAGTGGATAGACATGAAAGCCTACGCCATTCGGCAAGGCACATGATGATGATGATGATGATGATGATGATGATGATGATGATGATGATGATGATGATGATGATGATGATGATGGCAATAACGGGGCCAGGTGTCCATTACCGGCCGGGGTGGTACTGCAGATAGTACGCTGACCTGCCAAGCCAAGTCCAATTTCAATTTCCAGCAGTGGCAGGGTTTATTTTTCCGACCAGAAAAAAAAAACGGTAAAGACAGTCCCATAGCAGCTACTGTCGTTGGAGTGTCAAAAGTTAGGTCTTCACATATTCTAGGTTACGACTTGATCAGGTGGGTGGCTGATTCCCTTCCCAAACAACAGAGAATTCTGAGGGTGGTATGGCACTCGTCTGTATGAACTCAGCTAGCGCTGTAATGGTTGGACAGAAGAACAATAACAATCCCACCTTTTATGGAGATTAAACCCAGACCTGCCTTGAAAGGCAAGAGCACTGACCTCTATAGCAAGTAAAGTAATTGACTCTTGTACACGCCTTGATGCGTGTTGAGTATATGGTGCAATAGTTTTCAGACCAATGGACAGCGATGATTGATGAGGTCAGATTCACACCAGCAGCTTTGAATTCCCAGAAAAATTCCTGGCACCCATTTTAGACTGGATCGACCTGGTAGCCCAGGTCCATTTTCTTATATCCCATATCCATGGAATCGAACACGTGATCAGTGGGCCAGCAGGCAAGCGTTGTAGGTACTGCGTTACCGCGGCTCTCACTAGGTCTACCATCTTATCATTATCGTGTGCCATGTTGATATGCGTGGGCGGTCATGTTTTCCCATCTCACACGATCGGCAGAGTCTTGGAAACGCTCTGTGTTCTTGCCTCGACCATGCCAAGTGTCCAAGCCATCCAGGTATTTACTTCTCTGCCTTTCCCTAGTTCTTTCCCGCTCAATATTGCAAGTTGTCAACAAGTTCTCTGGTTTATTTCTTCTCATAAAGCGACCAAAGCATGTGATTATCTATGTCTAATTTCTTTAGTCAGTTTACGATTTTAATTTCCTTCTTATCGGACTTGCTCGTTGATTGTTCTGTCTGCCCATGTGTATTCTTTGCATTTTCCTCAAAATCCACATTTCCACCGCCATTAGATGTTTTTCAACTTGTCTGCTCACTGTCCACGTGTCACATCCATACACAAGTACAGCTTCTATGTAGGACTTCAACATTCTTTTTCTCATTGCAATTGACATCCTTTTATTCGTCAGTATGTGTTCCATCTTGTAAATGGCTACCTTCGCCATGGCGATTATCGTTCTAATCTTTTCAAGGCATCTCCCATCAGATGTTATGTCTGTACCGAGATAGTTGTACCGGTTCACTCGTAATGATCGACCCCTGCTTTTTTCTTCCAGGATCTACAATCTACAAAACTATATAGCCCCTAGCTCCTCACACATCCCCACATCTCTCGACTTCCTGTCAGATGTGAACATCATGAAAACCATATACCCCCCTAGCTCCTCACATCTCTCGACTTCCTGTCAGATGTGAACATCATGAAAACCATATACCCCCCTAGCTCCTCACATCTCTCGACTTCCTGTCAGATGTGAACATCATGAAAACCATATACCCCCCTAGCTCCTCACATCTCTCGACTTCCTGTCAGATGTGAACATCATGAAAACCATATACCCCCCTAGCTCCTCACATCTCTCGACTTCCTGTCAGATGTGAACATCATGAAAACCATATACCCCCCTAGCTCCTCACATCTCTCGACTGTCTGTCAGATGTGCACACCATGAAAACCATCACCAACTTCAACACATTAACCATCCTGACACAACTAATCTCCAAAGGCATCGTCACTTCTGTGTTTCCCCCCTGCTGTAACATCAGCTCCAACAGAGTCATTACAACTACAACATACCCTAGCTTCCCCCTACCTAACCCTTACCTATGCTTCCCATATATTTCTAGACAAGGAACAGACAGACATCTTGGCAGCCGTGCCAAAGTACGTCTCTCTCTCTCTCTCTCTCTCTCTCTCTCTCTCTCTCTCTCTCTCTCTCTCTCTCTCTCTCTCTCTCTCTTTCTTTCTTTCTTTCTCTCCGCCGTTTTAATTGCCAAGGGAAAAGACACAATTTCTCTTCTCAAAGTTAGCGAATCATATAGGCGTTATTTTTGTCTTACAGATAATTTTCGTTGGTTGTACTTTAGAAGATAGGGTCGAGAGATTTAAGGGGAGGAAGAGCGAAAGAGAGAGAGAGAGAGAGAGAGAGAGGGGAAATGAGAGAAGGACTACATTCTAGTACATGCAATGTTAAGAACAAATGCGTCACGCCATTTGCAGGACGTTACGATCAACCCAACGCCGATTTTCTATGCAATTTTACGACCAGTAGTTTGCCACTGTTTTCGGAACGAGAATTCAACGTTTAAGTGTCCAACTTAATACAGGTGTAGGGACTGAGCCCCTGACCCTGTCAGTCATCAGCGAACTGAGGACTCTTATCGAATCAGCCGCGGCGACATCTTTAAGTGCAATATAATATCAAAACAATGAACAGTCATCAAGATGTAGCAGGTCATATTCGTTCGTTCACGCAGTCCGCCGGAAAGACTCTTCATCTGTCACCAGTTCCCCTGCCTCATGCAGTCTCATGTCTGGGTGTTCTTAATGTCCTGTGTCCACCATCGTGCTGGTCCACCCCGCCTCTTCTTCCGGGAACCATGCCTTCTGTAAACTATCTAATCTAATCTAATCTAATCTGCCTGTCTGCCTGCCTGCCTGCCTGCCTGTCCATATGTCTGTTTTGATATTGTTGTTCTCGGTTAGCCTCATAAGTGATGTATGGATGAAATAATGTATGAAAGAACGTGCTTGAAGGGCAGACGAGCCAACGTGCCCAATTCTTAACCCTTTGAAACTAAAGTGTGTTCCTTCGTTCTAGGCCCTCAATCAACTCACGCTTTACCCTTTGTAGACTTGTTCATGGTTGGCTGCGTTTTGCAACTAAGTTTTATATACGATAGGGTAGTCTGTATTATGCCAACCCCCCTTAATCGCCTCATAGGACAAGTATGGTGGGTTACAGTGTTGCTAGTCTTTGCTTACCTTATGGGCCACTTTAACACACATGCGAGAAAATATTCAGTCAATGGAGGACACGAAGAAAAGCAGTTAAAAAGCCAAGAGAGTCGTCTGCGTTGCACCGTGTTTGATCCCATCTGCCCGGTCTCTTTCCGCAGGGAGGCCTGCCAAATTCGTTGCACAAAACACGAACTCCGTAGCTCCAGCGACAACCCCAATGAGTCTCCGACTCGTGAACTGAACAATGTAGTCCAGAATCGAACCAACAACCTTCGGAACGCGAGGCAGGCTTCATAACCACTTCGCCACGGAATGTTCCTTGAGGTCACGAGAATACCGGACAGCTGATTTAGCAGTTTGCTAGCCGACCACATTAAACCTTGCAGCCTCCAAGAGAAACCCCCCGCATAGACCCTAAAGATCTGAGAATAATGTATAGGTACCCCTATTGATTGATTATGTGGAATAGGGGTTATGATTAGCACCGTCAGGAAATTATGAAATGAGTAAGATTCCACGTGAGCTCTGGACGATGCACACCTGTCCAAATAAACCCACAATTGATGGTGACCTAGTTTGCCATACGTGAACATAAGGTGCTGATCTGAAGCAACAGTTGCCAGTTGTGCTCCGACCTAGACAAGACAACGTGTGTCATTCTTCCTCATAGATTAACGTTTTCTATGCGTCTCTTCCGGCGTGGGTCACAAATAAGATAGTTGGGTTGAGGTCTTCGTCGGTCTCCCAGAGCTATTCTCCAAGGGTCGCTCCAGTGGGCCAGATGTCCCTCCTCAGCTCAGTGCAGTCAAGTAGGACATGTTTGGGGTTTGCTTGAGTGCGATGTTTTATGATGGGGGTGACCTGCAGGGCCATACACCTGCGTGCAGGAGATTATAAATAATCAACCATACCTGGCAGGTAAAAGAAAAGCCGCACCTATAGTTATGAACTAGTTTATTGGAAAAGGGGAAGAGAAAGACAAATAGATAAGTACCTAGATAGTATATTAGGTACAAAATAAAGATCTGATTCCAGCCTAGTAATGGGTAAGTTGTTTAAGGTGAGAAAATCGACTTTATTTCACCGGGTTTTATCTCATATGCTCAGCCTCTTTCAACAACAGCCCAAAGGATGTCACAAAGCACGAGCTCCGAAGTTCAAGTAACGACCCCCGGATGTCTCAGAGAAAACTGCACTTGTGTACTGAATGATGGAATCAGGGATCAGACCCACAACCTCAGGAGCGCAAGGCAGCGGAGTGACCAGTTCGCCATGGAGACCCCCTGTTGATGATAAGACATGGCCAACACTCGAGAAGACTAACCCTGTCTACAAATGCCTGGAGAGAGTCGGATGTGTCCGCCGAAAAGCGCAAATATCATCACAGCTCTGCTGTGTAAGTCGCAGCCAAATTATGTCCAAAATAAACTAAAAATATTGAAAGAGCGAAGAAACAGAAGAAGAAGAAGAAGAAGAAGAAGAAGAAGAAGAAGAAGAAGAAAAGCTATGATCACCTAGGCGTATCGTAATGGCACACGATGATAAGTTATGTTCATACTCAAACGTTCTGCTGCTGTCTTTTCTGAGCGCTTGCCTCGCGGATCAACGGTTACGTGTTATTAATTACAACACGCTCCAGTAAAGCGCGTCTGAATATTGTGGCATGCTTTCAGAAAGTAATGAAACATGCGAGAAGTCTGTAATCTTGCAGCGGTATAAAGAAGACGGGCTTCAGACATTCCAATACAAAGGAGTTTCTTTTCTATTTTTTTTTTTTTTTGGTGAAAGATAACCTTCATGGCACACAGATACCTATCTCCGTAAGTGCCCCTGATCACATAAAGATTATATCAAAACAGTGCGTCGGACTCATTAACTCATGCTGGGAGTTTTGGGGTAGATAGGTTGGTGGATCGTCTGAGCGGCTGAGTTTCAACTTTAACTCCGGAGTAATGGCCATTCAGGTTGTTTAAGTCCTGAAAATGTCATACATCTTTCGGAGTGAGATCGTGTAAAGACATTCCTCCCAACCCGATAAATAAGTACCATCTCACCACAGGTTGGGTTGCAGAGCTCGGCTGTCCTTCACAAAGCTGAAAACGACAGCGATATTTACATGAACGGTAATGACATGTCACATCTGCAGGGAGACATACTAGGATGTCACCGGGTCACATGATTCATCACAGCTCATACTGGGTAGGCCATGACTCCTTCAGGCTTCGGGTATTTCACTGTCAACAGACTGCAACCCAATCTCCAGAGAAGAAATTGAGAGAGAGAGAGAGAGAGAGAGAGAGAGAGAGAGAGAGAGTTGTGTGTGTGTGTGGGGGGGGGGGGAGCTACAAGTACCTCGGATTCTGTAAAAGATCACACTGGTTTGTTCCCGGTCTTCTGAATTTAGGGAAACAAATTCACGTGCACGGATTGCACTGATAGAAGTAAAGATACATAGATTACATGACACGCTAAACAAAATAACAATTGAAATATATAAAAGACAGAAAAAGATAGAGAGAGAGAGCGAAGGGGGGGGGGGGGGAGACAGACAAACACGCAGTCAGAGAGAGAGAGAGAGAGAGAGAGAGAGAGAGAGAGAGAGGAGAGAGAGGGAGAGAGAGAGAGAGTCTAAATGCGATAAAAAGCATATCACAACTGGCGTTTTACGATTACTCATACTTTTAGTACCACTTACTGGCCTGCTAGCATTACTCATGCTTTCAACAGCAAACCATATACATGTATAAATGTCACGAAGTACTACGTTTCACCAACTGGTCTGGCCACTACAGCTTCCAATGTGTAATTATCATGACTGATGGAAGCACGAACACAAACAAGAACACAAACAAAAGCGATTCAAGGAAAGTGAACCAGCAGGCATTATACCGTGCCGAGTCTCGATCCCTTTTCATAATAGCCATAACCAGCGACCCCTTGTATAAATACCCCGCGATCATACCCCCCACCTCCACCTCCCAAATTTGCTGAATACTTTGTTTCAACTGGGTAATTTTTACTCTCGTAACACAATGTTATTCTAGTAATAACCCTATATTTGTATATTTACTTGTTCATTAGTCTAACAAGGTCCACCGCAACTATCCCCTTACCCTTCTTCTCCCCCCCCCCCCCTCCCACGTCCAAGAAAACTCGCGACCTTCTGCGGATTAAAGACCCAGGCTGGGAACCACGGCCATTCTTCTCCCTCTCCCCTGAGGCCTTCTATCTCCCAATGAATGGAGCAAAGACCATCAACCAACTCAAGCCAAGACGGCTTATCTTTGCCATCTCCCACAGCTCCCTCCATACCGCCCCCCTCCGTCTCTAATCCTTTTCTCTGTGTGGTTTTTAGCTCGTCCTCTATTTCTTTTGTTCCGAGGGACCCAGAGAGAGGACTTTTAAGTCATACTACTGATTATAGGCATTCCCAGTGTGTGTGTGTGTGTGTGTGTGTGTGTGTGTGTGTGTATATATATCTCTCTCTCTCTCTCTCTCTCTCTCTCTCTCTCTCTCTCTCTCTCTCTCCTGTCAAGCAAGGGCCGGCTTCTTTTTCCCCCACGTCTAAATTCGCTGGAATTTTGGTTAGTTATCTTCATAAGATCGGCATTTCTAATGCCATTAGTGGTTCTGAATTCTGTCATGCCATTGTAGTCTTTTTCTGCGCACACCAAACAATCAACGTGTATTGTTTATTAATAATTGTTTTCGTTCTCCGGGTTTCTGATCCATACAGATTTAACGTTAGTGTTAAATATTCAAAGCTGGGTGCAAGGTGTAATTTTAATTTTATTTTACTCACACACATTTCTTAGTGCTATAAAAGCTGCTCTTGCCTTTTGTATTATGTTTTTAATCTGGGTGAGGGGATGTGTTTGTACACAATACCTTTCATATTCTGTCGAAATTCGAGCAGTCTACTGAGAGAATTGAATCACGTCTATTAGAACCAGAGGCTAGAGGAAACAGAGGCGGACGTTATGACAATAAAATACCCCTCCTCCTCCATCCAGTGTCTTCTTACTTCAAATAATAAATAGTAAACCTTACATGATTGACAATACATAGTATTAGTAACAACACAATACAGAAAGGGTGAAAGTAACACATGGGGTACATAGCACTGCAGATCAGTATAATAAATATTATTATTAAAGCCTAAATGATGGAGAATAGTAACAACACAATACATAAGGTGTTAAAGTAATAAATGGGTATATATAGCACAGCAGATCAGTATAATAAATAATTAGGAGCCTAAATGATGCAGAATAGTAACAACACACTACAGAAGGGGTTAAAGTAGCAATCTGGACAGATCAGTATAACAAATGTAAGGGATTGGCGAGGTAAAGAAGAAAAGTTTATTATTGACAATGTATGGAGGAACATAAAAATATATGGTGAGTTACTCTGTGCAGAAAGAGTTAATCTCTGGAGACCCCTCCAACATACACCCACCAACTGGCGGTGGCCTCAGGGGACTGCAGTACCCAAAAGAACCCCGCTGTGAGTGAGTGGGGTTTCAGCTATAAAACCTAATATTATTAAATTTTAATAATAATATTAATAAGAATTAAGAAACTTTTATTTTACCTTAATCATTGCAAGTCCTATTGACAACTTCGTCGACACACTGATACAACTATTACTATTACATCCACACATTGAAACTCACCAATATTATTTTATCCGGCCAATACACACATTTCAAAAGCCAATACCAATGCTCTGCTGAGGTTACTGTCCTATCCCAGTCAACTAACGGCATCCTGGTCCCTTCTTTTCTCAAAGATCAATGGCTCGCCGGGAAAGGATACACACTAAACTTTAAATTTAAAAGTTCTTACCGTTAAACAAGAAGCCTCCCTGAGCACACATTTACACACAGACACAGGTATTATATCCACAAGTATAACCGACAGCTTTCGCCATATCTTTACACCGACAAGAAGCAAGAAGACACAGACATTGCAACACTTCTTTGTGTGCGAGAAATCTATCATGTCCGCTGTTCTCGTCTGCTAACTTTTGTCCCAGTGTCGCCCGGAACGGCAGTTACTTCCCCTGGCATGGGTCTGATTGGCTGGGGTCTCTCGCGCCGCTCACGTGCAGAGGCTGGGATAGCGCGTCGCGGGCGTTTAATGAGAGAGAATGAGAGAGAAGGATGTGCTTGAGTGAAGATGGCTTGTACTGTGTAACCGTCTTAAGTTTAACTTCTGTGCGCGCAGATATGGCCTTTTCCAAAATAGTTTATTTTTTTTAAAAAGTCGACAGGGTCGAGTTCACTGCACCGGGTTTTTATTTCTATATGGCTCAGTCTCTTTCCGCAACGCGGCCTGCCGAAAGCGTCGCGCAAAGCACGAACTTTTAGCTCCAGCGACAACCAGGGCCGGATTAAGCCATCTTGGTGCCCTAGGCACAAACCCACATGGGTGCCCCCTACTGCCCCGGGCCCCCGATTCTCCACTGACTGCTGGTATGTTCAATATTATGCAAAAAACTAACAAAGAAAAACAGTTGTGAAATGTAAACACATATGTTTGTACTACTACCACTTATATAAAACCTACAATAAGGTATTTCTGTATTAAAATTAATAGTTAATTAATTTTGTAATAATAGTAGACAAAAATACTGTAACTTTTTTGATAGATAAGAAAGTCAGAGAGAGCACACATTTACATTTTAAAGTTCTTTTTTCTAGATTTACGTCTGGCAAAGTTTTTGAGTACATCATCAAAGTTAATTTTGCTCAACAAGTCTGCCTCAATCATCAGCAAAGATAAGGAATCAAGCCTTTCTTGTTTCATTGTCGATCTACTTGGATTTTTTGTACGTTTCAATTGAGAAAAAGAGCGCTCAGTTGAACAGTTCGTAACCATTAATGTTAAAAATATGCGCAAGGCGATTTCTACATTTGGAAAAGCACACTCGATGTTGTCTCTAACTATTACTTTGTACAGTTCTGCATGACTGAACGTGTTGTTGTCAGATTTTGATGCACGAAACTTGTGGCGAATATATGAGTGGAACTGTTGTAGTTCAGTATATAAATTATTGTTCAGATCTTCAGGATAAGCATTTATTAGTCCTTCACAACACTGAGATGTTTGTGGTACATCGACCAAAGAAAAAAATCGAACTGCTAGATCATTATATACCTGTCCTCGTCTACTCATCTCTGTCTCAAGTTTGTCAACAATGGTTTAGAAAGCAGATATACGAAATTTGTCTCTGGCATTCTGAGATACCTCAGAGGCATCACCATCAATGACCACTGTCTTTCGTTTACGATTACGGGTCAAAGTTGACTTATAATCCACACCTGGTGTTATTTCTTTTGCAGCTTCTTCAAATCTTTCAAATTCATTCCTAGATTCATGCAAGTGATTTGCTGGTGAAGAATACAAATTAGCACACGTTTTCAAGTTCACGTGCTCATTTTGTAGAGCTTGACTGACCCTGTGAAAATGCTGTAACACTTCTTCCCAAAAGACAAGCATGAAAGCAAATTCTAATTCTTGCATCTTCTTTGCAATGTTTTCTGCTTCTCTTCTGGTGTCCCCCTTCTGTGACTGGTCTTCTTGTAAACATTCTAACGCTTCTATAATCTGAGGATGAGACATTAGAATGGCTTCAGTTGCAACAGCATGTGCTTCCCATCTAGTATCGGAAAGGGACTTTACCAGCTTTTCATTCACAAGGCATCCTTTCAGAATCTTCCATCTTTTGGTTGAAGCTGAGAAAAAAGTATAGATCAGTTGCACTGTATGGAAGAAGTTTACTGCCTCTAAACAAGAGTCAACGGCACTTCTGCCTACCAGATTTAGTGAATGGGCAGCACAGGGTATGTATATATAAATAATGTGCGATTCAATATTACATTTGCGATTTGCTTATGCCATGCAATTACGCTACCGGGACAATATACACATTTTTCTTGAGGACTTGTGGTGCCCCCCAAATGCTTGGTGCCCTAGGCACGTGCCTTGTTTGCCTAATGGTTAATCCAACCCTGGCGACAACCCTCAGGAGTCTCCGAAAAAAAATGTACTTGTGAACCGAAGGACACGGTCCGGAATCGAATCCACAACCTTCAAAACTCGGGGCAGACGGCTTGACCACTTCGACACGGAGACTCCCGTCAAAAATAAAATACTTTATACTACACGTGACAGCATTAACCCATTCAATGTGCCATGTATTAACAAATCGCTTTCCGTGTATATACAGAGTGTTTCTTCTTCTTCTGCGTTCATCCGGAATTTTTTTCGGACGTGATTGCGTTGTGCCTGTTTACAGCAGAGTTGTGTTCTTGCGCCGTTAGGCCGACACATCCGACTTCTGCGGGCATTTGTTGACCGTGTTAACCTTCCCGGGGTACAGGGTGTTTGTAAAGTCTCACCACACTTTGTATGTAGAACAGCTGTTTGTTGGAGAGTTTGTGTTCCGTCTTGAAAGACAGAACGCATACACTCCGACAAACAGCTGTTCTACATAAGTGGTCAAGCCGTTTGACTCGTGCTCCGAAGGTTGTGGGTTCGATTCCGGACCGCGCCCTTCCGCTTATGAGTTAAATGTTTCGGAGACTCCTGTGGGTCGTCGCTATAAGCTACGGAGTTCGTGCTTTGTGCGACGCTTTCCGTGCTGCGGAAAGAGACCGAGCCGTATGGGATAAAAACCCGGTGCAATGAAGTCGACCTTGTCGACATTTAAGCGACTTTAAGCTGTTCTACATACAAAGTGTGGTGAGACTTTACAAACACTCTGTATATATATATATATATATATATATATATATATATATATATATATATATATATATATATATATATATATATATATATATATATATATATATATATATAACCATCTACAAATCTAACCATTAGAGAACTCATGTTTGCAGACGACCGAGCACTAATAGCAAAATCAGAAGCTGAATTACAAGACCACATGAATAGTCTAAACGAAATGTGTAGGGAACATAGCATGAAAATTAGCACAAGTAAAACAGAGGTAATGACTATAACTAAAGAAGAAACAACGATTCACCTAAATGAACATCCCTTGAAACAAGTAAAGAGTTTCAAGTACCTAGGAAGTTGTCAAAGACTTGAAGAGATAGCTCTGAGCTAAGGAGAGCTAAAATAGAGCTTAGGAAGAGGGCAAGTGACGTAACAGGATAGGACACCAGACAGGAGAGACACTAACGCTATAAATAGCGATAACGGGACACCCTTGTGTCAACAGGGACGGCAACCAGTGCAGTTGAGCGAGGTTACCCAAGAGTCTGGGGAACCCGATGCACGAGGACGGACCGAGTAACTCTGGTCAACACAGCCCAGTGCCCAGCACGTAAACCAACGAACGCACGCTGAGCTAATTGCTTGTGGCTGAACACGCCACGCTTAGCGAGCTCAGACAGACAGCAGACGGCGTAGGAATCAGACGTGTATCCGCTAGGGATACTTTGTAGTCATTAAGGGCAGTATAATAGTTATAATAGTCTAGCTTAGCTTCAGTAGTTATAATGTGTATATCATCTCCTCATTCCATCTTATCGTCATCACATTCATTGCACACGAGTCACCGTTTGCTGGACATTTAGCCTACGACAAAACGAGAGCCAGAATTTTGGCACATTTCTACTGGCCCAAATTTTGTAATGACATTAAAATGTTCTGTCGACCATGTACTATTTGTCAACATTTAGTAAGAAAGGGAAAGCATGTGACAGCCGAGGTTCAGCGTTCCATTTTGGCTTCTATACCATTCGAAAGTGTAGCGGTAGATATTGTTGGACCCCTGAATCAGGTGTCGAACAAAGGAAACCGTTTTATACTAACCCTCGTGGATATTTGTACAAGGTGGATCGAAGCAGTACCACTAAAATACATTACCTCCAAAGATGTGGCAAATGTGTTTTTACACCTATTTTGTCGATTTGGTTTTCCTCGAACCATTTTGAGCAACCGAGGAACCCAATTTATTTCGGCTGCTATGCAAGCCCTAACAAAATTGCTAGGAATAGAGCAGCATTTCTGTAGCCCTTATCACTCTGTGAGTAATGGGATTATAGAAAAGATTAACGGGGATCTCAAACACATGCTGGCTAAAGTAACAGCAGAGAACCCATCTGATTGGGACACTCTACTACCAGCAGTGATATTTGCCCATCGAGAAATTCCGCACTCGAGTACGGGTTTCTCACCTTTCGAGTTAGTTTATGGGGCGAACCCTCGTGGACCCCTAACAATCTACCATCAGCTAATTACCAGCTCAGTAGAGAATCCAACAGCAGTAACACCATATGAGATGGTAACAAAGACACGCGATAAAATCATGAAAGCGTGTCTAATAGCCAAAACATCTTTGGAGAGAAAAGGTCAAATGTACCGCGATTATGCAAACAAGGGTGCCAAAACCCTCCACCTTGAACCCAATCAAAAAGTACTGCTTTTACTACCAGATAAACGTAATTTGTTACTAACATCATGGCTAGGGCCATTCAACGTCGAACGAAAGATATCAGATGTCGACTATGAAATATCGATGAAGGGAAAATTAAAGATATTTCATATCAACATGCTGAAGCCTTATTTCTCACGACAAGAACTTACGACAGACGAACAGAGTGCACCTACACCAATCAACCGGACGACAGACGTACACAACACAACTACACTAGGTAGGGCGACAGATCATGACGACATCGCAAACACACCTAGCCAGGAAACAGTACACCTAGCCAGGAAACAGTACACACAGCTAGTACAACAACAGTACTTAATCAGACTGATGACGACGGAATAGAATTACCAGTCCCGACAGTCGACACGACAGGGACAATCGATAGCATACGTATAGAACCTAAACTGACAGACGAGCAACGACAACAACTGATAGAATTAGTAACTGAGTACAAGGACATTTTCTCTGACATCCCAGGTCAGACAGACAGAATAGAACACTCTATAATTCTGACTGATAGCACACCCATCAAATGTCGACCTTATTCCATCCCATTAAGTTACAGGGAAAATCTCGACCAGGAATTGTTAAATCTAGAGTCGAGTGGAATAATTCAGAAATCTCAATCAGAGTATTCTTTTCCTATAGTTCTTGTCAGAAAAAAGGACTCGACTATCCGCCTCTGCGTCGATTTTAGGCGCTTAAACAATGTGACCAGGGTCGATGCAGAGCTTATCCCATCTTGTGACGACTTAATCCTCGATATGTCAACATCACGTATCTTCTCAAAACTGGATCTCACAAAAGGCTATTGGCAAGTCCCGATGGAATCATCCTCTATTCCTTTGACAGCTTTCTCAACACCTCTAGGCCTGTACGAGTGGCGCTTTCTTCCTTTCGGTCTTCGTAATGCACCAGCCACTTTTGTCCGACTCACTAGGGATCTTGTGCAAGGAGTGACCAATACTTCTACTTATATTGATGACATTTGCATCCATACAGCAGACTGGACAACACACCTATTGAAACTACGACATGTCTTCGACAGATTGCGATTATTTGGTCTTACAGTGAAACCCACCAAAGTGGAGTTGGGAATGGAAGAAATTGATTTTTTAGGCCATACAATCACCAGAGGCCAACTAAGAACTGATGAGAAAATCGTGACCAAGATTCTCAATCTAACTATGTCTACGACCAAGAAACAGGTCCGTAGCTTACTTGGTCTTGTCAATTATTACAGCAAATTTATACCAAATTTGGCTGAAATCACCAGCGTTTTTTCTAATGTGTTAAAAGCATCTGTAAAACTTGATGTCCAGGATGCAAAGTTAATCGGTGCGTTATCAAAATTGAAACATTTATTTAGCGTTCCACCTATCTTGCGTTTGCCTAATGTCAATCTTACCTATTTCCTCCGCACAGACGCAAGTTCTATTTCCATTTCTGGGGTCCTAGGCCAGTTTTATGAAGGCAGGTTTCACCCAATAATGTACGTGAGTCGTAAGATCAGCCCGGCTGAAGGAAGATACTCAGCCTCTGAATTGGAAGCTTTAAGCGTGATATATTGTGTCAGGAAACTTCATCGATTCCTGGCGGGTACAGAGTTTGTTATCGAAACCGATAATTCGCCTCTGACGGTCATGCAAACAGGGGTTCATCGCAACAACCTTACATCACCAGAAACATTGACACTGTAATTAATTAGTGCCCTATGTGGTGATTGTGAACACTAAAGTGCGTTATTATCGCCAGTCGCTTACATCTATGTAATATAAACTGTGTCAGCATTAGTGGAATGAACAGACGCATTTGTGAATTGTCTACACCACTACCGCTTATACAACCCTTGAGTTCATCGAAATTTGAGACTTGAACCTGCACCAACCAGTAACATACCATTATTATGAACATTACACAGGACGAGAGCGTAAATCAGACTTTGTCTACCTGATCTTTGTTTACGAGGACATTCTACAGAGGACACGTCTCGAACATCACACCTGGATGTAATTAGTTAGTATAGTTAGTTAACAATTATTTGTGATATGTATATAACATGATTTTATGAACAGTGGCGTATAACTTCATATTTTGTGCAAATATTAGAATTATTTGTGTAAATTTACCATATAACGTTATTTAGCACATTTCAGAGTTATAATGTACCTATAGTCAGTTAAGAACTTGTTTAAGTTAACATCTACATCATATTACTTTAATCTATCATCATTTAAACGTATTTAGTTAGATAGGTTAATAAAAACATCATTTACAAATTAACACCATCATTTAATAATTTATATCATTTTAGGCACTAAAACACTTTAAGGTAATTAACCCATTTTTCTTTAATTGAATTAATTAGTTAGGTTATTTCCCTTAGAGAAACTTAGAACAGTGCACCAATTTATAATAGATTAGTTAGATCAGTCATTACTATAGGATTGGTAGCGAACAA
Organism: Cepaea hortensis; assembly: GCA_963921405.1. NCBI lineage: Eukaryota > Metazoa > Mollusca > Gastropoda > Stylommatophora > Helicidae > Cepaea > Cepaea hortensis. The sequence goes on along the minus strand of OY992895.1, from coordinate 77,260,252 downwards.
TCCTTTTCAATCATGTATATTTTTGTATATATTGACAAGTGCATACAAACAGCACAGTCTTGTGGCTTGAATACCCATGTAAATTCAGCCAACGATTTAATGTACATAATTTTGGTTCATTCATGCATTATTTCGTGAACCATATTCTAATGACAGCCCAATATTTTAAAACCACTTTTGAATGAAAGGTGAATGAAAGATATGACAGGGAGAGAAGAACGAAAGATGCGTGAATCATAGAGATAGAATGTATTAAATTAAGAGAGTGAGAGAGATATTGCGGTATTTTTCCACCGCACAAAACGACTTGTGGTGACTTGTCTGTGTCAAACTGTGTAATCAATGTGTTGTCATTTTTATAAGTGTGTAGTCGCCATACTTTGGTAGAAAAACATAGGGAACATATTTTGAGCATCTTAAAACGGCACTGTAGACATAAATTAGCATAACACACTTATTTGTGACTACAATAAACCACTTTACGGCGCTCGAAATAATACATACACGTAAATTATTAACGCATACACATGTCAGTAAGTTAAATACACTTTAATTTAGTAGAGAACACACAACCAACCAGAAAAACAAACACATAAACTTGCATACACCATTACTTTCAAAGAACCATAACTACTCCAACAGGGGAAACAATAATATTTCTAAAGCCTTAGTGTAACACTTAAATATTCCTTCACAAGCGGAAGCTAAAAGGTGAAGAGTGGCACAGTAAACATGCATACGAGTTGGGGCTTATTATATGGGAGCATGAACATTTATTGTCCATGTTTTTCACTCATAATAGAGGCCATTTGTTAGGGATTGTTAATTTTGGACAATCTGAGAACAGGCCAAAGGGCATCGGATCCGGACTTCACAATTCTCATATATATAATGACAGTTTATAGCCAACTGTACTAGTGTCATGAGCCACTCAATTAGCCAAGTGAAGTGATACAACAGTGTGACAAAGGAAGGGAGAGATCTTGTCCTATCCCCATAAGAGAAGTAGAGAACTCTAAAAGTCTTTGACAAAATTAGACAGCCAATTTTTATAAGAGTACTTGTGTTACCCCCACAACTTAAAAGTTTGTAACACAACAGGGGAGGATGGAGAGCCTGTCAAAGACTTGAAGAGATAGCTCTGAGCTAAGGAGAGCTAAAATAGAGCTTAGGAAGAGGGCAAGTGACGTAACAGGATAAGACACCAGACAGGAGAGACACTAACGCTATAGATAGCGATAACGGGACACCCTTGTGTCAACAAGGACGGCAACCAGTGCAGTTGAGCGAGGTTACCCAAGAGTCTGGGGAACCCGATGCACGAGGACGGACCGAGTAACTCTGGTCAACACAGCCCAGTGCCCAGCACGTAAACCAACGAACGCACGCTGAGCTAATTGCTTGTGGCTGAACACGCCACGCTCAGCGAGCTCAGACAGACATCAGACGGCGTAGGAATCAGACGTGTATCCGCTAGGGATACTTTGTAGTCATTAAGGGCAGTATAATAGTTATAATAGTCTAGCTTAGCTTCAGTAGTTATAATGTGTACATCATCTCCTCATTCCATCTTATCGTCATCACATTCTATGTTCAATACCGTTATGGTATTTCGCCCATGGAGCTATTGTTGATCAGCTCCGAATAAACATGTATCCTTTTGCAAACAACACGAGTTGTCACTTTCGTGTAGTGTAAAAGAAGGGAATCCTTGTATGCCTGTCGCAAGTGAGTTGCTGACAAAGTATAATATCAAATGGCAAATCAGAAGACGAGATCGAAAATAGATGCAATAAGGCAAACCAACTCATTGGACAAATGGCACCAATACTAAAGAACAAACATGTATCAATAACTACTAAGAAAGCACTTTACAACACAATCTTCCTACCAACTCTATGTTACCAATGCCAAACCTGGACAATGACAGAAAAAGAGAAAAGAAAAATCACAACAGAAATAAGATTCCTGAGAAGAATACTCAGTGTATGAAGAAGAGATAAGATCAGAAATGAAGAAATCAGGACTAAAGAGGGGGTTACAGCAGCACTAGATTTTATTAGAAGGCAACAAGTCAAATGGTTTGATAATGCAAGTAGGTTACCAACTAACAGTATACCACAACAAGCAATGATGTACAGACCAGAGGAAAGCAGAGGAAGAGGCCGACCACGTAAACGATGGATGCAGGGAATAACAGAGTCCATGGGAATATCGATACATGAAGCCCATAAGCGGGCATTCTTCTGTTGTTTATACTTCACCTCGACACCGCAAGGTACAAGAGGAACATGATAAGATGAGATGAGATGAATCTGTATGAATAGACACCGAGATAAATATCGTGTGTGTGTGTGTGTGCGTGCGTGCGTGAGTGCGTGCATGTGTGTGTGTGTGTGTGTGTGTGTGTGTGTGCGTGTGTGTGTGTGTGTGTGTGTCTCGCCATCAGGTGAACTTACTCAGACTTCAAAGGAACTTGTAATTTACGTTCCCAAGCTAAGGACAAGAAGTCAACTTCAGCACTGAATCTGTTAAGAACAGAATATGGCAAGCAAAAGCTGCATTTCAGAAAATGAAGATTATTTTAAGCAATAAGTCACTGTCATTGAATGTAAGAAAGAGAGTGCTGAAGTGCTATATAGAACCAGTTTTGCTGTATGGCAGTGAATCTTGGAATGCAAATGAACAAATTAGGAAGAACTTGGACGCAACAGAGATGTTCCTGAGACGAATGTTGCGAATTCCTTGGACTACCAGAGTAACTAACAATGATTGCCTGAAAGAGGCTAATGAAACTAGAACATTATATACAACAATAAGAAAGACAAAGACAGCTTTATTTGGTCATGTGATGAGAAGAAAGGCATTAGGAAAAATCGTGACAACTGGAAAGATCAAGGGAAGAGAGGCAGACCAAGATAAATGATGCTGGATGGATTGAGACCATAGCATTCCCAGGAATGCTAACCTGGTCAAAAATGCACGCTAAAAGTCGGATGTGTTGACCTTAGGGTTTCGACCCAAGGGTGCCTAGCACACCGCAATCACATCTGAAAAAAAAAACAAAAAACACTGCTGATGAACACAAAGAAGAAGAAAAAGACCATCGCATGGAGGAATATCATCAGCAGAGTTGATCCAGAACACCAAAGACTGAGATTTGTGGAGAGTCATGAACGCCGACGCCAGCTGCATACCGCGTGTATAGCAGACGTCTGTGCATATCTCAGTAACTGTTAATTATGTATACTTAACAACACACTGATGTCCTCTTTGTCAGCGGCAGCATACATTTTAAGAAATGAAATGGCCTGCAGTGAAAGAATAGACTGAGTGAAAACCAAGTGGTATGCACGCCTTTACAACTCATTAAGCTGGGAAAAGACAACCACGGTACTTGACAACCATGAGAAATATGTCATAAATTTATCGTTCGTATACATTCAATAAAATAGAAACAGAGCGTACGGACTGACATCTTACATAAAACCTAAACATATCAATAAGATCCAGTCACAAGCCTTGTTTGAAATGCACTTTGGTGAGATCTTAGCTTTAGAACCAACTTCTTGCGGGTTGGTCAGATGGCTGAAGTCAAAACTAGCTGATTTTGAACATGGAATAACGCCGCTAAGACAGCCATGCCTGCTAACGGACGCACACATTTCTGC
>OY992895.1:77075461-77256381 GCA_963921405.1 Cepaea hortensis | reverse complement strand
AAACACTTTTATGTTAGCAGTTTGCCATTCCAACTGTTGTTTGCGATTAGTAAACGCAATTTCCCAATACAACATATCGTGTTCGGCGTAAACTACCATTACTACTACTGCAACTACCATTACTACTACTGCAACTACCATAACTACTACTGCAACTGCCATTACTGCTACTGCAACTGCATTACTACTCTGCAACTACCATTACTGCTACTGCAACTACCATTACTATCTGCACCTACCATTACTAGTACTGCAACTACCATTACTACTACTGCAACTACCATTACTAGTACTGCAACTAACATTACTACTACTGCACCTACCATTACTACTACTACTGCAACTACCATTACTACAACTATTACAACTACCATTACTACAACTGCAACTACCATTACTACTACTGCAACTGACATTACTACTAATACTGCAACTGCCATTACTACTACTGCAACTACCATTACTACTACTGCAACTACCATTACTACTACTGCAATTACCATTACTACTACTGCAACTAACATTACTACTACTACTGCAACTACCATTACTACTACTACTGCAACTGCCATTACTATACTACTGCAACTGATATTACTACTACTGCAACTGCCATTACTTCTACTGTAACTGCCATTACTACTACTGCAACTGCCATTACTACTACTGCAACTACCATTACTACTACTGCAACTACAATTACTACTACTGCAACTACCATTACTACTACTGCTGCAACTACCATTACTACTACTACTACTACTACTACTACTACTACTACTACTACTACTACTACTACTACTACTACTACTACTACTACTACTACTACTAACTACTGCAACTACCATTACTACTACTGCAAGCACTATTACTACACTCGAGTGTCTAATTGGTCGTGCGTCGAAGTACATTTGTTTCAGCAGCGAGGCGCCGTCGTCATTTGGAGGCGACAAGTTCGATCCCAGTCGGTAACTATAGCTTTCAAATTGTATGTTGTCTAGTGCGTCTTCTAGTCTCTGTTTCCTTCTTCTCCTTCTGTGAGCGCCAAATAATACTATGTGTGTTTACTACTACCACCATTACTACTACCACCAGACCACCACCACTGCCACTACAACAACTACTACTACAACTACCATTACTACTACTGCAATTACCATTACTACTACGGCAACTGCCATTACTACTACTGCGTATACGGTGCCGATCACTGAACAACAGTTGGACGGGAGGGGTAGGACTCTGTCATTCGTTGACGACATCCTCGTGTATCGACAGGGTCGAGATAGACAAGCGGTTGCCAATGATTTGCAGGGCGAACTAGATCGAATTTCCTCATGGTGTGCTGATGCCGATGCCCTTGTCAACCCTGCAAAGGCAACGGTTACATGGTTCTCACTAAACAACCATATTGTGAAAACAGACCTGCCGGCAGTAAGAATGGATGGGAGCATTTGAGTAGAACCCAGTCAATGACATATCTTGGCGTGAGGCTTGATCGTAGCCTGTCCTTCAGAGATCATGTTGATTATGTCATAATGAAGGCTCGAAAAGGTTTGTCAGCAATGAGAGTCATGGCGACTGCCAATATTGAGCAAAGACTGCTAATACTTCTGTTCCAAGGACTTGTGCTTTCACGCATCGAGTATGCCCTTGGCCATCCTCACTGTCAGCCCTACACAGATTGGAAGACTTGAAAAGGTACAAAACGAAGCCATGCGCATCATTTTGGGCTGCACGAGAGACACCAGCTGTGTAGCAATGAGATACCTCCTTGACTTCCCGACAATGGAACACAGGATCAAGATCTGGAGAGCTCGTGCATACTTAAAAATAAGTGCAGATGAGCAGCACCCTCTGCATGACGCTATATTCAGAGAAAAGGGTGACAGGCTAAAGAGGGGCAAATCATGGATGGGTCGGGCGGAAGATGTCGTCAGACAGGTCTGCAGTCTTACCAGTATCAACCCCGGCAAGGAATTGGTGCCGGTGCTTCCAGCTTTTAAGTGCACCTTCTCCTGCATTATCACACTCGACAGACGGTGCAGAGAGCAGAACCCTGCCGCAGTCAATGCAGAGGTCAACACGCTCATATATGAACACTCAGATAGTCCCGAAGTGCTCATCTATACAGATGGATCTGTTGTAAAGCAGCAGAGAAGTGCGTGGGCATTTACAGCCCGTTCAGCGGGCCGAACCGTTCAAGAATCCAGTGGTGCCCACTCTATGACCACGAGCAGCATGACGATAGAGGTGATGGCAGTTACACAGGCTTTCATATGGCTGGAATCACAGCATTATACCAACGTGTGTGTACTAAGTGATTCAATGAGCATGATTCAGAAGGTCGAAGCTGGATCTGTACGTAGACAGTGGACTGAATCGCTGCGGAAGTCTGTTGTCCGTAAAGTCACCTTCATCTTCGTCCCGGGACATGCGGGAGTCGAGGGAAATGAACGAGCTGACAAACTGGCTGGCTCTGAACCCCCTATAGATGGTCAGCCCATGGATCGTGCCGATGTTATTAACGTCCTTAAAGATATGGCGAGAACAGAGGACTTTGACGTCAGTGATTCCACATCGCTGTCCAGGATGAAAGACCTGGGAGTAAGAATCGGCACAGCCAGACGCGAGAGGTACATCGGAAAACAAAGCGCCTCGTCAACCAACACAGAACTGGCACTATTAGCCACCGGACGCTGATGCATATGCTGGGGGAGAATCTGAGCACCTATGGACATGTCCGGAGTGCAATGAAGATACCCCAACTGATAACTGATAACGGATAACTACTACTACAACAACTACTACTAACACCACCATCCTAGTACTACTATTACAATCACTACTACAAACACCGCCACTACTACTAATACCATTCCATTACCACCACTACTACTATAATAACAACAACTACAACAACAACTACTACTACTACTTCTACTAAAACTACCACTATTACAACAACAAACACTACTACTACTACTACTACTACTACTACTACTACTACTACTACTACTACTACTACTACTACTACTACTACTACTACTACTACTACTACTACTACTACTACTACTACTACTCTACTACTACAAGAACAACAAGAACAAGAAGAACTACTACTACTACTACTACAACTACTGCAACCACCCCCCCCCCCCACCACCGCCGCCGCCGCCGCCGCCACCACCACCACATTTCTTCGTGCGCAACTTGTTGCGGCGAAGGGGTTACGAACACAATTCGTAATCTCGCATACAGCTTTTGAAACACAGTTTCGAGACATTTTGAAACACACGCTGGTTTTCAGACAATGATATGAGTGCTGGTCATTCAGAAAGCAATGGTAAACTACTGAACGTAAACTTACTAAGAAATTACAAACAGTCAAAAATGCTGAAGTTGATTGCGAGGTCCTGTAAAGGATATGCAACTAACCTTGTTTTTTTTTTTTTTTTCTTTTTTTAAACAATAAAAACGGAACCTCCTGTTTTTGGCCCTATACTAGAGGGCTAGTGCCTACAGTATAACCCTTGACATCTTGGAAGTACAGATGACTGTGAATCTACATCCGTCGTCAAACGGCAAGAACAGAAAATTAAAAGAGGTTTGGCCAAACAAGAACACTACGCAGGAAGCCAAAGAAGATTAATAAACCAACACAGAACTGGCGTCGTCAGTTGTTACACGCAGCGGGATATACTGAGGAGGGGATCTGAGCACTGAATGGTTCGATGTGCAATGAGGATGATCCGTCGACTAACTAACTAACTAGCTAGCTAGTTAGCTAGCGAGCGAGTGAGGGAACCAACCAACCAACCAACTAACCAAGCAACCAAACAATCAACCAACCAACTAAGTAGAGATAACTGTACTGGTACTACAGACAATGAGGGACGGCTGGGAGTTACAATAAGATATCTACCAATATCTTATCCAGTTTCAACTAGCAATAACCAACTCATCATCATCATGTGCCATGCAGATAAGCGTGGTCGGTCATGTTTCGCCATCTCACACGATCACCAGAGTCGTGGGTCAGCTCTGTGTTCTTGTCTCGACCATGCCATGTGGTCAAGCTATTATCCTGATATTTACTTATCTACTTTTCCCTCAATCTTGCCAGCTGTCATCAAGTTTATTTCTTCTCATAACGTGTCCAAAAAATGTTTGACTCTGCGTCTAATTTCTTCAATCACTTTATGTTTTTATTTGCCTCTTGTAGGACTTGGTCATTGGTATTTCTACCTGTCCAAAGCATTCTTTGCATTTTCTTCAGAAACCACATTTCCAAAGCGATTAGATGTTTTTCAGCTTGTCTGCTCATTGTCCACGTTTCATATACATACAAAAGTATAGGTTCTATGTAGCACTTCAACACTCTTTTTCTCGTTGCAGTTGACATAGTTTTATTGGTTAGTAACCAATAGCCAATAACCAACTCATTCATTCATTCATTCATTCATTCATTCATTCATTCATTCATTCATTCAATAGCATGTCTTTTGCAGAAACGCACTCCCATAACAACCTTCCGGAAAACCTCTCGATCACAAGTAAAATGTCTCGCGTCCGATACACCCATCTGGAAATAATTCAATACATCCTGCACCCATCTTCTCTTTGGCCTTCCTCTTCCTCTCTTCCAAGGCTTGCTTGTGTTCGTTGGCTTGAGCTCCAATGCGAAGTCCTGTATGTCGGATGAAGGCATCCTGTTGTCCAACATCAGTGTGATGTCATACAGGACCTGAGTTTTGCGTGAGTATCCGTTGTCCCATGCCTGGCTTATTGGTGTGCAGACTGGTGGTTCCTCGCCGTACAGGCAGACACTCTCCAACTTCGGAGGAATCGGCGATCCTACTGACTTTAGCCAGGACCCCGAAGGAACCTGTTGCCCAGGACGCTCGACGAGGACGCGTCAATAGGTCTTGGCCAGTATATAACCCGGCCCTGGTGCCTCTTCCCAGGCATATACCCCTCCATTACTGTTCTTTTAACAACAATGACCAACTAGCAAATACGCAAATGACGGCACCGGGCCCATCTCATTACATGCCTCTAAGTCGTAAAACGATGGTGGGGGGGGGAGTGAGGGGGGGAGTGAGGGGGGGGGGGGCTGAGTGGTCTCGAGGTATGGTGTCCGCCTCGAGTGCTGGAGGTCCCGGATTCAAGCGCGGTGAGGGCCGGGATTTTTTCACGTGGACTTCTAGTAACAAAATTTCCCCTGGTCTCTGGGTAGTGAGATCGGACGCCCGTGTGTATTATTGCGCACGTAAAAATCCTTTGGCAGTTGGAAATCGAAAAAGAGTAGCCTAACGGCGCTCCCCGGATAAAATATCGAGTTAAAGATCTACCCAAAGTATTTTAGGATTCTCGTCGGTGCTACGGAGTTCGTGCACTGAGCTGAGATTTTCCGGACTCAGGCTTGAGTTAGGAGTATAACGGAGCGCTTATGGGTTACACCCGTTTGCCCTGATGTTGATCCGTCGACTAAACTAAACTAAGTCGTAACGAGGAGTCTGTCTGTGAGTGTGATTTAGGTAGCAAATGTAAAAGCGTTAAGCAGGTAAGGATCATAAGACAGGTCTAGCAAACCGATCTTCAATATCATGATATGTCACCCCATCACGTATATCATTATCAGTCAATCAATCAGGTGCCGTCTCCACAATGAAGGTTGGCTGCAATGGATCTCCAACACTGTCTGTCTCTCGCTTTAACTGTACATTCTGTCAGATTAATGTTCGTCCATCTCTTGATGTTGTTATCTTCTCACTTGTATCGTTATCTACCTTCTTGCCCTAAATCTTTACTCCAGTATGGTTTTTATAAGAGTGTTATGTTTTTTAACATGGTCGAAATATTTCACTTTTTTCTTTTTGTATTTCTTTCATCAACTCTGTTTGTATTCCCAATTTTTCTAGAACCTCTTTATGTGATTGTTTCTGTTTCCATGAAATACGGCATATTCTTCTGTATAATACGCCGATCTCTGTGGCGAAGGTGTTGCGCATGATTTGGCAGCAGACCGCATTGCGCTGGTCTTTTACGTAAATGGTATGGGTGCCAGTCGTTCAGAATAAAAAACAATGGCAAACTACTGAACGCATATTTGTCAAGACATCAACAACAGCAAAAAATGCAGGTGTTAACTGCAAAGGTCCTGTAAAGGATATGCGGCTAACTTTACCTTCTGTATACAATAAAAAACAGCAAGAGATAACTGCTGTTGCACACGTAGAGTCGCTACCCTTGTTGGTCCGCTCGTGTAGTGACTGAGTGGTTCAGCCCCCGACGAGAGTTGTGTCTGGTATATCCTGGTTCGTGTATTGTCTCCAGAACTAAAGGTAAAGGCAGTAAGTAAAGGTATTATGCGTTAAGTGGTTTAGCCAGCTGTAGAAATTTAGACAACCAATTTTTAAACTTTCTAAACAATGATCTCCTTTAACCCTGGGGAATGGACGTCTAGTCTTCTAGGAGAACAGTCAGACAGGAGGTTCTGTTGGAATGGACACATAGTCTTCTAGGAGAACAGTCAGACAGGAGGTTCTGTGTGCCTACACATTGCCCATGTTAAAAACCCCTTAGCAGTTGAAAAGCACCAAAGTAGGCCACATAAGACAACCCTGTGGGAAAATAGAATGAGAAAAACATGTTGCCAGTTGAGTTGAGTTGAGTTAAGAACCAACATAACTGCACTCAGGACATTCCCATACGTGCTCCGTCCCCTCGTTCAACAGCCAGCGAAGAGTCATACTACTAATCATTCCTACCGCTATCTGATTAAAAGTTCTCCTGGTCTTCCTTCTCAGTTTTGAGATTCTTCCAGAACCCCTACCGATCCCCCGTAATCTCATTCTTTCCATATATGGGTTCTCAATCTGTTCCTCCGCCTCCTCCACCTGGTCCCACAAGCGCATGACTACCTCCCCCTTGTCCATAGGCAACATTCCACCAAGAGGTGCATTCCCTGCTAGCCTATCAGCCTGTTCATTCCCCCCGTACACCCGTATGGCCAGGGCAAAATATCCATACAATTCTCACGATCTGTGACCTCTGAAGCGACGAGAGCCATTCTACACGAAACATTCCTTTCTCCACCTTGCTAAGCATACTCTTTGAATCCGTAATGAATACAACGTGTGTTGCAGTAGTCTTCTCTAGCCACCGGAATGCCACTGTTGTCACCTCCATTCTCATGCTGGAGGTCATAGTCTCATATGCCAGACTCTTCTTTTTCGAAGACTCGTCCATTAGCCTTTGCAATAAAGCTCCAGCCACTACGTCTGTTTCTCACCACTGACCCATCGGTGTAGATGACTATGTCACCTTGATGTGTTGACCTGTTGCCAACATTTGATTGAACATTCTTTGCAGAAATTAGAACAAACATTGCCTTGGCAAAAGTTGCTTTTTACAAGATAGGAAACATACCTATAATAGCTATCAGCTGCAGTGTGAAAAAGATTGTTAAAGTGCCTAGAAACTACATTTTTGTATACACATGAAGCATGTATAATAATCAGACATGTAATGCCAGTAGAAGTGTGGTTTCAGAGAAAAATGTAAAGAATACCATAGTTAGAAAAAAAATGAATGAGACAGTCCTGCAAGAGACACATTAAAACTGTAAATTGGTTAGAGAAATGAGACAGTCAAGAATATTTGGGTAAATTATAAGGAGCAGTAAACTAGAAAACTTAGTGACAACTTGTAAACTTGATGGGAAAAGAGCTAGGAGAACACAACATAAATACCTAAATGACTTGGCCACATGGCATTATCGCGACGAGAAGACAGGGCTGTTCCTAGACTTTTGCCTTTGTGTGAGAGGGCAAACCATGACCATGCGTGTTTAATGGCAAGGCACATGATGATGATGAAGATTCCCATCAGGGATAATATTGTATGTAGATTTGGGTATATACACCTTGGGATCCTTGCCAGTACTATGGAGTTTGTACGCTGAGCTGAGACCCTCCTAGTGATCTTAGGTGTTCAGACCATCAGTGGATAGTTTCATGGTATGATGAAGGTGATTTATGAATCCATCAATGGATAGTTTCATGGTATGATGAAGATAATTTATGAATCCACCAATGGATAGTTTCATGGTATGATGAAGATGATTTTTTTTTTTTTTTTTTAGCATATCCTTTTACAGGACTTAGCTGTCAACACCAGCATCTTTCAGCTGTATGTTGATCTCTTGGCAAGATTATGCTCAGTAGTTTGCCATTGCTTTCTGAGCGGCCGGCTCACATACCCCGTAAGTTACCGATGCGATTCGAACCACTGCTGATTTGAACCGTCATCGCGTTACCTGACGAGAGTATACGAGATTACGGAGATAAGTCATAACCTCTAAGCCACGAAGCCGGCTGAAGATGATTTATGAATCAATCAATGGATAGTTTCATTGCATGATGAAGGTGGTTTATGAATCCATTCAGTGAATCATGTTTAAAAGGGGTTTACATGTTCTGTGCTGGCTCCATGTCGAAGGAGTTACAAAAGCAATTCATAATCCCACATACCGCTTTCTAAACACAGCTGCGGGTGATTGGGAAGCAGTCGTTTTCCCATACAAAGGTATGAGTGCCGGTCGTTCAGAAAAATCTGGCAAACTACTGAACGTAAAATTGCCCAGGAATCATAAACAGCCAAAAATGCTGGGGTCGACTGCTACATCCTGTAAAGGACATGCAACTAACTTAAAGGCAAGAGGATTGACTTAATTGCACCGGGTTTCCCCCCATATGGCTCAGTCTCTGAAAAGCATAGCTCCAGCGACAACCCCTAATGGTCTCAACAACAACAAAAAACTACACTCGTGAACCAAATGACAGATAAAAAATGAACCCGAAACCTTCAAAGCACAAGGCAGGCAGCTTGACCACTTAACCATAGAATTACCCAGGGAATTAATCATATACAGTGGTACCTCAGGTTACGAACAATTCAGGTCACGAACAATTCAGTTTACGAACAACAACTTTGAAAATTTTATGTCTCGGGTAACGAACAGTGCCTCGGGTTACGAATGAAGGCGAGAGAGAGAGAGAGAGGGGGAGAGAGAGAGAGAGAGAGAGAGAGAGAGAGAGAGCAAGGTGTAACGTTGGATACAAACGATCGCGTACAGTACAAACAGTACTACAGATGAGCTTGTGGATCTTCAGAATGTACAGCTAACGACATTAAAGGAGGAGCAGTCGTCCGATGATGAGTCAGTGACCGTTTCAACTGCCTGGATTAAAGAAATTTGCAGCAAGTGGGCAGACGTCGAAGACTTCATTGTTATCCATCATCCAAACAAACTTATTGCTAACAGGGCAGTAAACCTGATGAATGATAACACGATGGCCCACTTCAGAAAGATTCCCCAGCAAAGGAAGCGACAAATTTCCCTTGATAGTTTCTTGGTGCAGAAAGATTCCCAGTAGGCTGCCAAGAAACAGCGAGAAGATACTCCTGAAACTAATGATTCAGAATGAGGGAACGGAGCACGTATGGGAATGTCCTGAGTGCAGTGATGTCGGTTCTTAACTCAACTCAACTCAACTCATGATTCAGAATAATAAAGGTAGTGACAAATTTCCCATTATCATTTTCTTGGTAATAAAGATAGGCTAAATCTCTTTTTATTTTACAATTAATTCATTTGGTTGTTTTCTTTCTCTTTATTTAATACGCGAAGTACACATATTCTTTGCGTTTTGTCAGGTAAACGATCGGATGTTAATAAAATAGAACGATACTTTCATCTTGAAACGGATTGTCTTTATTTCATTGATTTCAATGTTTTGGGTTACGAACGTTTCGGGTTATGAACCAAGTTCTGGAACGAATTAAGTTTGTAACCCGAGGTACCACTGTACTGTCATGTGACATTCTCAGAACATTCATTTCCAGAAACCGGTTTTGGACACAGCATAAGGCTGTATTTGAGAAACTACCATGAGTAAACCATCCAGTAAAAGCCAGGCCAGTTACACTTGTACCCTGAGTCCAGAGGTTCTGGAAAAAGCCATCAAGGAGTTACATGAAGATCCAAACACTCGTCTCATCGAAGTCAAGAACTTGAAAATACGGCTGGAGAAGATACCAGGTACTTCTTTATTATTATGTCTGCTTTTTCTGTTATGCCTTTCAGCAGCTGGTTTAAACTGTTAATACCTCCCAATGCAGACTGCCTTGCGTTGGTTTTCATAAAATGGTATGAGTGCCTACCCAGAGAGAGAGAGAGAGAAGAATGTTGAGAAATGTGTAGAGAGAATAAAACATACTGAGGTAGTGAGAGCTACGCATGTCACTAGACCACTCACGAAAGCCACAAGGAAAAGACAAATGACAGTTGTGGGCCATATCAATAGAAGAGCCAGCCAAGGTAGCGTGGTGGCAAGAAGAAGCTCTCCTATCAGCCCGAGAGTCATTGATTCAAATTCACATTGAGACAGACGTGTAAAGTTGACCTGGGTTCCCAGACCGATTCAGCCCACAAGATCCGTTGTGCTGATTACGGCATTATGTACAGTGAAATGTTTTACATCTGTCCGAGGTTGTTTTGTTGCGCAAACTGCATTTCGGAGAAAAAATGGCGTGGCTGGCTAGAAAACATCTAGAAACAGAACATCTAGAAATATCGAGACTTTGTAGGCGAACATCTGGTTGGGATAGTGACTGCCGCTTCCATCAAGGATGAATTGTATCTTTCGTAGAGGACTTTTGTGGTGACAGTCTGGTAGATATATTATGCACAGTGTGCCTGAGCGGGTTGTTATTTGTTGAGACTCCTGTCTTTTCCACTTTTCACATGGGGCAGTGAGGAACATTTTATGCGATATTCTCTGGCACGGTAACGGAGCATAATGGGGAGACCCTTTACTGTGATGTTGGAACCGCGACTAACTAACTAACTAACTAGATATTACCCACATCACCCCTGGAGTGCCAGTGGTCTATACAAACTTGAGTCTAGCACCATATACCCACTTTGACCAAAGACATAAACATTTCATTACTTTGCTTATATCAATAGAAGAGATGGAATAGTTAGATGAGTCTTATGTGGGGAAGGAAACCGAAAGATGTGTGTGGAGATATACGGCTGGGCAATATATAATCATATAAACATATAAACATATAGACATATAAACATAAATACATAACATCAAAATATCAGATAACAGAGAGGATTGGAGAGTTATTATCACCATTGGAGATCAGCGTGGCTGAATGGATAAGATCACTTGCTCTTAAACATCTGGTGTGCTGATGCCGAGGTAGCGGGTTCAAGCCCTACATCGGTCAGTTGGACTAAAATGTTGACTTCCCGCCCTTGACTAGGGGATGTAAATTACAAGTACTTGAGAAGCCAGAGTGGGTTCACCAAATGGCGAGGGACACTGGTAATAGGGAAGACTAATCCTAATGCAAAAATCAGTCCAGTGCACTAGAAGTAGAAACACGAGTGTCGACTACGCGTAAGGTCAAAGTGAGTGAACACACCCCCTGCACCCCAAAAAAAAATGATCACCATTTTGGTACTTGACTTGAGTTGGGTCAAGCAAGAACTGTCATCACAGCACCCAGGGCATTCCCATACATGCTCCGTCCTCACCTGCAACAGCCAGTGAAGAATCCCAATACCAGTGGTACCAGTAGCATTCTGATTATGTGTCCGTCTGTCCTCTCCTCGGAGCCTTGAGTGTCGGACACTCCCACAGTATCATACTCTCCAAGCCATGATGATCCATCCGCTTGCCTGCACAGTTCACATACCTGAGAAAGAAGAAGAAGAAATGTCTACTTGACGTTGTTGGTAGGAATTTAACTGAAACATAAGTACACATGGATCTGCGGTTATGAAGCGGTTGTTTGGGTTCGAACCTCATCAGGGCAGTTGCAAATCTTAAGAATTTATCTGGGCTCTCGTGTCGATCCATGCACCTTTACTTTACTTACTATGTACATGTTTACTTTGTGCTTCCTACATTTTGGCTAAATATGCCAGGTCTAAACTCTTCAAGCCTCAAAGGTGACAGCAACTGCCCAGAGGAAATAACAACAACAACAAAATCACAAGTGCATTATTTTCGTAGGGGTCAGAAATGCAACACACCATATACATTTTAAAATGTCAAAATAGGTCTGACTGAAAGTAAGATGTACAGCCAACTATAACATTAATACATAGAGTATCTGGGATTTTTTCCCCAGGACATGCTGGTGTGGTGGGAAACTGGCAGGTGGACAGATTGTTTGGGTCTCCTTTGCTTAACCCTACCAGACCGTTGTACCGATTTTCGGAAATTTCCGAATCTGCCGCTATACCGCTGTCCCTAATTTTCGGCATTTTGCCTATTTCGTGATAAATATGTGTCACAAACTAAAAATAATCAACCAATTGTGGTCATAACTCATGTTTAGCCATTGCAAATGTCTGCCCCCATAGGTTTGAATTGACTTTGTGTGGATTAACGCGAAAAATGTATGAAAATTCACAATGAAACGAGCGTTTGATGAACCAAGCACTTCCAAGAAAGCGAAGTAGGTCTAGGCTTTTCACAGTCCAACAGGTGATCGATACTTTGGTTTATTCAGACTGGATTGGCACACAAAGGTGGAATATCGGCGCTAGATGAAAGGTAGACCTATTTTCTACAATGTCCCCAAGTTACATCTTATTCTAACCACTTGTTTGCATGTAACTAACATTTTTCTACATCATGTTGGTTTTTTCTCTTTAATGCTCAGGAGCCCAGGTATAGGGGACAGTTAGGGTTAGGGCCTCAGGTCTGGTAGGGTTAATGGGGTATTGGTGCATTATAAGGCAGATCTGGTCGGGGCCTTTTGGAATCATGTGTATAGTGCAGAAAAACAGATAGATCAAAATGGGCTGGAGAGAATGGTGCTGCAGGGAGTGGCCAGAGGATCTGGCCGAGGTCCAGGATGCTGAGAAAAGGCCAGTCAGACACACTATGCTTGCTTGCTTGTGTTCGCTGGCTGTGAACTCCAGTGCGAAGTCCTGTATTTCGTATGAAGACATCCTGTTGTCTAACAGTGTGATGTCATACCAGACCTGAGGTTTGCGTGAGTATCCGTTGTCCCATGTCTGGCTTATTGGTGTGCAGACTGGTGGTTCCTCGCCGTGCAGGCAGACACTCTCCGACTTCGGAAGAATCAACGATCCTACTGACTTTAACCAGGACCCCAAAGGTACCTGTTGCCCAGGACGCTCGGCGAGGACGCGTCAATAGGTCTGGCCAGTATAGAATCCAGTCCTGGTGCCTTGGAAACACCTCTGTGTCCCAGACACACTATCAGACTGTTACTGGTATCATTAGTATTGGGACTATTCTCTGGCTGTTGAAGATGAGGACGGAGCTTGTATTGGAATGTCCTGAGTGCTATGATGTCAATTATTGATTCAAGTCAACTCATTAATACATACTAAGAATAGCCAATAACATATTGCATGGTTTTTGTTTGGAACAGGAGTTCAGACAGAGAGAAAGAGAAAGGTAGTGGTAGAGACTCACTCACTATCTCACTCATTTACTGACTGACTGACTGACTGACTGACTGACTGACTGACTGACTGACTGACTGACTGACTGACAGACTCACTCACTCACTCACTCACTCACTCACTCACTCACTCACTCACTCACTCACTCACTCATTCATTCATTCACTTACGAGCAATCAATCATGTGTGTGTGTTTGTGTGTGTGTATGTGTGTGTGTGTGTATATATATATCATGCATTTACGTCAAATACCCCCAGGTCTTCAGCCACGAACCGATGTCAACTTTCTCCTGCGTTTCTTACGGGCTCGCAAGTTTGACCAGGAAAGGACTTTCCAGCTGGTGAAGAACTTTTATGACATTCGTTTGCAATCCCCGGAGATTTTTGATGACTTAAAGCCGTCTCGCATTCGTCATGTTTTAGATGATGGTACAGTCGAAGTTCTGAAACAGCGGGACAACATTGGCTGTAAGGTCATTGTTATCAGACCAGGTGAGATGGCCGTTGCAGAATTTACGTTTCTGACTACTATTCAACTTCTCCTCTTTGAAAGATATTATTTTAACAATTCGGAGGTCAGCATGGCTGAATGGATAAGAACACATGTTCTTTAACATCCGGTGAGCTGATGCCGAGGTAAGGGGTTCAACCCCTACACCGCATAGTTCGACTATAATGTTGACCTATCGTCCTTGACTTTGGGACGTAAATTACAAGTACCTCTGAAGTCGGAGTGAGTTTGCCAGATGGCGAGAGACACTGTTAATGGGGAAGCTAATCCACATGCAAAATTCAGTCCAGCACTACTGGAAGCAGTGTGTATTGACTATGCTTGAGTTTAAAGCAAGCGATCACAAAAAATATCTGTTACAATTCTATACTAATTTCTGTGCCCTCACAAGATGAAGAATCTTCTCTGCAACATGTCTGTGTTAATTGGGTGAGAGGAAGAATTATATCTAACCAATCCTGATGTACGGAAGCGAATCATGGATTGATAGCAGCCTAGTGAGGAATTAATGACAACTGGCAAAATTGGTGGGAAAAGAGCAGGGGGAAGGCAGAGAGGTAGATCCCTGAATGACTTGACTACATGGTATAAACAGGACAAGAACAGAGCTGATCCAAGACTGGTGGTCGTGTGAGATGGCGAACCTTGATTGCTCACGTTTATCTGCACGGCACATGGTAGTGATGATGGTAAGGAATTATCTGAAAGCTGCGAAGATGTCATGAAGAATCATGGACTTAAGTCCCCAAAGCTGTATTTTAATGTTGATATATTCTGTCAGGGAACTGGGACCCTGACCGCTAACCACTGACTGAAGTACCCACTGACTGAATTACCCACTGAATGTAGTACCCACTGACTGAAGTATTTTAATGTTGATATATTCTGTCTGGGAACTGGGACCGCTAGCCACTGACTGAAATATTTTAATGTTGATATATTTTGTCAGGGAACTGGGACCGCTAGCCACTGACTGAAATATTTTAATGTTGATATATTCTGTCAGGGAACTGGGACCCTGACCGCTAACCACTGACTGATGTACCCACTGACTGAAGTACCCACTGACTGAAGTATTTTAATGTTGATATATTCTGTCAGGGAACTGGGACCCTGACCGCTACCCACTGACTGAAGTACCCAAAGCTGTATTTCTGCTGATGTGGAAGATTCTAGAGGTTTGAACTGTGTAGTGTCAGGCTGTGTTGGCTAGGATGTTGTTTGTGTCTCAAATTTCTTGGCAACATATGTTTGTGTGTCTGTTGATGTGTCTAATGTCTTAAATTCCTTCCACATGAGATGTCTGAGACGTATCCTGGGCATATTGTGGAAAGACCACATAACAAACAAACACGTGCTTGAAAGAGCAGATATTACCACAGTGCACTCCCTCCTCAAGCAGAGACGCCTCCGGTGGCTTGGCCATGTATCTCGAAAAGAGGATGAAAGTATTCCTAAAGATCTATACAGAGAACTAGCCACAGGGAAGAGGCCAACTGGAAGACCCCAAATGCGATATAGGGATGAGTGTAAACAAGATATGAAAACCCTTACCATTAATCCAAACACGTGAGAAAGAGTTGCAACAGAAGAGATGTACAAAATGGACTGGTGATCTTTGAGTGCAATCTGATCCAACAAACTGAGGATAGGTAGCACAGGCATAAAGTGCAGTCACTTACTGCGGGACTTGCCTCGTCTTACAGATGCGGAAACTAGGGCTGTACCGGATTCAAATTTTTGAAATCCGGCCGGAGCCGGATTTGGCCGGATTTATGAAGTGAGATCCGGCCGGAGCCGGAGCCGGAGCCGGATTTACAAATAAAAAAATAAAAATAAAATAACATGCTACATGACTTGACTTAGGTGAGTGGAGTCACTCGACTGTTCATTACTGCAGTTCATTACTATAGACATGACAATGATGACATATACTCATATTAAATCATTTAAATGTAAAATAATTACATTCACAGTAGAATAAGTAATTAAGTAATATTAAGTTCCATAAGTTCAAGATGAAACATAATACATAAGCACATAATGCTAATTTAGTAATTTTAATTGTTAGTTTTCAGTTTCAGTTTTTAGTTTTCACATTGTTTTCAGTTGGCAAATTATCAGCTCAGTTACAACTCACAACAACAGTACACTGAACAGATTGAATTTATTGAAATACATTCATTTAGTAATTTCACTATTTCAGTCAGTCTTCATTATGGCTGTGAAGTTGAACTCTCAGAGTCAAGAAGAGACGAGTTGTATTTCAGGAAAATCAACGTCTCCACATTTTCTGGTAAAAGGCTACTACGGTGGTCAGTGATAATGTCTCCTGCAGTACTGAACAGCCTTTCCGATGGCACACTTGTAGGTGGTGGTGCAAGAAATACCTGCGCCAGTCTAGCCATGCTTAGAAATCTTTGCTTATTGGCATGCCACCATGAAACTGGATCTGACTGTTGAGTTTGAAGTGGCTCTGACAGGTACTGTGTCACCTCAGTGTTAATGCTGTTGCCTTCGGCACTTGCAGAACGATCTGCGGTGGGATTTTCCTCGACAATTGTGTCAAAACAGCTCCATAGGCTGGACTCGTACTGTGTGGCAGTGCTCACAGAAGTCAAAACACTAGTACTACTACTACTAATAGTAGCTGATGGATCCTGTGGACTGACTGTGTTTGCTGAATCAATAATGGAGTTAGCTGCTAACCGCAGATGGGCTCGTGCATCACTTCTACCACGTTCGGAGAAGAAGCACAGCTTGAATTGAGGATCCAGTAGTATGGCACAGGTGTAAATACTGTTGGATTCAATGTCCGCAAATCTGCTGCTAACAGCTTCAAGCAGGGCTGCTTTCATAGTTTTGATCCCAGCATCACTACCTTCTTTCTGGAGGAAAGCCATGAGTGTTTTCACTAATGGGATCACAACTGATATTGATGCCTGAGCTGCACTTATTTCACGTGTGATTTCTTCAAATGGTGCCAAAGTAGCTACCACATTCTCCGTGACTGCCCACTGTTGTGCCGTTAGCCCAGTTACCGAATCAATTTCAAAATTTTCAACACAGTACAGGCTGATGCTGCGCCGTTGTTCTAACAGACGTCGTAACATATAGAACGTTGAGTTCCATCGTGTTGTCACGTCCTGGATAAGCTGATGTTGTGGTAGGTTTAATTCATTTTGAAGTTCATGCAAACGACTGGTTGCTGAAGAAGAGTGTTTGAAATGTCCTACCAATTTTCTTCCAGTACTGATGATGCCAGCAACATACTTTTGACTCAAAAGACCATCACGCACACACAGCTGCAGTGTGTGTGCAAAACATCCAACACTTGAATAGCTGCCATCACGAAAGCATTTGGCAATGTTGAATGCATTGTCTCTCACAACAACATGGCACTTCTCACGTGCAATTGACCACTCATCCAGCATCATTTCAAAATGTGCAAGCAAGTTTGTGGCCGTGTGATGTTCATCACATGCAGTACAATGGAAGACTACACTGCGGAGAACGAAGGAGTCTGTTAACCAATGGCCAGTGAGGCCCATAAATGACTGAGTGGTGTGTTCAGCTGTCCACGTATCTGTTGTGAATGATATGTAATCAGTGTCAGATATCATTGCTGCAATTTTTACCTTCAGACGTTTACACATGTCAGGAATGATATGTTCAGCAAAGTACTTTCTTGAAGGCAATTCATACCTTTTTTCCATTGTATGCATCAACCCTCTGAAACCTGGTCGTTCCACTACTTGAAAAGGCTCCATATCTATGGCTATCATTCGGGCTACGGCAGCATGAATGCGTTTAGCATTGGGACTGTTGATGTCCCAAATTTTGGCCCGGTCCCATGCCTGCACAATTGACTGCTGGGTACTGCTGCTTGCTTTGTGCAAACACGGTCCCAGATTCATCATAGATGTGGTCGCCAATACACTGGCCTTCAGTGATGCTTTCTTTTCCATCATTTCGTCATAGCTTTTCTTGTGCATCGATCGCAAATGGGTCTGCATTGATGATGTTGAGAAGTCTTTAGGGCGATCTGATCGTCCACGCGATAACTGTTTGTCACACAACTTACATATTACCTTCGCTGAATCATCGTCTTTAACCTTGAAGTAATCCCAAACGGCGCTGTATGACTTAGATTTTGATACCATTTTATTTTATGGGCAAGGCCAAAGAAATTTACGAAAATAAATATTCAAGTCCCACAAACTCATGAAGTAATGCACCATTAAAATTCAAAATGAGTGTTTTTTTCTTAAAATTCTTATTTACATCAGCGAGAAATAGTAAACCGGAAGTGCTACTGTGCTATTGCCTAAAATTCGACGTGGCCTCATGAAACATGTACAGAAAATTCACGTGACTAGGCAACACAAATCCGGCCTAAATCCGGCAAAACTGGACCGGAGCCGGAGCCGAAGCCGGATTTGTAAAAATGGCCGGATTCCGGATTTGCCGGAGCCGGAGCCGAAATCCGGTACACCCCTAGCGGAAACTGTGATAGAGATTGTCACTCTCGCATTGGACTATACAGTCACCAGCGGTGCTGCCAGGCACCTCCCCAGCGGCACAACTCTATAGTCCTTCAGGACTGAAAGGGGCCTACTACTACTGCTGCTGCTGCAACGGTGGCGGTGGCGGCGACAATGACGACAAGTCTGAAATATTAGTGTGTCTCACTTTCATTTGTGTGTCCGATTTCAAAATTGTCTAAGTTTTCTTGATGTCCCATCTTTTATTATGTCAGTTTTGTTTGTGTTCCTTATTATCTGTTTGGGGGTCTCACTTCTGTTTGTATCTCTCACTTCTGTTTGTATCTCTCACTTCTGTTTGTGTATCTCTCACTTCTGTTTGTGTATCTCTCACTTCTGTTTGTGTATTTCTCACTTGTGTGTATCTCACTTCTGTTTGTGTATCTCACTTCTGTTTGTGTATCTCTAACTTCTGTTTGTGTATCTCTCACTTCTCTGTGTGTATCTCACTTCTCTGTGTGTGTATATCTCACTTCTGTGTGTGTATCTCACTTCTGTGTGTGTGTGTGTGTATCTCACTTCTTTATGTGTATCTCACTTCTCTGTGTGTATCTCACTTCTGTTTGTGTATCTCTCACTTCTGTGTGTATATCTCACTTCTGTGTGTGTATCTCACTTCTGTGTGTGTATCTCACTTCTGTTTGTGTATCTCTCACTTCTGTGTGTGTATCTCTCACTTCTTTATGTGTATCTCACTTCTATTTGTGTATCTCACTTCTGTGTGTGTATCTCTCACTTCTGTTTGTGTATCTCACTTGTTTGTGTATCTCTCACTTCTATTTGTGTATCTCACTTCTGTGTGTGTATCTCTCACTTCTGTTTGTGTATCTCACTTGTTTGTGTATCTCTCACTTCTGTTTGTCTATCTCACTTCTGTTTGTGTATCTCTCACTTCTGTTTGTGTATCTCTCACTTCTGTTTGTTTATCTCACTTCTGTGTGTGTATCTCACTTCTGTTTGTGTATCTCTCACTTCTGTTTGTGTATCTCTCACTTCTGTTTGTGTATCTCTCACTTCTGTGTGTGCATCTCACTTCTGTTTGTGTATCTCTCACTTATGTGTGTGTATCTCACTTCTGTTTGTGTATCTCTCACTCCTGTTTGTGTATCTCTCACTTCTGTTTGTGTATCTCTCTTCTTCTGTTTGTTTATCTCTTACTTCTGTGTGTGTATCTACCTTCTGTTTGTGTATCTCACTTCTGTGTGTGTATCTCTCACTTCTGTTGTATCTCTCACTTCTTTTTGTGTATCTCTCACTTCTGTTTGTGTATCTCACTTTTGTTTGTGTATCTCTCACTTCTGTTTGTGTATCTCACTTTTGTTTGTGTATCTCTCATTTCTGTTTGTTTATCTCTTCTGTGTGTGTATCTACCTTCTGTTTGTGTATCTCACTTCTGTTTGTGTATCTCTCACTTCTGTTTGTGTATCTCTCACTTCTGTTTGTGTATCTCTCACTTCTGTTTTGTGTATCTCACTTCTGTTTGTGTATCTCTCACATCTGTTTGTGTATCTCACTTTTGTTTGTGTATCTCTCACTTCTGTTTATGTGTATCTCATTTCTGTTTGGGGGTCTCACTTCTGTTTGCATATCTGCACTTCCGTTTGGGGGTCTTACTTCTGTTTGTGTATCTCTCACTTCTGTTTGTGTATCTCTCACTTCTGTTTGTGTATCTCTCACTTCTGTTTGGGAGTCTCACTTCTGTTTGTGTGTCTCACCTAGTTAAGATCGTCATCTAGAATAAGAGACTTGTTGCCGAATGGCCACTCGGAGTACAGGACACCACTGGTGTGCACTTGATAATGAATGGATGTGATTCATAATTCAGTACGTCACTCGTGTGAAATAAAGTTACCAAAGCACTGCGAGCAGGCCACATGGACAAGAAGTGCTCATTTAAGGAAAGCTTTATTGCTGGACATGAGGAGACTGGTTCCAATGGTTCTACAGGAAATGAAGTCGCAAGAAATTCAAGCCAGAATTCAGGATTTGGAAAGTTATGACGATGTTCCAGAAGAGGATGACATCACTGTATTTGAATAAATGTAGAATTTTGTATCTGAAAAAAAAATATATATGATATCCCCGAAAATAAGCAATAGTGCATTTTTTTAAGCTAAAATTAATATAAGACCCAGTCTTATTTTTGGGGAGACATGGTGTTTGTGTGTCTCACATCTGTTTTCTATGTCTGCAATTATTCCAGACACCCCTTGTGGTCTCCACTGGAAATACAGAGTTGATGCACTGGCACTGTGTGATGTTCTCAGTGAGCACCTGGCCATTCTGTTGAGAGAGGCTGAACCACTCGGGGTCACACATAGAGCACCAAGTGGATCCTCTTATCTTTCTTAACCTTCACCCTTTTCTGAGCCAGAGTCGGTCACAATAACCTCACTGCTGATGCTAACATTACAACTTCCTCTTTCTTCCTCTCTCATCCTCTCTCTTCCTCTCTCATCAGGATGAGGAGACACAGGTTAGCGGGATCCATCTGATCAACAACCTGGCTGGGTTTACCCTGAAACATGCGGCACAGTTCACCCCAAGCGTTGCCAAAACCTTCATGAGCATCATTCAGGTAGGGGAATTGTTTTGGCCATGAAGGATCCACTTTAGTAACATGATTATCATTGTGCTAATGGCTTCAGGCGGAGGAGCGTAATTGGGAGGATACATGCCTTTTACTGGTGCGAGAAATGCAACTTAAAGACTTAATATCATGGCAGGCAGACAAGGCCCTAAGCCTTGGCCGGCAACTAGTTTAGGATCAAAGCTCCCCAAGCGGACAGTTAGAGCATTGCTATCTGATCCAGCAACTTCTGCAAGTTGTCTTGTTCCAGATGTATTGGTGTTACCTTTCCTCTGGAGTAATCTAGACAGGCTGAGAAAGGGATCATGCTACAAGGGCAACACACGGTCTCTACAACTCAGCCCAGGCTTTGTGCTATGGAAAGGTATTATGCCTTTTTTGAAGCACAGTGTAACAAACTATCTTTTGGCAAGATGCATGTCACTATTATCATCAGTTGTTTATATCAACTGTTTCCTGCTCTTATTTCAGTTGTTTCCGTTTAAATCAACCATTTCCTGCTCATATTTCAGTTGTATCTACGTGGTATGGACCTGTTCAACATATTCCTATAAATTTATCAGTAGTTAAGCTGAGTTGAGTTGAGTTAAGAACCGACATCACTGCACTCAGGACATTCCCATACGTGCTCAGTCCCCTCGTTCAACAGCCAGTGAAGAGTCATAGTAGTTAAGTAAGGAAGTTAAGGACTCTTCTACATGTGTTAGGACTTCTACAAGTGTTAGGACATACATTCAGTAGGGAAATGATCCTTTACATACATTACGACATATTGGGCTCCAAAGACATTTAACGACATACAAGATGTCTGCAGAAACAACCAAAGACATTTAACGACATATAAGATGTCTGCAGAAACAACCAAAGTGTCTGCCTTTTCACTTCCATTGACACTAACATGTCCTGTGAGAAAACAAAATGTAAACATCTGGTGTGGTGGTGCCAGGGTAGCGGGTTCAACCCCTCCACTGGTCATTTGAACTAAATTGTTGACTTCTCATGCTTGGTTTGGAGATGTAAATTTCAAGTACCTTGAATGAACACATGAACAAACAAACCTTTTTTTGATTGATTGATTTAGGAACCAATATCACAGCATTCAGGGCATTCCCATAAATGCTCTGTCCCCATCCTCAGAAGCCAGTGAAGAGTTCCAACCCCAATAGTACCAGTAGAAATCTGATTATATGTGCGTCTCGCCTTTCCTCTAAGTGTCGAGCATTGGCCAGATCCCCTCGTCACTACTCGCTGTCTCATTCTTGCCAGACTATGGTGATCCATTTGCTCCTCCGAGGTGTACACGTGCTCCCACAAGGCCGCAACCACGTCTGCCTTGTCATGCATCAATACTTAACCAAGTTTCGCAGAGCCAGCCACTCTGTCCGCTTGTTCATTCTCCAGCACACCAGCATGCCCCGGAGAAAAGATCCAGACGATGCTTGCCACCCTTGACTTCCGAAGCGAAGCAAGCCACTCTGCATGAAGCTTGCCTGTCCTCACCCTACTGGGACACCGGTAATAGGGAAAGCTCATCCACACGCAAACATCGTCCAGTGCACTAGATGTAGTAGCTTATGTATGGACTATGCTTGAGTTCAAAGCAAGCACTCACCAAAAAACAATACCCCAGTTGTGGACTTGTGCATTGACTCTAGTGCTATAGCCCACTGATGTATCTGGTTGATGGCTTCTTTAGCATGTCATGTAGCTCATCAATACATACAGACTTGTGTAGCTCTGAGTTAGTCAACCAATGTATTGCCACTGTCACAGCCAACAATTCTTGCTGGTGCTGCAGAGTTTGTGCATGTGTGGTGGAGTTTGTGCATGTGTGGTAGAGTTTGTGCATGTGTGGTGGAGTTTGTGCATGTGTGGTGGAGTTTGTGCATGTATGGTGGAAACCTCCTTGGGTCTTGGGAATGTGTTGATGTTTGACAGGATGTAGTGTCATGTGTCGTTTTGTACCATCATGTGACAATATATATTATCATCAAACAATGTATTTATGTAGGTTTTAAATATTGACAAAGGGTATAAATATTGACTATAGGTATAAATATTGACTACAGAATATAAATATTGACTACAGGGCATTAATATTGACTACAGGGCATTAATATTGACTATAGGGTATAAATATTGATTACAGGTTATAATGTAACGTAATGAGCACGGCAAGACACATAGAGTGCCCTGGTCATCCACTGCATCTGTATTCGTCTCCAGTCATCTTGACTTGTCTTGCCACTGGATTCAGATGGACTCAGGCAAGAGAGTCTGATGGACGAATTGCGCAACTCTTCCTCACTTTAATCCAATTCATTGCACATGTCATTCTTCATCTTAGAACTCACGGCTCCACACTTTCACCCTCACTGGATGAAATGAATGGTCATCATCATTCTTGGTGGACAAACAACATGATATAAATATCAGGAAGTGTCTCAGGAAGCAAAAGCAGTCTGCTTGACGCTCACCGCATCACCCACAAGTGCTGATTGGTCGATAGAAATATGGCTCCACCTCCATCTACTCAGTCTGCCTGAAGACATATAAAAGGGTTGTTTACTGACTTCACTTATTTCAACACATGGCATTGTTTGTATCCAATTGTAATATGCTGCATCTGCATGTTCAGAAAAATGGCGGCCAGCCGGTCGCTGAACTACCTGGGTTGCCTTATACAGTAATGTGTGGCTACTGGTTTTCTAGTGACTGCCGCTTCAATCGACGATAAACTAACTAACTAACTAACTAACCTACTGCATCCAGCTGCCTCCACCAACTGTTGTGTGTCATTGTGTTTCTGTCTGCAGGATGTACTGCCACTGAGACTGAAGAGATATGACTTTGTCAACGAGCCAGCATTCTTCGATGTCGTTTTCGCTATCATTAAATCTTTCATGAAGGACAAGCTGGTGAAACGGGTAAGCAAACTGTTACCCTCACTTAAGAAAACTGTCAGTTAAAGATACTTTAGATTCTTCTTATTTCTCTGCCCTTTATTCCCGATTGGGGCATAGACACTCAACGAATCCATGCCAAGCTGTTCTATCTTTTGCTATCTCCTTTCTCGTGTATTGACAGGGTCGAAATAGACAGGCGATTGCCAATGATATACAGGACGAACTAGATCGAATTTCCTCATGGTGTGCTGATGCCAGTGCCCTTGTCAACCCTGCAAAGGCATCGGTTACATGGTTCTCCCTAAACAACCATATTGTGAACACAGACCTACCGGCAGTAAGAATGGATGGGAGCATTTTGAGTAGAACCCAGTCAATGACATATCTTGGCATGAGGCTTGATCGTAGCCTGTCCTTCAGAGATCATGTCGATTATGTCATAACGAAAGCTCGAAAAGGTTTGTCAGCAATGATAGTCATGGTGACTGCCAATATCGAGCAAAGACTGCTAATACTTCTGTTCCAAGGACTGGTGCTTTCACGCATCGAGTATGCCCTGGCCATCCTCACTGTCAGCCCTACACAAATTGGAAGACTTGAAAAGGTACAAAACGAAGCCATGCGCATCATTTTGGGCTGCACGAGGGACACCAGCTGTGTAGCAATGAGATACCTCCTTGACTTCCCGACAATGGAACACAGGATCAAGATCTGGAGAGCTCGTGCATACTTAAAAATAAGTGCAGATGAGCAGCACCCTCTGCATGACGCTATATTCAGAGAAAAGGGTGACAGGCTAAAGAGGGGCAAATCATGGATGGGTCGGGCGGAAGATGTCGTCAGACAGGTCTGCAGTCTTATCAGTATCAACCCCGGTAAGGAATGGGTGCCGGTGCCTCCAGCTTTTAAGTGCACTTTCTCCTGCATTATCACACTGGACAGACGGTGCAGAGAGCAGAACCCTGCCGCTGTCAATGCAGAGGTCAACGCGCTCATCTATGAACACTCAGATAGCCCCGAAGTGCTCATCTATACAGATGAATTTGTTGTAAAGCAGCAGAGAAGTGCGTGGGCATTTACAGTCCGTTCAGTGGGCCGAACCGCTCAAGAATCCAGTGGTGCCCACTCTATGACCACGAGCAGCATGATGATGGAGGTGATGGCAGTTACACAGGCTTTCATATGGCTGGAATCACAGCATTATACCAACGTGTGTGCACTAAATGATTCAATGAGCATGATTCAGAAGGTCGAAGCTGGATCTGTACGTAGACAGTGGACTGAATCGCTGCGAAAGTCTGTTGTCCGTAAAGTCACCTTCATCTTCGTCCCGGGACATGCGGGAGTCGAGGTAAATGAACGAGCTGATAAACTGGTTGGCTCTGCACCCCCTGTAGATGGCCAGCCCATGGATCGTGCCGATGTTATTAACGTCCTCAAAGATATGGCGAGAACAGAGGACTTTGACGTCAGTGAATCCACATCGCTGTCCAGGATGAAAGACCTGGGAGTAAGAATCGGCACAGCCAGACGCGAGAGGTACATCGGGAAAACAAAGCGCCTCGTCAACCAACACAGAACTGGCACTATTAGCCACCGGACGCTGATGCATATGCTGGGGGGAGGATCTGAGCACCTATGGACCTGTCCGGAGTGCAATGAAGAGACCCCAACTGATATCTGATAACTGATAACTTGCTATCTCCTGCAGATCTTGCCATGTCCTCCCAGTTTTATTCATCTCTGTAATTCTCTTCTGCATATGTTTTTAGATCTTCCCCTATTTTGTTTGCCTTGTGGATCCCAAACAAGAGAATGTCTAGTTCAGTAGTTCTCAACCTTTTTTGGCCCATACCCCCCTTCACCATATTTTTAGGACGTCATTCCCCCCCTTTCGTATTTCCTCTCTAAAAATTTACCCCTGCCCCTACACAGTATACGTAATAATTGAAGCTAAATTTAATAGCACATACTAAAACAAGTCTAGACATCTACATAAAACGTGATTTGCGGATCTACTTATGTTATAAAATGAATTTCAGAAGGGTGATATGTACAGAACCGTAAATTATGAAGGGAAAAACAATATCAAGTAATCGGTTCATTGTATTAACGCAATCTAGAAATAATCTTAATTCCCCCTCCCCGGAAACCCTAAAATTCCCCCCTGGGGGGAGGGGGGGGGAATTCCCCACCGGTTGAGAACCACTGGTCTAGTTAATTGTCCTCAGGTTTTCTCAATGTGTGTTCTATTCAATGCCGGTATCTTTCATGATCTCTTGGTTCACAGGAATTTGTTTAGTTCTCTCCACGAGCTCCACATTGGTGATTCTACTAATAATTTAGATTAATGGTTCTCACACAGTTTTGTTTCATGTTCCCTGTATGGCGAGGACCCCAGTAAGTATCACAGTCAACATTTGTTTCATGTTCCCTGTATGGCGAGGACCCCAGTAAGCATCACAGTCAACATTTGTTTCATGTTCCCTGTATGGCGAGGACCCCAGTAAGTATCACAGTCAACATTTGTTTCATGTTCCCTGTATGGCGAGGACCCCAGTAAGTATCACAGTCAACATTTGTTTCATGTTCCCTGTATGGCGAGGACCCCAGTAAGTATCACAGTCAACATTTGTTTCATGTTCCCTGTATGGCGAGGACCCCAGTAAGCATCACAGTCAACATTTGCGAACATATAGCCTATCACAAACACATAATGACCCCTAAGTGGTAATGAAACAGATGCAATTTGTAATCCAGTATAACGCGTTTGAAACATAGCTGTGGGCAATTTGGCAGCAGACTGCCTTGCATTGGTTTTCATAAAAATCGTATGAGTGCTGGTCGTTCAAAAAGCAATGACAAATTACTGAACGTAAACTTGCCAAGAAATCATAAAACAGCCAAAATATGCAGGGGTTGACTGCGATGTCCTGTAAAGGATATGAAACTTAAAATTTTTTCCCATCTCCCATTGGAGCATGGAGACTTCAAGCTGTCCTATATTTTTTCATCCCCCATTGGAGCATGGAGACTTCAAGCTGTCCTATATTTTACTATCTCCTGCAGCTCCCCCCATGTTCTCCCAATATTATTCATCTCTCTCAAATTCCCTTGTCCAGTGTGTTTTATTTTCTTCTACATGTTCTGTATCCCACCCCCTCCAATAACTTTACCTACCATTAAATTAAACTTCAAAACTCTCCTAGTTGCCCCTTATGACCTGCATAGTAGATTACAGCGTTACTATTCCTTGCTACCTTTACAGGCTCCTGTAACACATGAGAACGAGGAACTGTTCACATGATTTTCACTGCAAGAGAAATGTCAGGAACAGAACTCCGAAATGTTCTCCACATTCATTGACCTTACCATGGCTTTTGATACAGTCAGCAGAGAAGGACTGTGGAAGATTATGGTGAAATATGGCTGTCCACAAAAGTTTTTCCAAATAGTGCGGTTAGCTCATGATGGTATGCAGGCAAGAGTACAGGAAAATGGTGAACTGTCTGAGCCCTTTCCTGTCACCAATGGAGTGAAGCAAGGATGTGTCCTGGCACCAACACTGTTCAGCCTCATGTTTTCAGCCATGTTGATGAATGCCTTCGAGAACGACGACATTGGAATAGACATCAACTATCCCATGGATGGAAAGTGTTTCAGTCTCAGAAGGCTGAAAGCTAAAACCACAACTAACAGCGACACCGTCAGAGAGCTTCTGTTTGCTGATGATTGCGCTCTATATGCCAACTCAGAGGCAGACATGCAACACAGCATTTCAGCTTTCTCATTTGCTTGTGCGAACTTTAGGCTCAATATCAACTTGGAGAAGACTGTAGTTATGTACGAGCCAGCTCCAGGGAATAATCACACCATGCCGAATATCAAAGTGAATGATCATAGACTAAGTGTTGTGGACAAATTCACCTACCTTGGCAGCACTGTGTCCCAAACTGCCACAATTGATGACGAAATGAATGCAAGAATCTCCAAGACCAGCATTTGGCAGACTGTATAAGAATGTGTGGGACAGAAATGGAATAAGCCTGCAAACAAAGCTGAATGTCTACAAAGCAGTTGTATTATCCACACTGTTACGTGCTTGTGAAACCTGGACCTCCCAGGAATGCTATCTGGTCAAAAAAGCACGCTAAAACCGGATGTGTTGGCCTAAGGGTTTCGACCCAAGGGTGCCTAACGAGACACACCGCAATCACATCTGAAAAAACACTCCGGATGAACGCAAAGAAGAAGAAACCTGGACCAACGACATGCTAGGAAATTAAACCACTTCCACACAGTCTGCCTTAGGAAGCTATTGAAGATTAAATGGCAAGACAAGATTCCAGACACTGAAGTCCTAGAAAGAGCATCCATGCCCAGTATCCACACACTACTAATGAATCAGATTCGCTGGGCTAGTCACTTGACTCGCATGCC
Organism: Cepaea hortensis; assembly: GCA_963921405.1. Lineage (NCBI taxonomy): Eukaryota > Metazoa > Mollusca > Gastropoda > Stylommatophora > Helicidae > Cepaea > Cepaea hortensis. Next base: position 77,227,859 of record OY992895.1, on the reverse strand, counting down.
TGATCACAGGCTCCCTAAACAATTTTTTTATGGCGAGCTGCATTGTGGTAAACGCCCTCAAGGCGGTCAGAGGAAACGCTTTAAAGATACTCTAAAAATCTCACTAAAAGCTTTTGGAATTTATTACAACACTTGGGAGACTGCTGCCAAAGACTGAAATTTGTGATGTACGTCATTATGCAAGGGTGCAGTCACTTGTGAAGCAAACAGGACTTGCAAGAGCTGTGAAAAAAAGGCTGCACAGAAAAACCACTGTAGGAGATTCCCCCTCCTGGAACATCAAGCATTCTTTGCTCACACTGTCAAAGAACATTTTGAGCCAAAATAGGCCTTACTAGCCATCTTAGAACTCACGGCTCCATACTCTCAACCCCACTGGATGACATGAATGGTCATCATCATTCTTGATGGACAAACAACAACACATGGGCAGATGTTTCAAATGGTTTGCTGCATATCAGGAAATAGAATCCTCTATGGTGGTGCAGTGATTAGTGCACTTGCTTACAACAACACTGGTCGGGGTTCAATCCTCAGTCGTGGCTGATTCCATTTAGGAACTCATGTCAAAATTTTGGGGAAATTATTTGGGAATGAACCACAGTGAGGAAAAAAACTGGCAAACTAACCTCATGACCTAGATGATGTGAAGACCTAACACTTAACACCCCAGCGGCAATATCTGCCATGGGATTATCTTGACCTTGTAAATTATCGGTGAATGTGTTCAGTGTTTTGTTTGTCTCACATGTTTTATTTCAAACATACAGATTGTGATGAATGGAGACAAGTTAGACAAAATACACGCCACAATCCAGCCAGAGTTCTTGCCCACGGACCTTGGGGGGCAGTTACCACCTCACAGTAACAAGGTTTGCTTCTTGTGTATGTGTGTGTTCATATCCACTATCTTCTGTTGATTGCCTTTGTACTGTCCGATATTGTCATTTGATTATGTTTCATTGAACTCTTAGATTCATGTTTATAGTGTACTTTGTACTGTCCAGTATAGTCACTTAATTGTCCTGGGAAGGTTATCCCGGTTAACAAATGCCTGCAGAAGTTGGATGGTGTCAGCCAAAAGGCAGTATGCAGCTCTGCTGTAAACAGGCACAATCAAGCAATCACACAAACACAAACAGGCAATCAAGTCCCCAAAAAAAAAACTGTCCGGATGAACGCAGATGAAGAAGAAGAAGAAGTCACTTAATTGTCTTTCATTGAGCTCACAATTATGTTTATAGTGTACTTTGTACTGTCCAATATGGTCATTTATCTGCCTGTCTGTGAGCTCACAATTATGTTGATGGCATGGGAGAACAGATAAATCATCGTGACCTGGAGAGAATGGTGTTGCCGGAAGCGACCACCGGATCTGGCTGACTCCCAGTTATATGAGGAAAGGCCAGATAGATACATAATCTGACTACAGTTGGTACCATTTGTATTGAGACTGTTGGCTGTTAAAGATGAGGATGGGGTGCATATGGGAATTTCCCTCAGTACTCTGAGGTTGAAGGGTTTAAATGGTTTAAAAGGCAAAAGAACCATCTTCTGGCCAGGGATCGAGGATCCTTTAGACCGGCCATGATGAGAGTGACTTTCTGCAAATGACCAGCAATGTGATGATGATGATTGTTACAGATGTTCAAACTGTTGTCCAATCACTCAGATCCAACAATCACCAAGAACTGCACAATCTACCATCTCAAATATCCAGGAAGTGAAAGGGCTGATAAATTAGCCAAACAATGAGTACTGAGCTCAGAAACGACATCACTGAATTCAGGACATTCCCACATGTGCTCCATCCCCTCCATCCCTGTTCAACAGCCAGTGAAGAGTCAGACTGCTAATGGTTCCAACTGCCAGCTGATTGAAAGTTCTCCTGGTCTTCCCTCTGTTTTGAGATTCGTCCAGAGTCCTTTCTAATCCACGCACTATGTCATCCTCTCCACATATGGGTGCTCAGTCTGTTCCACCGCTTTCTCCACCTGGTCCCACAGCCAAATAGAAAATGGGAACGAATGAACAAACCTTATTTTTGAAGGGTAACAAATTATGCACACAGGCCCGTCTTACATTCAGCCCTTCCAATCACTCATCTTTCATTCATCAATAGTGCATGATACATTCACATAGGAAAAAAACATTGTCAAATGAATGTTGTAAACATAAACAATGCATATTACCATGTTAAGAGACAGGCAGACACACATGCACACACACATTCGTAAAAACACGAATACCTGCATACATACTTAACATCATTTGCATAAACTTAGTTTTGCATTCACTTGATAACACACAAATACACACTCCCTCGTTTATACATATACTCAATCACAATCAAAAACTCAATGACAAATGTTTACCTATGCGTGCGCGCGCGCGCGCGCGCGCGCACGCACACACACACACACACACACACACACACACACACACACACACACACACACACACACACACACACACAGAGAGAGAGAGAGAGAGAGAGAGAGAGAGAGAGAGAGAGAGTAGGAGCAGGAGGAGAGAACATAGAACAGTATTAATAATGGTGGTGGTAGTGGTATTTGTAGTAATAATAATAATAGTAGCAGCAGCAGCAGCAGTAGTAGTAGTAACAGTAACAAGAACAGCAATTCCTTCATACTTTTCCCAACTTGTATCTCAAACAGGATATTGTGGATTCCTTGTTGGTCTCTGATGCCCAGTTTGAAGAAGACAACAAATTTGGCTTTGTACAAATGAAAGTCAACAGTGGCAAATCTGTAAGCAAGAGTGGAGACGCTGACATGCAAGGCCTCGGGGGGACATTCAAGAAGTTGGACATATAACAGAGAAGTCGCTCAGTCAACTCAAAGTTATGTTATATTTGTCCGCCTTGTGTTTTTATTTTATGCGACATAGGGATCTTCCTGTGTTTCGTGTCGAGTTTTTCCATCATTTTGAGTTTTCATATATTGCTAAAATTTTAATAGCCAGTTTTTTTCTTTCAAATTTGTATTGACTTTGGTGAAGAGGAGCAAGAAGTAGAGATTTTCATGAACACAATTCAAAATTCCATGTACCGCGTTCAAAACACAGCAGTGGATGATTTGGAAGCAGATCGCCTAGTGTTGGTTTTCATACAATAGCATGAGTTCCGGTCGTTCAAAAAGTAAGGGCAAACTACTGCATGTAAACTTGCCAATAAACTACGAATAGCCAAACAATGTGGGTTTGACTGCGATGTACTGTAAAGGTTGTGCAACTAGTGTTTTAAGATATGTAAACACCATTGAGTGACAATTATCTTTTCTTAAATAGAATTGTGATATAGTTTTTAACAATTTAAAATATTGAGTGGCAATTATCTTTTGTTAAATGGAATTGTGACAAAGTTTCTAACAATTTAAAATATTTAGTGACAATAGTCTTTTTTTACATACAATTTGTGATATAGTTTTTTTTAAAAGAATTTTAAACATCATTGAGTGACAATTATCTTTTCTTAAAATTTGTGATATAATTTTTAAGAATGTTAAACATCATTGAGTGACAATGATCTTTTCTTAAATAGAATTGTGATACAGTTTTTAACAATTTTAAATATCATTAAGTGACAATTATCTTTTCTTAAATACAATTGTGATATAGTTTTTAAGAATTTTAAACATTGAGTGACAATTATCTTTTCTTAAATAAAGTGTGGCTATTTTTTCCTAAATAAACTTGGGAAACCATCTTTGACACAATTTTAAATATTGTGCGTGGCTATTATCCTTTCTTAGAGAGTGATAGAAGGGCTGAATGTCAGAAAATTAAGTTTGTTTGTTAGTTCGTTTGTTCATTCATTCGTTTGTTCTTAAATAGAATTGTGATACAGTTTTAAGAATTATATATATATATATATAATATATATAATATATATAATATAATTGACAATTATCACACTGATCTTAAATTAGATATAATTAACAACTGTCTTTCATTACATAATATTCTTATACAGCTGTGTTAATTCTAAACTACTGTATGGATGATACACACGGAGAATGGCTAAAATTGTTACAATCAACTACAGATGTGCATTCACTGGTGCATGATGAGACTAAACGGACTAACATGGTACGACAGTATGCATCTGACAAGACAGTGAATTAATCCAGGCAGTAAATTATGCAACCTATTGTTTATGGCTGCTGTGTTTAAGATTCATGTTTCTTTGTAACGTGAGAATCTAAATATTATTGTTTTGTATAAACTACCGAGTCATTACAAATGTTATGTTTTTTAGTAAATTAGTTATTATTATTTTAATATTAACATGAGTATCTATATATTCAGTATGGTCTCATGGTATATAGTGTTTGTAATCCGTTTGTGTTGGTTGTTTGTGTTCTACCACATGGTGTTGGATGTTTGTATTTTGTTTGTATTCTTGTTATTATAACCACATGGTGTTGGATGTTTGTATTTTGTTTGTTTTCTAGTTATTATAACCACATGGTGTTGGATGTTTGTATTTTGTTTGTTTTCTAGTTATTATAACCACATGGTGTTGGATGTTTGTATTTTGTTTGTTTTCTAGTTATTATAACCACATGGTGTTGGATGTTTGTATTTTGTTTGTTTTCTAGTTATTATAACCACATGGTGTTGGATGTTTGTATTTTGTTTGTTTTCTAGTTATTATAACCACATGGTGTTGGATGTTTGTATTTTGTTTGTATTCTTGTTATTATAACCACATGGTGTTGGATGTTTGTATTTTGTTTGTTTTCTAGTTATTATAACCACATGGTGTTGGATGTTTGTATTTTGTTTGTTTTCTAGTTATTATAACAACATGGTGTTGGATGTTTGTATTTTGTTTGTTTTCTAGTTATTATAACCACATGGTGTTGGATATTTGTGTTCTGTATGTATTCATGTTATTTTAACCATATGGTTTTGAATGTTTGTATTCACTTTATTCTACCGTATTTATCCGAGTGTTTTTACTTATTTGACCAGATTTCCTGTTTTCACACAATCAACTATATTATTGTGACTATTGTTCACTGTGTTTCATACAACAAGATTTCCATTATTTTGACTATTTTTATTAATTGAGCCAGGAATACTTTCCTAATTGCCAACAAATTTACAATGATTGTGTTCTTGATTCTTTCATTCAACATGTACATTATTATGATTATCCTTTCTTTATTGAGAAATGAATACTATCCAAAGTGCCTATACATTTTTTACAATGTAATCATTCTGTTCTTGATTCTTTCATACAACATTTACATTACAATGATGATCCTTGTTTATTGAGAAATGAATATTGTCTCAAGTGCCAATAAATTTACAATGTAATCATTACATTCTTGATTCTTTCATACAACATTTACAATATAATGATGATTTTTGTTTATTGAGAAATGAATATTGTATAAATGTAACAGATTAGGCTGGGAATGGGGGGGGGGGGGGGGCATACTCAGGTCAGCGCACCCCAACCCAGCAAGTTAAGTGAAAGAAAGAACGAGGTTAAATATGGGTTCGTCTAAGGTTGTTTAGCGTTGGATGGTCAGTGAACTTGTAGTACAACTAGTAGAGAAGAAACAGACAAATGGATGGCAGGGTGGTGGTGGTTAAAAGTAACAAAGTGCAAAATTAGACAGATGGCTAGGGAGGGATAGAAGAGGAGACTGGAGACTATCTGAGACTGATGTGGAGAGAGAAGAGACGGTGAGACGGCTTTAGAGAGAGAGAGGGGGGGGGGGACTATCTTAGAATTAGACTGCTTTGCAGGAGAGAGAGATGACTGCTCCGGAGAAGAGATTATTCCTTGACTGAGATTCAGTTCTAGAAGGGGATATTCACTGAGTCACTCATAGACTCACTTAGAGATTCATAATTCAAACACTCATTATTCAGAGTCCGATAGATTCAGTCTTTCACTCATAGATGCATTAATTGATGAACTGACTCGCGGATTCTTGCATTTAAGGAGTCACTCATGGAGAGAAAGCATTCAGAGAGACAATTTATAATAACTGGCAGTCAGATAGTTTTCGAGGATAACCTTGAATTTCAGTTCTTAATAGTTTATTTTTGAGACAATAGTTATAGATGCCCGGAGAGAGAGAATAAGAAGGATGTGCTGTATATTGTACTGAAAATGGCCTGTTTGTGGGCATTTGTGAATTCTGATGAATTAAGTTATATTCTGGACTGGTGTTTATCTTCAGTTCCGGACTACTTAGTGAATCAATGAATATGCTCAGGAAGATAGCGATGGGGTGGGTCCGAAGACATTGGTTGTTGTCTCTGGAGCAGTCACAGCTGGTTGTTGTTTCTGGAGCAGTCACAGCTGGTTGTTGTCTCTGGAGCAGTCACAGCTGGTTGTTGTCTCTGGAGCAGTCACAGCTGGTTGTTGTCTCTGGAGCAGTCACAGCTGGTTGTTGTCTCTGGAGCAGTCACAGCTGGTTGTTGTCTCTGGAGCAGTCACAGCTGGTTGTTGTCTCTGGAGCAGTCACAGCTGGTTGTTGTCTCTGGAGCAGTCACAGCTGGTTGTTGTCTCTGGAGCAGTCACAGCTGGTTGTTGTCTCTGGAGCAGTCACAGCTGGTTGTTGTCTCTGGAGCAGTCACAGCTGGTTGTTGTTTCTGGAGCAGTCACAGCTGGTTGTTGTCTCTGGAGCAGTCACAGCTGGTTGTTGTCTCTGGAGCAGTCACAGCTGGTTGTTGTTTCTGGAGCAGTCACAGCTGGTTGTTGTCTCTGGAGCAGTCACAGCTGGTTGTTGTCTCTGGAGCAGTCACAGCTGGTTGTTGTCTCTGGAGCAGTCACAGCTGGTTGTTGTCTCTGGAGCAGTCACAGCTGGTTGTTGTCTCTGGAGCAGTCACAGCTGGTTGTTGCCTCTGGAGCAGTCACAGCCGGCAAAGATTAGTTTTATTTTCGTATTAGGCATGCGGGTGTCCAAGGAAAAGAGCGGGCTGACAGGCTTGCAGGTAAGGCTACTATGGAGGGCGGATGAGCCATGGACCGAGCTGATATACCAAATCCTATCTGAGAAGTAAGCCGTTTGCGAGAACCAAGTGATGACTGAATCTACATCCATGGTCAGACTGCGAGTACAGCAAGTGAAAAGAAATGTGGCCAAACAAGAACACTATACAGGAAGCCAAAGAAAATTAATAAACCAACACAGAATTGGTGTCATTAATCACTACACACTGCGGGATTTACTGAGGAGGGGATCCGAGCACTTATGGATTGAATGTTTCGATGTGCAATGAGGATGATCTATCTAACTTCAGTTCCGGAGTGTTATATTTGTTGAACGGTTATCATTGTTACACCAGTATAATATATGAGGAGTAGATCACATAAAAGCGAATTAACAATAATGATTCACTATACGATCAATATACAGTCTAACACAGCTGGTGGTAACAGGGCCGTGGAGTCAAAAAACACCTGGTGGTGACATATCGGGTGGTGATAGCTCAGAACACACCTAGTGGTGACACATCGGGTGGTGATAGCTTAAAACACACCTGGTGGTAATGGCGATCACAAAAGCCACTACTGCCACTACATTACAGAACCAGACACTGTTATAGGTGAGTGTAATTTGGCACCGCCACAACTATGGCTAGTGGTGTGGGGGTACTCTTATATAAAATGCTAATAATAAGGGAGTCTCTGTGGCGAAGTGGTCAAGCTGTTTGACTCGTGCTCCGAAGGTTGTGGGTTCGATTCCGGGCCGCGTCCTTTGGTTTACGAGTTAAATGTTTCGGAGACTCCCGTGGGTCGTCGCTAAAAGCTACGGGGTTTGTGCTTTGTGCGACGCTTTCCGCGCTGCGGAAAGAGACCGAGCCATATGGGATCAAACCCGGTGCAATGAAGTCGACCCTGTCGACTTTTAAGCGACTTTTTAAAAATGCTAATAAGTTTGCGCCGGTCTCTCTGGCTGTGGGGTTACAACACTTTCTCTCTGTAATCTCGTTTATCACGCAGAGTCTTGTAGCGGAGCGAGAGCTGAGGCGGTTCGACCCCCGCTCGTGACTTGCGGGATATTGAGCCGGCCGCTCAGAAAGCAATGGCAAACTACTGAGCGTAATCTTGCCAAGAGATCAACATACAGCTGAAAGATGCTGGTGTTGACAGCTAAGTCCTGTAAAGGATATGCTTAAAAAAAAAAAAAAATAAGTTTGCAATGTAATCATTGTGTTCTTGATTCTTCCATACAAAATTTACAATTTAATGAGTATCTTTGTTTATTGAGAAATAAATACTGTCAAAAGTGCCAATAAATTTACTATGTAATCATTGTGTTCCTGATTCTTTCATACAACATTTACATAATAATGATTATCTTTTTTTTTAAATTGAGAAATAAATATTGTCTAAAGTGCCAATAAATTTATGTCTGAAGTGCCAATAAATTTATGTCTAAAGTGCCAATAAATTTATGTCTAAAGTGCCAATAAATTTACAATGTAATCATTGTGTTTTGGACTCTCTCATTTATTTACATCGTTATGACTATCTTTGTTAATTGAGACATGAATCATAAATCATAAGTACGATGCAGAAATCCAGCCATCAAAATAGCAATAAAGATATTCCTAAATACCAACCATGGTACACAGCCTGTGCTGCTATTGACAGATGTAAAATCAGTGCTTGAGGCACTCCTGTCTGGGAAATTGCCAGGACTACGGACACCTCTTCCTGAATTTGGCAGCCAGTGTAAGGTCACCATACAGGGAATACTATCTCATTGTGGTGTACCCGGTAATGAGAGGGTTGATCGACCAGCTAAGGAAGGAGCAATAGAAGAACAACCTCATGTGCCTGTCACTTGAAAGAAAAGAATGATCAAATCAGTCAGAAAGCCACCAACACCAGCTCAAGACGATTACCACTTTATGGACACACCAGAACAAATAATTATTCTGCACCTCAGAACAGGACATACAAGATTATGCAACCATATGTATACACAATTCAAGATTGGAGAATCAGCCATGTGCACAAGTGGATTGGCACCGCAGACAGCAGATCATATACTCCAAGTCTGCCAAAAACAGACATATCTAGCCAAACCTTCTAGCCTAGAGATACAACAGTGGAAAATAAACTCCATGGACCACTGAGTGAACTAAAACGACAGCTAAATGCATACTAAAGACAACATTGCAATTTTAGACAAAGTTTCAAGCAAATGAAAGAAGAAGAAGAAGGGATATGACTACTGTCCCAAGCACCAACAAATTTACAATGTAATGATTGTGATCTTTTCTCTTTCATACAACATTTACATTGCTAGGACAGTCTTTGTTAATTGATCAAGGAATACTTTCTCGCGTGCCAATAACATTACAATGTAATCATTGTGTTCTTGACTATTTCCTATGACATGATTTTCATCATTATGATTATCTTTGCTAATTAAGCACATGCCTACAAATATATTATGTAATATTTGATTGTTTATGCTTGTTGAATGCTTTCTGCTGATCTTTCAAATTGTAAAGTTTAATATTACCATTTGCTAGCTGTGGTAGTGGTCACATTTACTTATATCTTAACATAGCAAAAACAAAAATAATGCATACAGATAAAACTAATATGGAGAAAGAAATATATGTTCATGAGGAAATATTGGAGGTGGTGGAACATTTTGAATATCTTGGGTCATTGATTACCAACAATGGTGACACAGTGAAAGAAATTAAAAGACGAATATCTATTGCTCTTCAAAGACTAAAACAACTGAATAAATTGTGGCATGGGACAGATAGACCTACACAAATTATATTTTAAGAGCATGCATCTTTTCCATTGCAACATACGCCTGCGAGACCTGGACGCTTACTAAACAAGCTGAACAGCGCATAATTAATGGAGCTGTATATGCCCGGGAAGGGAGGAAGAGGAAGGCCAAAGAGAAGATGGGTGCAGGATGTGGCAGATAATCTCCAAATTGGTGTATGAGATGCAGGGCATCTTGCTTATGATCGAGAAGTTTTCAGGATTGTTGTTATGGGAGCTAGGTTCTGCAAAGGGTATGCTACTGAATGAATGAATGAATGAATGGTGGTGTATTGTCCAGAATGTGTTAAATGATTCAGTGCCAAAGGATAGTATATCACCAATTATGACCCCCTATTATTTGGACAGAAGAACGATTTATCGCCATACTAGGGTCCTCGCGTTATTTGTTTTGTTTCATGGTGTCGTCCTCAATTTCAATGCTCAGTGGACAGAAATTTACATTGATTATTTGGTTGCTTCGGGATTTGAAATTTAAATATTGAGCACAACCCACTAGTGGCAACGCTGATCGCATTCTGGTATGAACCTAAGGCCCATCCACGTCAATATGGAAGCACTATACTCGAGTTTTGCTCTCGTTTGAGCTCGTCAGTAGTGCATATCCCTAACCGGATCCGGAAACAAGCCCCGGATCACGCGTGTGAAGCGGGTGTGTAACCACGCGGCACACACTGGACACGCCAAATTATCACAACAGAACATCACAACGCTACCCATCGTAGGCTATGCTGAAGATTGCCCAATCGCCGCGACTGACGTCCGTCAATTGATGGGACCCGAACGATCAGGATAGCCTGGCCTGGATGCTCTCATTCCCATTTGGTTCTATAAGTGCTTTTTATAAACCTCTTTGCCTCATTATAGGTTATGTCTACGTCAGGCTGTGGTAATCGTCCACCCTCTTTTGCTAGTCTGTCTGCCTCTTCATTTCCAGGTATACTGCAATGTGATGGGATCCAATGTATTACAACTTTTTTGGATTTCTGGCATAGACCCTGGAGTTCTGCTCTTAGGTCAGCTAGTTCTGTGCTGTTTTTGCTCCTCAGTATTGAGACAGCTGACTTTGCATCTGTGAAGATAGCTATTTGCTTCTCTTTATTTTCCTCCATCAAGAGCATTTCTGCTACAGTTCTCAATTCTCCGCTTTGAAGTTACTTGAAAATTTTCCAGTTACCACTGACTGTATTTTTCATTCCATTTTTTTATATTTAGGAGAATTCCTCTTCCTCCATTTTCTATTGAATTTTTGGCTGATCCATCTGTATATGCATGGGTCCAATTGCTGCTTGGGTAATGTTCTTTTATGTAGTTTGTGGTTATTTATCTTCTTTCGGTTTCATTCTGAGTGTTCTTTTTCTCAATACCAGGAATGTTTTCTATATTCTCAGGCAGTTTCTGCTGTCTCCAAGCTGGGAACTTGCGTGCATTGTAAATGGGTTTGACTGTTGATATGTTAAGTATAGGATCTGCCCTAATCTTTCGTTTTGCAGTTTCTGCAATGCTGCTTTGCTTCAGCCTTCCCTTTCCAAAACCATTAAACCTGTTATACATAGGGTGGTCTGTCAATCTTCTAAATTTTTCTGCTTGTTGCTGGGCTCTGCTATCTCTTCTATCCTGCATTGGTTGTAAACAATTGATCTGTTCTAGTTTATTAATAGGCGTTGTCTTCAGGCTTCAAGTTATGATTCGCATTCCTTGATTTTGGACTCTACTTATTTTGTTAAAGTTTGCCTTAGCTGCTGTTGGCCAAGCTGCAATGCCATATTCCAGTACTGGCCTCACCCGTCCAGTATATAACTTCTTGATAACTTTCTCATCTGCTCCCCACGTTGTACCAGCAAGCTTTTTTTTATGATTGTCAGTCTTTGCTTTGCTCTTGTCCGATTTTTCTCATTCTGTGTCTTCCATGTCAGGTGACGATCAAAGGTGACTCCTAGATAGTTTGGACTTTCTTCATGGCGCAATATTTTTCCATTCTTCTTCTTCTTCTTCTGCGTTCATCCGGATTTTTTTTCCGGATGTGACTGCGTTGTGCCTGTTTACAGCAGAGCTGCGTTCATGCGCCGTCAGGCCGACACATCCGACTTCTGCGGGCATTTGTTGACCGGGTTAATCTTCCCGGGGGTTTCTTAGGACCTTTGAATCTCACTGTTGTGGTGTTATCCCCATCCTAGCTGGCCCATATAGAACAGCCAAAGACATCCTGGTCAACCCTCAGGGGAAGGCAGGGGCAGACCATGGGCATTCCCCGCCATCCAAGGAGGCTTCCATACTTGCAGAGCCATCACACAGAGCTCTGGTACTGGGCTCACCCAAGGAATCGTCACGTCCTGCACATGGCTGCTTAGCCTCACTTCCGTATATTGGGCTTTCCGTTCCATTCAATACCAGTTTAGGTTGCTAAGTTTTATTTGAGAGGGAGAACACTGTGCATGTTGTTTTCTCCTCACTTATCTTCACTAGCCATGATTTCGACCAGTCCTCTAGCGCTAATAAGGCTTGCTGTATTCTGCTGTTAGCTGTGCTAATATATTCTTCAGATGTCCATATGGCTAGGTCATCTGCAAATGAAGATGTGTGTACTCTGGCTGGAAAATTTTCCGTGATGTCATTTATATATGTCATAAGTCGGGGTGCCCCACCGGCTAGATGAAAGTATTATTCACTGGCGAGCAACCCCAAATAGTCAGAAACTGACTAGGGACAAAATCTATATAGCTGAACTATAGATTAGGCCCATGAATATCCAACGTACAGCTCTAAGTGGCTCGTTACAAAATTGAAATGAACTGTGCTGAATATTTGCCAAGGACTAGGAAAGAGAAGGTTAGCTAGGATAGATTTTTAAGTCTAAATTAAAGTTTAAGGACAACTATCCTAGTACAGGTGTTTCTCCCTGACTGCTCATTTCCTTGGTGTGTAAGTGAACCCCCACCAATGTACACACACAACACGTATGCACAATTGGAAAAAATATAATGACAGAACTATGAGTTACAATACTACATTTATTTACTAATCATAATCATAGACATCTGATGGTTCAATATGAGGATGATGAAATCATATACATATTGATATTGATGACAAACATTACGTAACTTTACTTGTTACTTGATCTATCTGGATCTGTGGTCCAGATCCCCACTCTCCAGTAGACTCAAAAAAGAAACAGCTTGCCGGTATTCTGACTCATGCCAGTCCTAGCTCTACCTAGTCTTCACTCGTTCTTGAGATCTGTAACATAGGTGCTCCTTGTGAGAGCTTGAAAGAAAGTCAAGAATGTGTTAGATCTAAATCTACATCAGCGCAATCCTAATTAAAGCATAGCATAACACAAACATATACAATGACCAGTCTGGCCAAGTTTATCTTCCAGCTCTACTGCGTTCACCATCCTCCTTCTCCCTACTGTCTTTAGTCTGGGACGGGCTTTTCAATTGTCTCACACGCCTGTAATGATTACATTTCTGCTGCCCCATGTCCATGTCGCTAATACAGAAATTCTGTGTCGTACAGCCGCTCCGTCCAAAATTGGTTTAGCAGCTCACAGGGTCGGTAATGGTATTATAATAATGACTGATCATCCGAGCTTACAAGCCGTGACCAGTAGCTGTGCCAGGTGCCCATGCATTACCGTGAACGCACGCCCACAATACACTGAGAAAGTTTAGCACCATATACCCTATACCAATTGTGGGTAATGTCTGTACCATTACACCTCTGCTTCCAACACAATCGTTGGCCAATGTGCCAATGCGCAGACAATAGCATAACACTTCATATTGGTAGGTTTGCATATGACAAATCAATATATCAAACATCCAATACACATAAACATATTGATTAAACTAGACATATTATGATACTTTAACATCATAGCATAATGCACTAGTTAGTTTGTATACGAAATGAGACGTATATACACAAAAAGAATATGTACGAAGCGTATTCCTAGCATCGTATATTCATATGAAATTACACATACATACATCCAACATATCCGTAAACATTATATTACGTCAAGATGGACATCTAATGATACTCAACATAATAGCATCAGGCATTATTAATGAGTACTAATATTGCATAGCAACAAAATGAGATATACAACCAGTCTAATTGAAGTGACCACACAGACCAGCCATATTTGCTGATCTGCCCGGTTTAATCACCACTTAGTTACTGCTGTTGTAAGAATTAAATAAATAGTCAGTTGACTATATTCTGTACAACAAATGCACACACCAAAAGGCAACTAGGATAGTGTACAAAGAAATGACAAGCAGCTACCAAGACACCTAAAAGTATACTTAGACAATGATATTTATTGAAATAACCTATGTCAGATATAGACTGACTAGTTACTAAGAAATAATTCTCCTAGTGAAATCTAGCAACATAAGAATCACACATATGACTAAAAACATTGAGCTGGCTGCCTACCTGTTCTGAAGTCAGACTTAATCTAAAGGGAACCGGTCTATCGTGGGTTTTTATACCTAGCCTAGCAGTAGACACTTATCTCCCAGGAATTCCATTCATAAATTCTTCTTATCTCCCCCTGACGTTAATTGCAATTATCTCCAAGTCTATTCAGTCATAAAAATTCTTTCTGCATGCACACTAGCCTTCACACCTGTGGGTCTGACCATTATTAGCCCCCTGAGTCTTATCAGTGATTTCACACCTGGCACCTCTAGTCTCTACCCGATGGAGGTCAGCCATCGCGGTTGGGCGATTTCCTAGCTATGCTTATCAGGTGTCATGTCAAGGGAACAATTAGGTTCTCATGGTCAACAGCCAGTTTACAACTCTGTTGGTAAACCAGGTTTGCTTGCGTAATGCCTGGTTGGTTTTAATTACTATTCAGTCCCCTGAGTCTGCCCTCCAGTCTGGCTGGATTGATAACCTCTGGGGGTGACCGGTACTGGTGTCAAATTAACTTCCCAAATAGAAAGCCATTCCTGGTGGTTTGTTTACTTGCAGGTTTTGCAAGCTTACGTCAAGACAGTATAGCCTTGAATATAGAGAAAACAGTTTTGTTCGTCTGTTGATCCTCTACATGGCCCATCAAAAGTGAACCGAAAATTGTTCTGGGAAGTAAAGGCTGCAAATTCGTGACAATATATGCTAGGAACAATGTTGGTGAAAGAACTCCTCCCTGGGGGACACCTTGCTCCAACAGCATCATGTCCTTGTACTTTTGTCCTGGCAGTTCTGTTCTCAAGGTAGTGGCTGATCCATTTGTACATTTTCCCACAAACATGCATTTTTTGCAGTTTTACTTTCAGTCCATCCTTCCATACTTTATTAAATGTTTTTTCTAAATCTATCCAGACAGCTAGTGTGTGCTTTTTCTCTTGGAAGGCATCCTCTATTTCCTGAGCTATATAGGTTATTTGATCTTCAGTGGATCTGTCCTTTCTGAATCCTGCTTGGTGTGTTGTTAAGAGTTGGTTTTCTTCCAGATGCCATGTTAGCCAGCCATTGATAATGCGTTCCATTAATTTTCCTACACAGCAAAGTAGACTGATAGGTCGATAGCCATTTGGTTCTTCCAGGTCTTTTCCTTTCTTTGGGACTGGTATTAGTATAGCTTCCTTCCATGCCTGTGGGGTTATCCCTCTCTTCCAGCTGTAATTTAGGACTGCTAGTAGTTTCTTTTTTTGTCTTAGTGCCTAGTCCTATTAGCATTTCATTTGTGATTCCATCCTTTCCTGGTGATTTCTTCTTTTTTAGAGTATTCATTGCCTGTTCCATTTCTTCCATTGTTAGATTTGCCATCATATATTCTGCTACTGTCTCTGTATTACTATAATGTATCTGTTTATCTTTGATTGCTTTCTCCTGTTCGGTTGTAATATCAATGTGGTTTGCACTGGCATAGTGTTCCATTGGTGCATTTGCAGCCTTTTTCCCTGTAAGCAAGGTATTTCCTTGTTTAATTGTTAATTGTTTGTTTCTCGGTCCTTCATTGTTCGTAGCTTTCACTATTTTCCATAATTTGTTTCCATCCCTGTCAAAGTTCAGATTTTCTGTTTTTTCCCTCCAACAATCTCTTGTTGTTTGATTTACTATTCTTTTATATTTTGCTGAGATGGCTTTGAAACAGATGTCCGCTTCAATTGTTTGTTCTCTCTCTGCTTTCTTCCTGGCATCTTCAACTTTGTCCTCCAAAATTTGTATTTCTTCAATCCAGTATGGATTGTAATTTTTCCTCTCTCCTCTTGGAATAGACTCAGTGGCCGCCAGTATTATTGCTCTGGTTAGACTTTCCACTATTTGCTTCATGTTGCCATATCGTGTATTTATGTTTTCACAATATTTGTCTGTTAGTATGGCAAATCTGTCCCAATCTGCTCGTTTGTAATTCCAGCGGGGCAAAGGCTTTTGCTCCTGTGGAACATACTCCATATTCATTACCAGCTTGATTGGTCTGTGGTCACTACCTGCTAATTGGTCAAGCACATGGCGATCGATTTTGTAGAGGATGTCTCCTGTGCAGAAAGCCAAGTCTGGAATAGAAGTGGTAAACCATCTTCTGGAGTAGAAGCTCGGTGTGTCATCCGCTTTGTTGAGTAGGTGGAGATTTTAGTCTATTTCCCAGTCCACCACTTCATCTCCTCTTTTGTCAGTATCTGGGTATCCACATCTTTCTGAACGGCTATTAAAATCTCCAACAATAATGCAGTTTGTGTCAGTTATTTTCATGTTTGAGAATGTAAGGTCCTTATCTGCTGGGCTATACAGATTGTAGATTCTTATTTTCACGTCCTTTATCATTATATCAACACCTATAGTTTCCGTTTGGCTGTCAGAGATCACAGATACTTCGCTGCAAGGTATTGTATTTCGTGTAAGTATTAGAACTCCTTTGTGTCCTTCGCGGTCAAAACGTGTGGCCTGATATCCTCTGACTGAGAATTTGCGATTGGCATTGAGGTGTGTCTCTTGGATGCATATTCTATCTTTATGAAGACGCTTTGTTAGGGAGACTTTCTTGTTATAAATTCCGTCGGCATTCCACTGTAGTATGTTGAGTGTCCGGGGTGTTTGGTCAATAGCTCTTAACCTATTCCTCTGTGCCTTGACTCTACAGCACAGGGGAAGGTCACCACCAGTAGTCATGGGTGGATGTGACATGATGGATCAGGCATCCACATTCCCAGTCCACCACATCCATAATAATACTTTTAATCTTGAACGGAGACCATCCAGATAGTAGGGTTATTAATAGAATAGAACTTTCCAGAGCACGGTGGGGAAGGGCAAAGGCGCACACCCGTATTTTGATAGGCTAATATGTGGGAGACCACGCTATCCACTAGGCCAAATTCAAAAATCTAGTAGTTTGAGCTCGGATTCCACCTGGAGCAGTCGCTATCTGTGATGTGGTGATTATAATGAAGATCTGCTGGTGGATTACTTAGGAGTTGTTGTACCATGTTTTATCTGCATGCATGTTTGCATATATGTACACCTTTCGAAGTGTAGATATGACAAATGATGAACCATTGGTCTTCACTCAACCCCACCAACAAATCAATAAACAGTATTATTGAACCAGTGTTTTTAAGTACATGTCTCAGGTGAATGTCTTGTACAGTTGCTGTCCAGTAATGTTCCTGGTGAATATCTTAAGTTACTGTGGTTGGTTACTGTCAACGTGTTGGATGTCTAGGGATCTAGACTCGGGCTCAAAACAGGCAACAATAACTCCGTTAAACATAATATAGCAACTTTAATGAACGTTAATATACAGTGCGTTGGCGCAGTGGGTTTAACAAGCTCGCACTGAGGCGTTGCATATCACAGAGGTTTAACATCACACATGATTGTAACAAACATTCTAAGCAACTATCTAGCATATGTCTATGACCCTAAATCTATATGGGTCTAAACTATTAAGTCCCTCTAAGGCAGGCCCTGTTGCCTCTCCGATGTCCCGTCTGTCTCTGCCGATTTACCCGTGTCGCAATCCGACACGGGTGGTAACTCTGTTCGAGTTCCTCGTGGACCCCGTAATAGGCGGGCCACATCAGTGTCCACGGGACAGTGGACTCACTGACCAGTCCTTCGAGAAGGTTCTGGATTACTCTGGCCTTCGAGTGACTTACTTCTTTCCCTTGGGCGGGAGTTGTAGCCCTTGGCTAATATCTATTAACTCATGTTGGTTTTCCCGTACAATGTGAGTCTGTGACAGGAGTCCCCCCTCTCCCCTGATTTGATTGGTTGTTATAGGGTAATTAGTTCTGCACTAATTCTGTCACAGAATCATATAAAGACGGTGTTTGTAGTTTGGTGGACAGTAACTTGGTAAACTACATACTGGCATCAACACTCATGTATTCTCCCATGCACCACTTCTCTGATTTGCTGAGGAGGTCTCTCTCTCCTGTGTCCTTAATAATGCTTATCTGACCGAAGTTACGTGACGTTTATTAGTTGTTTCTACAACCCGTCCTTCTCAAAGTATCCTACTGATACCAAGATAATTAACCTCTATACTAGAGGATTAACAAGACAAAAGTCTTGGCTAATTAAGTACACCTTCAAATCTTGTTCTGTGTGTGCCTTTCAATACACTTTTACTCTCGTATGTTGTATAATGCTGAATATGTAGTTACGCTGTTATTTTATCCCATCTAACTACATGTGTCCCTGTTGGCTTGTTAGTGTGTTGACTAATAAGTTGATGTTACTAATAAAGTGACTGTATTTTAATTGATAGTGTTCAGTTTTGAGTTTTGTGTAAAGTGTGTGCTGAATGTGTGGCTTATCCCCAAGCGTCACGAGTTGGGATATCCTTAATCATGAATTACCCCAATGTGTGTAATGCATGATCAGGCATTCCAAGCAGTGGTGCTTAGATGTAGTATCCTAAATACTAATATCCTAAATACTAAACATGCATCAACAATTAGACAAGTCATACAATTTACATGAAAGACGCAGACAAATTAAAATAAATACGTTTTGCGTACAATTTGTCCGCTCAGTATATCGCTCTCTCATTTAATTCATTCACCCTGTCATTCACACACCTTTCATACAAAATAGTATTTGGTTAAAATATATAAGTAAAGTTGAGGTAAGTGTTATTGCCCTTAGAAAAATGGGATAGGCGATTTGTCCCCTTTACGATAATACGTACTTTTTGTACGCTGACTCAAAAATGGTTTATAATTTACATAGAGAAAATTGCATAGGAAGATTCTTTCACCTATGAATGGCAATACCTGTAATATTATGGTAGAGAATGTACAAATTACAGGTTGACATATTATATATACATAATTTACTACAAATATAATACATATTCAATACTAACTTAATTAATTAACTAAGTAACTAAATCCAACGATGATGTGCGCGTCGTCCTCCTGTTGTTAGCGTGTCGTGCCATGAATGTTCCTTCTGTTGTTAGCGTGTCGTGCCATGAATGTTAACAGTTAGTATGGCTGTCTCTTGAGTGGTGTAATCGACGTAGTTCTGTTTCGGCTGTTCGCAAAGTCTCTTTAGCAACAGCAAGTATGGAATGTTCTCATGTCGAGTATAAAGTGTTCTTCATGCTTTCATGATGAATGTCAATTCACTGGTTGAAATCAACTCACAGATAATGTCTCTCGCTCGGATTGTTCTTAGAGCTTTGGTAATTGATATTATAGCTCTCAACAAAAAAAACCTATCAACGTTTCATGTTCGTGGGTGTCATAAGTAACCTATTCACTGGGGTGTTATTACTTTTAACTGAAAGTTCTCTAGCAGGTGTAGAGTTACACTGTTCTATGCCACAGACTAAAATATCACAGTTTCTGGTATGGCGAATGGTGAATGTGCCTAATGTTATTCTGCTGGCGCATTCGTTTGCCGCGATAAAATGTCGGCTATAATGTTATCAGTGCCTCTGATATGGCGGATTTCGAAGTCGAAATCTTGGAGAAGAAGACACCATCTTTGTAAACGCTGGTTTTTCGGAGCACCTTGCTTTAGCACCAACAATGGCGAATTATCGGTGAGTACAACGAAGTGGGAACCTAAGAGGAACTTAGATAATCTAAGCATACAAAATAATAGACTTAACGCCTCCAATTCCACCGTTGAATAACGGGTCTCTGCCTTCTTCAGCTTACGGCTTACGTAGAGAATTGGGTGTCTCACTCCATCCACCTCTTGCATTAAACAACCTCCAAATGCGATAGCACTCGAATCTGTGGTCAAAATAAAGGGTAAATTTATGTTTGGTAATCGTAATACCGGTGGATTAGCAAAAATGGTTTTCAATCTGCATATTGCATCCTCTAAGCGGGTACTTTTACATAGTTTTTGTGGATGATCTTTTGTTAACATGTTGGAAAAAACTGATGTTAGCTCTGCCCAATTTGGTATAAACTTAGCATAATAGTTTATAAGACCTAATAAACTTCGAACTTGCTTCTTTGTAGTAGGAACTTCTAGATTGAGAATTTTAGAAACAATTGTATCGTCTGTCAACAATTTGCCTTCAGAAATTCTATGACCAAGGAAGTCTATTTGTTTATAGCCTATTTCAACCTTGGAAGGTTTGATAGTAAGTCCATAAAGAAAGATTTGGTTGAAGACTTGTTTGAGTGTAAGTAAGTGAGAAGTCATATTAGAAGAATGAATGCAAATATCATCAATATAGGATTGCACATCCTTGATGCCGTGCAATAACAATCTAGTTAATCTTACAAATGTGGCAGGAGCGTTCTTGAGACCAAATGGAAGATACCTCCATTCGTACAACCCAGGAGGTGTTGCGAATGCTGTTATATGTCTAGAAGCAGGGTGTAGTGGTACTTGCCAATAACCTTTCGCTAAATCAACCTTCGAAAATAAGGATGATTGAGACATATTCAAAATGAGGTCTTCACAACTGTTCATTGGCTCTGCATCTGTTGTAGTTACTGCATTTAACCTTCTATAATCTATGCACAAACGAATCGTTTGGTCCTTCTTTTTCACCAGGACAATCGGTGAAGAATATTGAGACATAGATTTCTGAATTATTCTATTTTTCTCTAAATCCAAAATTTCTTTGTCTAAATTTGCTCTATAATGCAGAGGAATAGAATATGGTCTACATTTGACCGGTGTCAGATCTGTCAACACAATTGAATGTGTTATTTTGTCAGTCCGTCCAGGTTTGTTAGAGAAGATAGATTTATAGTCGTTAATGAGACATAGAATGTCTTGTCGCTGCTGTTGTGTCAGAGTGTCAGAGATGTGTATGTCCTTTATACTACCGTCGTCATTCATAGTTGGTATTGGAATTTCAGTATTGTCTTCGTCTGTCTGATTTACTACAGATGCTACTGTTTGTAAATTGTCCTCAATGTCATTGTCGTCGTCGTCGAGATTAATCGTTGTCAATATGTCGTCAAATTGGTCGTCGTTGTTGTCGTAAGAGTGCGTCGTTAACGATGCTTCGTTTGTCGATGTGTCATTCAGTTGGGTACTTGTCGTTTTGTTTCTGTCATCAGTCAGCTGCGTCTGCTTACTCGTGTCACTGTCCTCTCTAGCATAGTAAGGTTTCAACATATTTACATGGAATGGCCTTGAGGCAGTTGTGGTAGATTGAATTTCTGCCGTAGGTTTTTTTTTCCCTTTTTAACCAGTTTTTGACATATATCACATGATCTACAATAGGTTTTAATGTCTTGGCAAAATTTTGGCCAATAGAATTGGGTCAGGACCCTGGCTCTCGTCTTTTCGTAACCCATATGACCTCCAAAAGGTGAATCATGGGCTATCTTTAGTACTTTTTCACGATGTGATTGTGGTAGAACTACTTGTTGTATCCTGGTCTGATTTGTTGTGTATAATCTAGTGAGTACATTGTTCTTCAACCTAAATGTCCACGATGCATTTTTAGTTAATTTTGGTTTAAGTCCTACTAACCTAAAATATGGTGAAAGTGTAGGATCTGTTTTCTGTTCTTCTCCAAAATTAGTAATGGTAGTGTTTGGTGATACAATTTCTAGTGACTCCTGCAGTTGGTCAGTGTGGGTTTTGTGAGTTGTCTGTCGTGTTATTGCATTCGTGTGTTGTGTGTGTTGTTGCACATCTACAGGCTTGGTAACTGGTGGTTCGTTGGCATCCTCAGTTCGAGGTTTTAAGTTGGTTGAATCAATGAAAGATTCAGCCGCCCCTGCATTATGCACCTCGGTAAATTCTCTTTGATTTACTTCATTGGTTGTCTCCCTTGTGCTTTTGGCAGTTTGAGACAAGCACGTATGGTGTTTCTCTTTAGAATCACTGTATGGGTTCTGGATATCGTTTCTCTGCTCCCAATCTCTGATTTCCTTTTCAGAGCATGATCGTATGTTGGGCAGATTCCCCAATATAATTCCAGCTACAGGATTTTCCAGGACTGCGCACAATACTCGTCCTGATATGAACGGTGTTCGAATTTCGACAAGAGCAAGGGGGTACTTTTCAATGGTGCCTGAGAATGTGCGACAAGTTACATGTTTGTGCGTGTAGTCTGTGTCGTTGATTAATGTTTTCTTAATTCCACAGAGCGTTGCGCCGGAATCACGAATTAATGTGCACTTTTTGTTGTTTACAAACCCTGTTGAGAAATTTAGCTTGCCTGTAGATGACAAGGCAGCATTGGCCATTTCATTCGAAATAGGGATCGTGTGGCCACATAGCAATGTTGTGTCAAGTTGGAATTTCATACAGGTGTTACACTTACTGTCTGTAATGGTGTCAATAATTTGCACAGCATTTCCTAGCTCACTCAAACATTCATTCTGATTATCACACTCATTCAATTGTTCAATATCTTCGTCTGAAGACGTTTCCACTAGTGCCGCATTGGCCTGTTTCAATCTCTTTCGGCCTTCACAAAACCGACTGTAGTGTCCAAAGCTACTGCAAAAATAAAATTTTACTGCTCTCTGGTAAGCATTTCTCTTATTCTTTTGCTTCTCCACGATCATCTGGAGATGATGTTGATAGTTGGGTGATTTATCGCACATCGCGTCCTCTTCATGTGTCAGATGACAATACTGGCACTTAACTGGCTTTCTGACATTCGAGCGTGGTTTAAACTTACTTTCCGTTGGTTTAGAATACCTAGTATTTACCACTGCTGCTGCTTCGTTTTGACTTAGGTTTAATTGAAAAATATCTCTGTTCGCTGTGAAAAATGCAGTCCCCTTGGTTTCTACTTCTTGAATACTTTTACAGTCCATTTGTTTCAAAAATTTAGCAAAAGGTGTTGGGATTGTACTAACTATTTTGTCAATAATAATAAGTTCTTTAAGTTTGTCATGGCTGTTGTTAGTTTTAGCTGAGTTAATCCACTTTGTGCAAACGTCCTGAACTGTAGACACGTAGTCTATGAAGGTTTGGTTTGGTTGTGGGGATAATTTTGCGAACTGTTGTTGGTAACCTGCTGTATCTAATGAAAAATGTTGGAGAATGCGTTGCTTTAGATAATCATAATCTTTTCTCATTTCCTGTGGCACTGTTTCTATTACTTTTAATGGTTCCAGAGCTAAGTTTCTCATTAAAATAAATGACCAATCTGATTTTACGATCTTATGGTAGGACATTAGACACTCAAAATTTTCCAGGTATGCACTGATAGAATCTCCTGAGCAAAATGCTTTCACGAGGCCTTTATACTTGTTATATTTTTGTTCCTCCTCCTTGCTTCTCAGTTTATTTACAGATATTTCTACGTTTGAATCAATCTCCATCTGCTTAAGTTTTATTTGTGTATCGGCATTCAATTGGGCTAGTTTGGCCGCCGCCTCAAGTTCCATCTTCTTTTCTTCTGCCTGCAATTGCATTTTCTTTTCTTCTGCCTGCAATTGCATTTTCTTTTCTTCTGCCTCCCCTTGCCTCTGTTTTTCTTCCCGTTCTCTCGCTCTTTCCTCACGGGCAATGTTCTCTGCGTGCGCTCTTTCTTCACGGGCAATGTTATCTGCGTGTGTCTTCTGTGCCCATTCTGATAGTTTCTCTTCTTTATAACCTAATTTCATACCTAACTCAATACATTTTTCTAATGTAGACATTTTGATTTTTACTTGTTTGTAATTTTACTGAAGTTAAATCCCTTAGAAAAATGTTGGGGAGTAGAAAATTTAGTTATCTCCCTTAATGTTTACACGAGCAAATACAAATGCAAAGTTATGTTGGTACAAGGTTATGAATATACATATAAATCAATGCAATACAAAAATGTTACATGGATGGATGGTGATAAGTACCGCTTAGGGTTGCAATGGGCATGATATGAAACTTATCTTATATTCCAAGAACTTGCGAATGTTGTCTTCTTCTCTTGCCACTGTTGGATAGGTTACTTAAGTTACACACACCACACTTCGCGGAACAATCTGCTCGTAGAATGAAAAAACATTAATAACAGTCAAATGTCACAGTCATGTCAAAATAGTTTATAGAAATAACATCATGGAGAGACTTGCTGCAGAGGGACTAATATTAATACTAGTTTATTACTCTAGATAGCTGCAAACAATTCAATTTTTTTTTTTACAAATAAATTTGATATTATTTCCTGAGTTTTTACTTGGCAATCAATAGCCGTCTGAACGTAAAGCTAGTGCCCAAACCGGAGCTTAGCCCCCAAAAAGCCTGTCAACGTGTTGGATGTCTAGGGATCTAGACTCGGGCTCAAAACAGGCAACAATAACTCCGTTAAACATAATATAGCAACTTTAATGAACGTTAATATACAGTGCGTTGGCGCAGTGGGTTTAACAAGCTCGCACTGAGGCGTTGCATATCACAGAGGTTTAACATCACACATGATTGTAACAAACATTCTAAGCAACTATCTAGCATATGTCTATGACCCTAAATCTATATGGGTCTAAACTATTAAGTCCCTCTAAGGCAGGCCCTGTTGCCTCTCCGATGTCCCGTCTGTCTCTGCCGA
Organism: Cepaea hortensis; assembly: GCA_963921405.1. NCBI lineage: Eukaryota > Metazoa > Mollusca > Gastropoda > Stylommatophora > Helicidae > Cepaea > Cepaea hortensis. Next base: position 77,203,101 of record OY992895.1, on the reverse strand, counting down.
TTTACCCGTGTCGCAATCCGACACGGGTGGTAACTCTGTTCGAGTTCCTCGTGGACCCCGTAATAGGCGGGCCACATCAGTGTCCACGGGACAGTGGACTCACTGACCAGTCCTTCGAGAAGGTTCTGGATTACTCTGGCCTTCGAGTGACTTACTTCTTTCCCTTGGGCGGGAGTTGTAGCCCTTGGCTAATATCTATTAACTCATGTTGGTTTTCCCGTACAATGTGAGTCTGTGACAGTTACAGATATTGTGATAAGTCCTGTGTAGATGTTGTCAAGTATCTCTCATGATGTATGCCTTGTTCAATTGTTGGTGTAAACATCTCCATGTGAATGTATGTCCCACTTTTGTCAAGAACCTGTCATGTAGATGTCTTATTCAACAGATGTTAAGTACAGTTATTGTTGAGTTTATGTCTACTACGGTTGAGTCCTAAAGTCCTACATGTCTAAATGTACAACTGACATATGTCACTTTGACAAATATAATTAAGGGGAGATCTAATGTGGCGGACTGAAAGCACACTGACAACATTATGGTGAGAGACTTAATTCCTCGGTTGTACAGGGGCAAATAGTCCAGATCTCTTCATGGCCTTAAGGGGACCTTTTCCTTCTTTTATAAATTTTCTGTGTAGATATTTGGGCTTAAGTCTAGGATGCCCAGTGGGGGTTCTGAGCCAGGGAAAGTGGTTCCTAAAAAGGGCTATGCGGGAATGATTATCTATCTTATTTGAGAAACCTCTAGATAAAACGTGCAAAATCATATCCTTTATCTCTCCCCCGATGTGTCTCCACCTTGACGTGGTGGGGGAGCTTGCGTGTCCCATAGACCCCATTTGCTTGCCGATGGGTGAAAAATTACATATCGGACAGCTTATGGGATAGGGACCAGACTAAGAGAGACACAACCTGCTGCTCTGCAGGCATAGACTGAGGATAGCAGTCAAAATTTAAATGAGGTGCACAAAGGCAGAATTTCTTGGTCCGGACAAAACTCTTAAGGCTCCCTGTCGAGGGCTGTGGCTGAACGCGTCTAAGCCACAAACCCTCGGATCTTAGAGCCAGGCTGATACCCGTCTACCGGAAAATAGAAACATGATACTGAGCAAGCTACATGCTCAGGTCTGATACATGTTCGAAGGCTCCTAGCTGGGGGATATGAGAGTTTCCCGGATGAAGGGGCCTGGCCGTTTCCCGTTCACTGCTGCACGAAGGTAAGGTGCTGAGCCGGCAGCACATGTAGCCTACCTCGTGAGCGAGTACAAAAAAGTCAGAAAAGTGCCCCAGTCGAAGGGTTACGGAAACTGTCTGTATCTAACTCATAGAGAGTGTAGACAAAAGTGGAATAATGTCTCATCAACGCAAGATGGAACGCACGGCGAGCGAACCTATTGCGTGGTCTGAAGTCACAAGCAAAAGCTTACCGAGTGGATGTCACTCGCAGTCTGACCGCTCCTGGTGTGTGATTGAGCGATCAGTGGCAAGTGGGATGCCCAACACATGGAAGTGAGGAACTAAAGCAGCCATGAGCAGGACGTGGAAACTCCTTGGGTGAGCCCAGTCTCAGAGCAATATGTGCCGGCTCTGCAATTATGGAAGCCTCAGTAGTTATATATGATGCCTACACCCCCCCGAAATTGTGGTGCCGCGTGGTGCGCACCACGTGGTGCTCGTGGTGCTGGCACCACATGGTGCTGTGTGGTGTCTAGTGGTGGGAGTATGTGGTGCGGTGGTGCTGGGTGTATGTGGTGCCTGTGGAGTGTGTCTTTGGCTTGTTAAGCTCGTTGTTTTTGGCGGGTAAATTTTTAAAAAAAGATCTACTAAGGATCGGGAGGATCTTCCTGTGTGTGTGCGTGTGTGTATGTGGCCAGGGTGGAGCGGAAGGAGCCGGCGTAAATAGTAAGCGCAAAGAAGGTGGTGGCCGGTGGTGCGACGTGTATAGTGACGTCATCGGTCCCTCGTAGTTGTATGTTTGGGCTATTAGGGTCGAATTTTTGGTGGAAAAGTATGGTCTAAGGGGTAGCGGGGTTATTAGGGGTGATGTCTCCGCACCTCCTTGTCGCATCGTTACCATGTTAAGATCGCTGTTTTGGCAGGAAAAGTATTTTTTTTTTTTAAATTAAAAATAATTTAATTTTTTTTTTAAATTAAAAAAATATTTCAATGGAAAATAAAAGATATTGGTTAATAGTGGTCTTTAGTGGGCGGGGCTTAAAATCTATTATCAAACGGTGTTAGCTCATTAAATGAAAATCTTAAAAAGAGTAAAGATGGCCGCTAGTTCGTGTTGTAGTGGTATGGTTTAGTGTTATTTGATGTTAAGGGGTGGGTGAGTGAAAGCGTATCTCGATGAGTGCTTCTAAACAATATCATCATAGGTATCAGATCGTTAAAGAAACAAGTAAAGATGGCCGTCGGTGTCCTCCGTGGGTGCCGGGTTCGAATCCCGGTAGGGCGGTTTAGTGGTAGAAGAAATATTGATGTTTTTGTTACTTAGTTGTGATGGCGATAGCGGGTGGTAGTAACAGGCTATGTGTAGCAAAGGAGATGTGGTGTGTTGGTTGAAGCTTAGGTGGTGCCCCAGACGAGGTGACAGGGTCGAATCTCGGTGCTGTGCTACTGGTAAGGGTAATAGGCGCCAGCGTGTGGGGTGTCTAGATGGTCATACGGGTTATGATTAGGGACGGTTTGTCTCTCCGTATCGCTGTGTCCACAAGTCCAATGGGGAAAACAGGCAGCCGATTTCACCTTTGTACCTACGATTCACAAAATATAACCTAACTTAAAAATCAGAATATGCTTCATAACCTCAACAGGTGTTGCCAAAAATCAGTACTCATTTTCATAACGGCTAATCCAGGGGCTTATCGTCGTCGTAATGAATTATGTGGTTTATTAATGTTATTGATGTATCCGCCATGGCAAATAGTTCGCAAGATTAATAAAAGTTCATATAAATATCGATAGAGGATTAAGAGCTTAACACCTATTGTCAGACCATCCACTGAAAATCAATACCGCCATGCTAGATTCTTCTCATAATTGCGACCAGTGGCTTATAGATATAACCGTTATTGCAGACGCAGCTGTGTGCAGACTAATCTACCAGGTCACGTGGTCTAGGCCATATCGATAAAAACGGGGTATAAATGCTAAGGAATATTCACTGTACAAAACAGTTTCTACCAGCCGATCAGAGCGAGGAAACCAGACAGGACAACCTCTTGATACGAGTCCACAGCAGCAGATATCGTGTATAAAAGACGACCAGCCTATATCATATACACCAAAAACAGAGCTCACCATGTGGCAAGGCATTAATGGTAAGGTGGACTTTGATAAATCTTTCACATTTTCGATAGGCTTCTTCACGTCGACACACCGATAACCTAACAATACTAGTATAATACAGGGGATATATAGACCTAGACGTATATAACAGCTGATGAAACAACACAATATGTTCGTAACAGCTTATATTAGGCTGTGTCAAAATAATGTGAACATAGCGTTACGGTGGTAGCTTAATATACACTAGTAGTATTGAGTAGTCGTATGGGGAGTCAGAATTGTTTCTGGTGGGGTCTACATGCCCATGTTCGCTATGACTGTACGGTCTTATAAAAAGGAGGGCGTCATATCCGAGACAGAGCTAATAATGATATTATGTGTTCCCTGTACAGATGGTATAGTACCTTATTTTTATCTATGTTTTACAGATACGGATGACCAGGAAGTCCTAATTCGGAAACTGTGGGGTCTATTAAGAGCGGAACCACACAGCGATTGCCTGGACTGCGCTATTCGCAATATGCAGCAAGCCCAGCCACTCATGGATTCGCTTATGGAGTCTTGGGTTAAAAGAGATAGTTTTTATGATCTAGTAAAGTGTCGACTGCAGTCTGTACTACAAGAACACTTTACCAAGGAGGACATAATCACGCTAAGTCTCAGTAGACTTGAGGCATGTCTCCACGAATATAACGACGAACACGCAACTCCCGAGCCCTCGCCAACCAACAACGAACGTCCATCGCCACCAACATCACCGACCTCCTTAACGTTCAGTCAATCCACACTGGTGGATGGGTGGTAAGCGGCTACATTTAGGTCGTCAATAACTGAACAAAGCTCAATATAAATATACGTCGTTGTAGTGTTCTGTCTTCTCACGGTGTGTTCCATAGGGGTGGCTACAGAGTGGTATATCACTCGAATGATCGTTTACTGACACAAACACCCCACATTCATCAGGGCTCTCACTAGTGGTAAATCGATGTCTCCTAGTGTGAAAAGCGTGAATATCAGCGCACAAGCTATCACAGTGTTGTGACCAAGTGCAACTGTTATTATTCGTGAAGAACACAGACTAAGCCCGCCTTATAATTTCGGTGGCATTGGTGTCAATTCCACATTTGGTCAACACGAAAAAGATGTCTACGCCACCAACAGACCCTCATCAGGTTGCCATAAGACCGGTTGTCACTAAAAAATTATACACTGAACCAAGAAAGAGTAGTTAGGAACAAAATCAACAGAGAGACAACCAGGCGGGTGTACTCGTTAAACGTACAAACTCCGGTCAATGTGGTACTATAACATTTGACAGTACAAGTCACTATGAGTCGTTTTGAACCCATATGTTTAGTTATTACAAGAGGCAACGCATTGAAACCAAACAAGACCTGAATGGGATACATATTGAAGAACTGTTGTCAACACCGTTGGCTAAATTCCCTATATAGCACAGGACATATGAAACTTTTTCGCTCAAGGAAAGATTGACAATATTAATTCTTGGTTAGAAATAGACGTTATCGGTCTTGAAGGACGAGATACAGACGAGTAGACACACAAACAACCTGCCCAAGTCAAAGATATGATCGGTCAGTAGATCAGTAAACAACTTGAACATTAAAATATTCTTGGACACTAAAAAATTGTTGTGCTTGTTGTTTTCACAGGTGTGGTAAACGGGATCAACTAGGTGAAATATAAAGACGCTGCATTCTCGAGGTCAAACAGCTACTAAGTCACTGAAATATACAGACCGTGTACCAAGCTACTGCTATCAACCAACTAGTATCAAGATATAGTATTGGCACTCAGAAGCATTATGCCCACTCCTAAGAAAGAAGGCCACCTGTGTATCACCTGTGGGAAAATATTTACTGAAAAATACAATCTCACACGCCACATTAATACAGTTCACAATTCCACAACCCACAAATGCCACAGCTGTGGGCGTTTGTATCAACGAAAAGACAATTTACATCGTCATATAAAAATACAACATCAGAAGTCCTTAGACACCGCTCAAGCAGGGAAAAACACTACTGCTCACATAGTAACAGAGGAAACAGATATCCAACAAAAAGATAGAGCCAAATTGACAGCCCTTAGGAATTACTGCAAGGCGCTGTCGATCATGTTACCCAACCAGGTATTCGTATTAGAAAAAAGAGAAGACCAACAACAATGGGTGCTCATGGACACGTATGATATTAGCGACTGACTACTCAGACAAGTGTATACCACTGGGTGATTGAAAATTAAAAGAGAAAACAAATGAAAATCTCTGTCTTTGTTATTTGATTTGTCTCATTTTTGTAAACACTTGTCCTTTTGTACTTGTGACATTCTTCTGGTGTACTTGGCTCGTCTGCAGATATTTGTGTATTTGTACTTTTGTGGTATTGTACTTGTGTATGTGATTCTGTCTCGTTATACCAATGTGTATTTATTCCTGTCTCTCTGTTCCAATGTGTACTGGTGGTCCACTGTGTGCATGTCTCGTTTATTATTGTTTGTGTGCATCAATTGTTCCACAACCAACATTTCACATCCTGACAAAAGTACAGGTTCTATGTACCACTCCAACAGTCAAATAAGAAAAACTGTTAGCCAAACTGACAAAACTGTTGGCCAAAATAAGAAACGGATCGACCAGCTTTATAAAAGATAGGAAAATTGTTAGCCAAACTGACAAAACAGTTGGCCAAAATAAGAAACACCTCGACCAATACTATAAAAAGTAGGAAAAATTGTAACCAAATTAATTAAAAATGTTGACAAAAATAGGAAATAGCTCGTCAAAACTTATGAAAAGTAGGAAAATTGTTCGTCAAATGTGAAAAATATTGGGTAAGTAGGAAATCATGTTAACCAAAGGTGAAAACTATTGACCAAGTAAAGAAACTTCTCGTCCAAACTCATAAAAAGTAGGAAAATTTGTTAGCCAAATGGGAAAAATGGTGGCCAAATACAGAAATATCTCGACCAAACTTACAAACAGTAGGAAAATATGTCGACTACAATAAGAATATTTGTTAGCCAAAGATGAAAAATAGTGGCCAAGTAAAGAAAAAGCGCATCCAAACTTTTTAAAATGTATGAAAACTGTTGACAAGTAAAGAAACTCCTCGGCCAAACTCATAAAAAGGTAGGAAACTTTGTTAACCTAATGGGAAAAACATTGGCGAAGTGAATAAATAGCTCATCCATTCTTATAAAAATTAGGAAAATGTGGTAACCTAATGGGAACAATATCGCAAAAGTGAAGAAAAAATTTACACAAAACTTATAAAACTTAGGAAAATGTGTTAACCTAAGGAGAAAAATATTGACCAAGTAAAGACAAATTTACACCAAACTTATGAAAAGTAGGAAAATTTGTTAACCAAAGGGGAAAAAATATGGGCTAAACTATGAAATATGTTGACCCAAGTAAGAAAATATGTTAGCCAAAGGGGGGAAAATGTTGGCCAAAACATGAAACATCTTAACCAAACTTATAAATATCTCGTGTAAACTTTTAAATAAGTAGAAAAAAAAAATATTGCTTCTGTAGTTATGTCAAAAGTATCTTGAACTTTTATCTGAACAGACATTTCACAAGACATAATCATCAACGTCAACACTTTCCCTCTTTTACATTACCGAAAGTTTCAACTTACAATTCCAACGTATCTGCTAAAGACGCACTTATACATACTAATCACCCATCTCTTCACACTCTTTGTTCTTTCTTTCTAACACAATGTGTCTCTGTCTTTCATAGATAACTTCACAACTTTTCCATGTCACATCACCAAGATACTCCAAAACTTCGTTGCACATGAGTTCTAATGAAACAGTCATAACAACATTTATGGTAATGCAATCTGTGGCTCCACCTGGGATAGTTTCAATATCATCTGAGTATTCATCAGCAAAGAGCTATTACCCATGGCTGACATCTTCAACTTTCTATACCACAATGACGTCTACACTAACCTTCCATTGTTCCATCTTTCAACAATACAAAGGGTGGTCTCGAAGTTTAGCTAACATAACATTTCGTACTTTGTCCACCGCTTTCACACTTTGTCCTTTCACAGCTGCAATAACGACAAGTCTGCAACCAACACTGTCTGTTATGAAGTCAACCTTTCTTAACACCACGTCTGTCTTAATGAGCCCTTGAATACCATCTATCAGATCTTATAACCGACTTTCAACGTTTCATAGCAAATAACATTAACACTCTCTTTGATTACAGAACAACCGATTTTCTGCTGACTAGGCAGGTTTCCCAATCTAATGGAGATACATCACCTGTCCCCCTAACATACTAGGCGGTATTCTAGACAATGAATATGGTCATCAACCATCACCCATAAGAAGAACTTGAAAACAGCAACAGAGATTGGGTTCCTGAGACGAATTCCTTAGCGGTTAGCGGTTATAAGATCTGATAGATGGTATTCAAGGGCTCATTAAGACAGACGTGGTGTTAAGAAAGGTTGACTTCATAACAGACAGTGTTGGTTGCAGACTTGTCGTTATTGCAGCTGTGAAAGGACAAAGTGTGAAAGCGGTGGACAAAGTACGAAATGTTATGTTAGCTAAACTTCGAGACCACCCTTTGTATTGTTGAAAGATGGAACAATGGAAGGTTAGTGTAGACGTCATTGTGGTATAGAAAGTTGAAGATGTCAGCCATGGGTAATAGCTCTTTGCTGATGAATACTCAGATGATATTGAAACTATCCCAGGTGGAGCCACAGATTGCATTACCATAAATGTTGTTATGACTGTTTCATTAGAACTCATGTGCAACGAAGTTTTGGAGTATCTTGGTGATGTGACATGGAAAAGTTGTGAAGTTATCTATGAAAGACAGAGACACATTGTGTTAGAAAGAAAGAACAAAGAGTGTGAAGAGATGGGTGATTAGTATGTATAAGTGCGTCTTTAGCAGATACGTTGGAATTGTAAGTTGAAACTTTCGGTAATGTAAAAGAGGGAAAGTGTTGACGTTGATGATTATGTCTTGTGAAATGTCTGTTCAGATAAAAGTTCAAGATACTTTTGACATAACTACAGAAGCAATATTTTTTTTTTTCTACTTATTTAAAAGTTTACACGAGATATTTATAAGTTTGGTTAAGATGTTTCATGTTTTGGCCAACATTTTCCCCCCTTTGGCTAACATATTTTCTTACTTGGGTCAACATATTTCATAGTTTAGCCCATATTTTTTCCCCTTTGGTTAACAAATTTTCCTACTTTTCATAAGTTTGGTGTAAATTTGTCTTTACTTGGTCAATATTTTTCTCCTTAGGTTAACACATTTTCCTAAGTTTTATAAGTTTTGTGTAAATTTTTTCTTCACTTTTGCGATATTGTTCCCATTAGGTTACCACATTTTCCTAATTTTTATAAGAATGGATGAGCTATTTATTCACTTCGCCAATGTTTTTCCCATTAGGTTAACAAAGTTTCCTACCTTTTTATGAGTTTGGCCGAGGAGTTTCTTTACTTGTCAACAGTTTTCATACATTTTAAAAAGTTTGGATGCGCTTTTTCTTTACTTGGCCACTATTTTTCATCTTTGGCTAACAAATATTCTTATTGTAGTCGACATATTTTCCTACTGTTTGTAAGTTTGGTCGAGATATTTCTGTATTTGGCCACCATTTTTCCCATTTGGCTAACAAATTTTCCTACTTTTTATGAGTTTGGACGAGAAGTTTCTTTACTTGGTCAATAGTTTTCACCTTTGGTTAACATGATTTCCTACTTACCCAATATTTTTCACATTTGACGAACAATTTTCCTACTTTTCATAAGTTTTGACGAGCTATTTCCTATTTTTGTCAACATTTTTAATTAATTTGGTTACAATTTTTCCTACTTTTTATAGTATTGGTCGAGGTGTTTCTTATTTTGGCCAACTGTTTTGTCAGTTTGGCTAACAATTTTCCTATCTTTTATAAAGCTGGTCGATCCGTTTCTTATTTTGGCCAACAGTTTTGTCAGTTTGGCTAACAGTTTTTCTTATTTGACTGTTGGAGTGGTACATAGAACCTGTACTTTTGTCAGGATGTGAAATGTTGGTTGTGGAACAATTGATGCACACAAACAATAATAAACGAGACATGCACACAGTGGACCACCAGTACACATTGGAACAGAGAGACAGGAATAAATACACATTGGTATAACGAGACAGAATCACATACACAAGTACAATACCACAAAAGTACAAATACACAAATATCTGCAGACGAGCCAAGTACACCAGAAGAATGTCACAAGTACAAAAGGACAAGTGTTTACAAAAATGAGACAAATCAAATAACAAAGACAGAGATTTTCATTTGTTTTCTCTTTTAATTTTCAATCACCCAGTGGTATACACTTGTCTGAGTAGTCAGTCGCTAATATCATACGTGTCCATGAGCACCCATTGTTGTTGGTCTTCTCTTTTTTCTAATACGAATACCTGGTTGGGTAACATGATCGACAGCGCCTTGCAGTAATTCCTAAGGGCTGTCAATTTGGCTCTATCTTTTTGTTGGATATCTGTTTCCTCTGTTACTATGTGAGCAGTAGTGTTTTTCCCTGCTTGAGCGGTGTCTAAGGACTTCTGATGTTGTATTTTTATATGACGATGTAAATTGTCTTTTCGTTGATACAAACGCCCACAGCTGTGGCATTTGTGGGTTGTGGAATTGTGAACTGTATTAATGTGGCGTGTGAGATTGTATTTTTCAGTAAATATTTTCCCACAGGTGATACACAGGTGGCCTTCTTTCTTAGGAGTGGGCATAATGCTTCTGAGTGCCAATACTATATCTTGATACTAGTTGGTTGATAGCAGTAGCTTGGTACACGGTCTGTATATTTCAGTGACTTAGTAGCTGTTTGACCTCGAGAATGCAGCGTCTTTATATTTCACCTAGTTGATCCCGTTTACCACACCTGTGAAAACAACAAGCACAACAATTTTTTAGTGTCCAAGAATATTTTAATGTTCAAGTTGTTTACTGATCTACTGACCGATCATATCTTTGACTTGGGCAGGTTGTTTGTGTGTCTACTCGTCTGTATCTCGTCCTTCAAGACCGATAACGTCTATTTCTAACCAAGAATTAATATTGTCAATCTTTCCTTGAGCGAAAAAGTTTCATATGTCCTGTGCTATATAGGGAATTTAGCCAACGGTGTTGACAACAGTTCTTCAATATGTATCCCATTCAGGTCTTGTTTGGTTTCAATGCGTTGCCTCTTGTAATAACTAAACATATGGGTTCAAAACGACTCATAGTGACTTGTACTGTCAAATGTTATAGTACCACATTGACCGGAGTTTGTACGTTTAACGAGTACACCCGCCTGGTTGTCTCTCTGTTGATTTTGTTCCTAACTACTCTTTCTTGGTTCAGTGTATAATTTTTTAGTGACAACCGGTCTTATGGCAACCTGATGAGGGTCTGTTGGTGGCGTAGACATCTTTTTCGTGTTGACCAAATGTGGAATTGACACCAATGCCACCGAAATTATAAGGCGGGCTTAGTCTGTGTTCTTCACGAATAATAACAGTTGCACTTGGTCACAACACTGTGATAGCTTGTGCGCTGATATTCACGCTTTTCACACTAGGAGACATCGATTTACCACTAGTGAGAGCCCTGATGAATGTGGGGTGTTTGTGTCAGTAAACGATCATTCGAGTGATATACCACTCTGTAGCCACCCCTATGGAACACACCGTGAGAAGACAGAACACTACAACGACGTATATTTATATTGAGCTTTGTTCAGTTATTGACGACCTAAATGTAGCCGCTTACCACCCATCCACCAGTGTGGATTGACTGAATGTTAAGGAGGTCGGTGATGTTGGTGGCGATGGACGTTCGTTGTTGGTTGGCGAGGGCTCGGGAGTTGCGTGTTCGTCGTTATATTCGTGGAGACATGCCTCAAGTCTACTGAGACTTAGCGTGATTATGTCCTCCTTGGTAAAGTGTTCTTGTAGTACAGACTGCAGTCGACACTTTACTAGATCATAAAAACTATCTCTTTTAACCCAAGACTCCATAAGCGAATCCATGAGTGGCTGGGCTTGCTGCATATTGCGAATAGCGCAGTCCAGGCAATCGCTGTGTGGTTCCGCTCTTAATAGACCCCACAGTTTCCGAATTAGGACTTCCTGGTCATCCGTATCTGTAAAACATAGATAAAAATAAGGTACTATACCATCTGTACAGGGAACACATAATATCATTATTAGCTCTGTCTCGGATATGACGCCCTCCTTTTTATAAGACCGTACAGTCATAGCGAACATGGGCATGTAGACCCCACCAGAAACAATTCTGACTACCCATACGACTACTCAATACTAATAGTGTATATTAAGCTACCACCGTAACGCTATGTTCACATTATTTTGACACAGCCTAATATAAGCTGTTACGAACATATTGTGTTGTTTCATCAGCTGTTATATACGTCTAGGTCTATATATCCCCTGTATTATACTAGTATTGTTAGGTTATCGGTGTGTCGACGTGAAGAAGCCTATCGAAAATGTGAAAGATTTATCAAAGTCCACCTTACCATTAATGCCTTGCCACATGGTGAGCTCTGTTTTTGGTGTATATGATATAGGCTGGTCGTCTTTTATACACGATATCTGCTGCTGTGGACTCGTATCAAGAGGTTGTCCTGTCTGGTTTCCTCGCTCTGATCGGCTGGTAGAAACTGTTTTGTACAGTGAATATTCCTTAGCATTTATACCCCGTTTTTATCGATATGGCCTAGACCACGTGACCTGGTAGATTAGTCTGCACACAGCTGCGTCTGCAATAACGGTTATATCTATAAGCCACTGGTCGCAATTATGAGAAGAATCTAGCATGGCGGTATTGATTTTCAGTGGATGGTCTGACAATAGGTGTTAAGCTCTTAATCCTCTATCGATATTTATATGAACTTTTATTAATCTTGCGAACTATTTGCCATGGCGGATACATCAATAACATTAATAAACCACATAATTCATTACGACGACGATAAGCCCCTGGATTAGCCGTTATGAAAATGAGTACTGATTTTTGGCAACACCTGTTGAGGTTATGAAGCATATTCTGATTTTTAAGTTAGGTTATATTTTGTGAATCGTAGGTACAAAGGTGAAATCGGCTGCCTGTTTTCCCCATTGGACTTGTGGACACAGCGATACGGAGAGACAAACCGTCCCTAATCATAACCCGTATGACCATCTAGACACCCCACACGCTGGCGCCTATTACCCTTACCAGTAGCACAGCACCGAGATTCGACCCTGTCACCTCGTCTGGGGCACCACCTAAGCTTCAACCAACACACCACATCTCCTTTGCTACACATAGCCTGTTACTACCACCCGCTATCGCCATCACAACTAAGTAACAAAAACATCAATATTTCTTCTACCACTAAACCGCCCTACCGGGATTCGAACCCGGCACCCACGGAGGACACCGACGGCCATCTTTACTTGTTTCTTTAACGATCTGATACCTATGATGATATTGTTTAGAAGCACTCATCGAGATACGCTTTCACTCACCCACCCCTTAACATCAAATAACACTAAACCATACCACTACAACACGAACTAGCGGCCATCTTTACTCTTTTTAAGATTTTCATTTAATGAGCTAACACCGTTTGATAATAGATTTTAAGCCCCGCCCACTAAAGACCACTATTAACCAATATCTTTTATTTTCCATTGAAATATTTTTTTAATTTAAAAAAAAAATTAAATTATTTTTAATTTAAAAAAAAAAAATACTTTTCCTGCCAAAACAGCGATCTTAACATGGTAACGATGCGACAAGGAGGTGCGGAGACATCACCCCTAATAACCCCGCTACCCCTTAGACCATACTTTTCCACCAAAAATTCGACCCTAATAGCCCAAACATACAACTACGAGGGACCGATGACGTCACTATACACGTCGCACCACCGGCCACCACCTTCTTTGCGCTTACTATTTACGCCGGCTCCTTCCGCTCCACCCTGGCCACATACACACACGCACACACACAGGAAGATCCTCCCGATCCTTAGTAGATCTTTTTTAAAAATTTTACCCGCCAAAAACAACGAGCTTAACAAGCCAAAGACACACTCCACAGGCACCACATACACCCAGCACCACCGCACCACATACTCCCACCACTAGACACCACACAGCACCATGTGGTGCCAGCACCACGAGCACCACGTGGTGCGCACCACGCGGCACCACAATTTCGGGGGGGTGTAGGCATCATATATAACTACTAGCCTCCTTGGATAGCGAGATAATGCCCATGGTCTGCCCCTGCCTTCCCTTGAGGGCAGACCACGATATCGTTGATCGTTCTATCTTGACCAGCTGAGATGTGGGTGACATTACAACAGTCTAACGTGTCTCGAAACCAGAGGAAGGCTAACCTCACTAAAAAATGCCCGCCGGAAGTCGGAAGTGTCGTCCTACGGGTGGCAAACTAAAAATTGACACTACGCATTTACGTCCGAGTGAAATGTCTCGTCCGAATGTCTCCCGTGCTAGGAACAGCTCTGACTACCTAGTTTCCGAATGCCGCTCTTGTTCGGAACAGCTCTGACTAGGTAGTTTTCCGAATGTCCGCCGTGCCTGGAACAGCTCTGATGGGTACAGGGACAAGCACATGTCCGAAAACTCGCTTAGTGGAAACCAACCGCAGAGCTGACTGGTTTGTGCAGGAACGGCCCAGGGCGAGCGAAATGCCCAATATATTGAAGTGAGGAATTAAAACAGCCATGAGCAGGACGTGACGATTCCCTCGGTAAACCCAGCACCAGAGCGTTATGTGCCGGCTCTGCAATTATGGAAGCCACCCAGGATGGCGGAAAATGCTATGGACTGTCCCTGCCTTCACTTGAGGGATGACCGTGTAGTCTTCGACTGTTCCAACTAGACCAGCTGAGATGTGGACGGTACCACAAAAGTGAGAGTCTCCCAGGATTGCTAACCTGGTCAAAAATGCACGCTAAAAGTCGGATGTGTTGGCCTGAGGGTTTCGACCCGAGGGTGCCTAACCAGACACACCGCAATCACATCTGAAAAAATCACTCCGGATGAACGCAAAGAAGATATCCTTTATCTTGTCTATCTGTTATTCAAGATAAATTTTCAGAGACCACTACTATTTGGGTCCCCTGTCTACTCCTAACATGTCACAGTGGACCCCCTCGAGACAGGGGGCCCGGCACTATCACCGCCTGATGGGACTTCACGGGATTAGCACCATAACGATTAATTTTAATTTGTGACATCATGAATTAAGTTACGTTGCATTTCTCTGTCAAGCCTGTGGCTCAGTACATCCGATTTCGACAAGCATTTTTTGGGGTGCTTTCCCTAGCCTTTGACTGTCCCCAGTCTACCCACAAGATAGCAGGTTTGTGTGTCTCTTCGTCTGGTCCCTCTCCCTTGACCTGTCCGACATGGGTGACCCTACCAGTAGCTGTGCTACCTTCGGCATAGCTCTTTGGATAATTGGGACACACAAGCCCCTCTACCTCGTCAAGGTGGACACACGGCAGAGGAGGACATCTGAACTGATGCATGCCATTCAGCACGAGGCATGCCAGCCTTCACCTTTGTCAGCATGCTTTGTGAATAAAGAACATTTAAAGAAGAACAGTTAAAGAAGAGATATGATTGGTCGGTTCCAATGTACTACACACATTACGCAGAAGTGTCAATTGGGGAAACCCTTGAGCCACTAAGACTGTTCTAAATAACACACTATATTTTGTCTAGCATGTTCTCTAGTCTCTACTTCTTTCTTCTACTTTTATGAGCTCCAATCAATACATGTATGTTTATGTATGTTGACTACTGCGTCCTCGAGTCACTACTTCTGTGAGCTACACACAATACATGTGTCTTGACGCATGAACATACTTTCACAGTGTTAGACAACATTGGAGCGGAGGTCGACATGGGAGAATGGTTAAAAGCCTTTACTCTTAAACTTCCGGTGTACCGATACCGGGGTAGCTGGTTCAACTCCTACACCGGTCAGGTGGAGTGAAATGTTGACTTTTCGTCCTTGATTTGTGAAAGTAAATCACAAGTACCTCAGAAGTCGGAGTGGGTTCTCCTTTTGGAGAGGGGCACTGGTAATAGGGAAGGTAACCCACGCGCAAAACAGTCCAGTGCACACCGCAGTAGTGGCAACTACTAGAAGTACAAGGGGACTTCAAATGAAAACCTTATTGTGTGTGTGTGTGTGTGTGTGTGCGCGCGCGCGCGCGTGCGTGCGTGCGTGTGTGTGTATGTGAATATATTCTGAAAAAGTAAAAAATAAATGTATCATATCCATCCATCTATCATGTGCCATGCCGGTAAGCGTGGGTGGTCATGTTCTGCCATCTCACTCGATCACCAGAGTCGTGGATCAGCTCCGTGTTCCTGTCTCGACCATGCCACGTGGCCAAGCCATCCATGTATTTACTTCTCGGTCTTCACCTTGGACTCTTCCCTTCAATCTTGCCAGTCGTCACCAAGTTCTCCAAGTCATTTCTTCTCATAACATGCCCAAAAAATTTTGACTGTCTGCGTCTAATGTCTCTAATCAGTTTACGATCTTCATTTGCTTCTTGAAGGACTTGCTCATTGGTTTTTCTGTCCGTCCATGGTATTCTTTGCATTTTCTTCAGAAATGTATCATATACTCTTTTTAAAAAAAAAAACGCAACATTTTTGGTGTTACTTTTATAAAAGATATTCTCTGATTGGACATCAGTCAACCTATCGGCCTGAATTATACCCACCTCATGATTCGTGAGGTAAAAAAGAGGTCAAGGTCAAAACAAAATTTTTGACAATCACTCGTGACAGGTTCATAATATTCCCGTGAAACTTACTGAACACAAAACTCTCTGACCACATTATTGAACGCCTATAAAAGAGTGACGCCCCTCGTATAAATTCAGTTGAAAATGCAATGCGCAAGTATGGCTCATCTCACTACAGAACAACGACTCATCATCATTGGACGATTGCAGGCTGGACAGTCACAAAGTGTAGTAGCCAGAGAATTTAATCTGGTTAGAAGCACCATTAATGATTTCAAGAAACTGGCTCAGTGGCGGACAGGCCGCGCAGTGGAAGACCCAGAATCACAACTGCTGCCGAAGACCGCTTCATACTTTCATACGGCTGCGTCACCTTAGAATCGATTCGCATCTGCATCCTCCACAGTCCAGTCAATGCCAGGAGCTCGTCGAATTTCAGATCAAACGGTCAGGAACCGGCTGCACGACGCTGGTCTTTGGGCTAGAAGACCCTATAGAGGTCCTATTCTAACGGACCGGCATCGCCAGAACCTACTGCAGTGGGCGAATCGGCATCGTCAATAAAATGTTGGTACAAGTTTGCAATTGAAACTGCAATAATTTCACGGTTTTTTTTTTTTTTTTTTTTTGGAAAAATATATTTCGATGTAGTAACCACTGCGTTCAATGCATGTCCCCCAGAGCCGATAAAATGCTTAGATTCCTGTATAACACAAATTGACTTGGTCACTAGTCGGTGTGGCTGACCCGGTCGTGAACAGTATGTCTCAGAAGTTACACTGTTTTGAAATTTCCTACCCCACTCATACATTTGCTGGACTGACAAGCATTGTTCACCATACTGGACCTTCATTCACCGATGAATTTCTATAGGTTTCACCCCTTCACTGATCAAAACACGGAAAACAGAACGCTGCTCCTCTTTGGTGCATGTCAAAAGTGGGGCGGTCATCTTTAAACTGTTTTTATGACGTCACCGTGTTCGCCTGCACCGTAATGTCACGTGCTTAACGCTCTTGACATCCGTAACAATAATATTGACAGATTACAAGGACAATGGCATGGTTATTGTAATTTCTACCACACTTGTAAGGTTGCCATTTGAAGCCATTCATAGTGACAAGTGTATGGACCACGGTGTGCGAGCGCAAAACTTGGTAGTCATTGAGTAAATAATCTAAACCCAAGTTCTACTGCTGTGTATTAACGTTTGTATACACTCACGTTATTGCTCCTTTTACGGTCTGGTTCGCTTGAATTCTTAAAGTGGTAGAAACGAAAGTAGTTCATGTGTTTTTGGTCGTGGCTGTGTGATCAGTCGTGTGTGCTGGTTTCCAGCTGTTTACGCAAGCACAGCACATACACAGTGCGTCCTCACAAGTTGTTCGCGCTTTTGCTGGTAAAGTATATAACGTAATCAGGACATACAGTAAATGCTGAGTATACTTGTTCATTGTCTTCGTTCGTTCGAAACGTTTGTTTTGGAATTAATTGTGTTGTGCCTTTTTACAGCATAGCTGATATGCGCCTATCGGTTGAAATTTCCACCTTTTCAGGCATTTGTTGACCGGGTTAACGTAACCGGGTATATAACATACAACACATACTAAATATAGCGCGGACTAGGAACAGTGAAGGTTTCACAATTCCCCGACTTTCCGAGCCCAGCGGTCAAAATCAGCGGTGGGCGATTTGGAAACAGACCTCACTGAGTTGATTTCGAGAGTGTGAGGCGTCGGTGGTTTTAGAAAGCAATGGCAAACAACTGAAGGGGAAAAAATTGCCCAGTAAATCACAAAAAGCCATACAATGCTGGGATTGGTTGCGAGGACACGTAAAAGGACATGGAACTAATTTTATCTAAGTCTCCACGGGAAGCCAAGACTGCCCAGTATGTAGAACGCTGGCTTGCAGACCCGTTGCGCATGTGGCACAAGGTGTTGATCCCACTGTCTGTCTGATAACATCATTTATTTTACTAGGTCTCGGATAGTTAAGTTGGAAACTCCCCCCAAGCATCTCATCTCACAGGTGTTGTTGATTTTGCGTAAGTATAATTTAGATAATGTCCAAGTTTGACTTTGGTAGCACAGGTTTGGTGTGAATTTGCCATTTATTATCTGCCGTTTTGCGGACATGGGTATATTTGGAAGTTTCAGTATTGGTGATAGTTGATATGTAAGCGCACTTGCTTTTTGACATTTGATTTCAATTTCTCTGTCCAATATGCAGCCTTCTGTGATCTTACTTCCAAGATATTTGAATTCCTTAACTTATTTCAGAGATGTACTATTTATCTGTATACTTAGTGGGCCCGGCGATCTGCTAACTTGCATTACTTCGGGTTTGGCCGTGTATATACTCATATTGTATCTGCTGCATGTTGTACTCAAACTATTAATATGATTTTGTAGTCTGCCTTCGTCGCTATAAAACTTGGCACTGATCGTTTGCAAATAAAAGCTCATTTATTGTGGGTGAATCTGTTGTTTCATCTGGAGTAAAGAGTTTGAGTTCAACATTTTCTGAATCTGTTCTGTCAAGGCTTGCTTCTTTGGCTATTCTGTCTTTGTAGATATTAAATAGCAGAGGAGAAAGCACATATCCATGTATCACATCCTGTATTGACTGTGAACATATCTGATATACCTTCTTGTGTTCTTATACATTTTCGCTCGAGTGGTGCATTGCTATGATGTTTTCTAGCAATTGTCCTTGTATCAAGTAGTCTTCAAGGATGGTCGATAATTTGTATCTGTCGACTCTGTCGAAAGAAACCTTTTCCTGGTCTACAAACACAATATTCTGCTGGTCACTATATTCGATGTTTTTTTCCCCATATGTGTCTTAGTGTGAATAATGCACCTGTGCAACTTTTACCTTTCCTGACACCAAATTGTATTTTGCTTAACTGTTGTTGAACTGGGAGTTTCCGTGGCGAAGTGGTCAAGCCGTTTGACTCGTGCTCCGAGGGTTGTGGGTTCGATTCCAGGCCGTGCCCTTTGGTTCACGAGTGAAATCTTTCGGAGACTCCTGTGGGTCGTCGCTAGAGCTACGGAATTCGTGCTTTGTGCGACGCTTTCCGCGTTGCGGAAAGAGACGGAGCCATATGGGATAAAACCCGGTGCAATGAAGTCGACCCTGTCGACTTTTAATAGACTTTTTTAAGCGTTGTTGAACTATGGGTCTAGCTCTTTGTTGCAATAGTTTTGCGTACATTTTCCCTGGCTATATGGCTCAGGAGTGATATACCTCTGTATGTTTCGCACTCTCTCATATTGCCTTTATTTTCCCATATTGATACTATTATGCCAGTTGCCAATCGTCTGGGACTTTTCTTTCATCCCATGCTATATTACACGGTCTTGTCAGCCATTTAACTCCTGCTTCCCCACAGGCCTGAATAGCTTCTGTGGTTATTCTACCTTGACGAGGTGATTTTTATTTCAGACATTTCTGTTTAGCTGATTTGACTTCTGCAGTGATGAAGTTTGGTTCTTTATGTCAACAGCTTTGAGGCACAAAAGTGAGGATTTCTATGTTATTATGTGTGGGGTTATGTATTTCTTGAAAGTATTCTGCCCACTTTGCTTGTCTTTGTTGTGTATTAAATAATGGTATACCTCTTTCGCTGTTTATGATGGTGGTTGGGTTGTAGCATGCATCTCTGTGTCTCATACTCAATCAATCATGTGCCATGTCGGAAAGCGTGGGCGTTCATGACTCGCCATTTAACTCGGTCACCAGCGTCGTGGATCACCTTAGAGTTCCTGTCTCGTCCATGCCATGTGGCCAAACCATCCAGGTATTTTCCTCTCGGTCTTCCTCTTGGTCTGTTCCCTTCGATCTTGCCAGTAGTCACTAAGTTCTCTAATTCATTTCTTCTCATAACATGTCCAAAAAATTTTGACTGTCTACGTCTAATTTCTCTAATCAGTTTACGATTTTCATTTGTCTCATATAGTACTTGGTCATTGGCTTTTCTGTCTGTCCATGGCATTCTTTGCATTTTCCTCAGAAACCACATTTCTGCAGCCATCAGATGTTTTTCAGCTTGACTGCGCATTGTCCAAGTTTCACATCCGTACAAAAGAACAGGCTCTATGTATCCCCTCAACACTCTTTTTCTCGTTTCAATTGACATCTGTTTATTGGTCAGAATGTTTTTCATCTTGCTAAAGGCTACTTTCGCCATGGCGATTCTTGTTCTAATCTCTTCAAGGCATCTCCCATCAGATGTTACGACTGTTCCGAGATAATTGCACCGACTCACTTGTTGAAGAATATTCCCATTTACTTGTATATTACATTGTGGTACTTCGTTCTTCCCAGTGACGACCATAGCCTGTGTCTTTTTACAATTTAATTCTAACCCCAGTTGCTCACTGTATACAACAACCGCATCTGGCAGACTCTATGTCATTATAAAATTCCTCTACACTATCTTCACTGGATTCTCCTGTTGGGGCATATACTTGAATAACATTTATGCTAAAAGGTCTGCCACTTAATTTAACTAGTAGAACTCTGGTATAACTCATATTATTGACACGTTTATACAATCCTCTTGGGTGGTCTTTGTTTAGGTTTGCCAACTGTTCACCGTGCAATCTCCAGGATTCACTTTCAGATGTATTAATTGTATGTTTGTCGTTTCGTCGTGCTATTCTATCAGTAACGTAGTCTCGCTCAGATTTAGTTGTGATCCACTTTTGGTAGGCTACCTTCTTTCTCGATACGCTATATTTAACTTCATTGTTCCGCCAAGCTGACTTATCTTTTGCCATGACCTACTTTCTTGGTTCCACATTTGTTTTCCAGTGCGTCGAGCATGGCGGCCTTGAAAATTGTCCATTCTTGATATACACTTGAGCAATCATCAGGGTTATTCTTATCTAGTTTTTTGATGACTCAGTGCCAAACTAAAAATAGGTTGGGACCAAATATGGTACACAATCAAATGATCAAGTATTATAAGGTAAAGTGTCCTAGTTATATGTTACATTAATTATTTGCCTTATTTCTAGTTTCTTTGTTATATGTTACATTAATTATTTGCCTCATTTCTAGTTTCCTAGTTATATGTTACATTAATTATTTGCCTTATTTCTAGTTTCCTAGTTATATGTTACATTAATTATTTGCCTTATTTCTAGTTTCCTAGTCATTTGTTACGGTAATCTATTGCTTTATTTCTAGTTTCCTAGTTATATTTTACGTTAATCCATTGCTTTATTTCTAGTTTCCTAGTTATATGTTACATTAATTATTTGCCTTATTTCTAGTTTCCTAGTTATATGTTACATTAATTATTTGCCTTATTTTTAGTTTCCTAGTTATATGTTACGGTAATCTATTGCCTTATTTCTAGTTTCCTAGTTATATGTAACGGTAATCCATTGCCCTATTTCTAGTTTTTTAGTGGTCAGATCAGTACAGTATACTTTTTGGTGGTCATACCTTATAATATACTTTTTGATGGTCGGATCTGTAAAATATACTTTTAGGTGGTTGGATATGTCAGGTCTTAGTCAGATATGACTGAGCTACCGCGTGACAGTAGACGATACTACCTGCTTTCTGTTAGCGCCGAATGCTGGGCGGCACTCACCAAACTTGACACCCCACATTGTGCCAACGGCTTCTGGCGGAAGAGCGCAATTGGAAGGGTACAAGCCTTACCCTAGTGTGAGGAAATGCAACCTAAAGACTAAATATGACAGGGCAGACCAGGCCCTAAGCCTTAGTTGGCAACTGGTCTAGGATGGAAGCTCTGTTAGGCAGACAGTTAGAGCATTGCTTAGCTGATCCCGCAGCTTCTGCATCTTGTCTTAGTCGAGATATATTGGTGTTACCTTTCCTCTGGAGTAAACTAGACAGGCCGAGAGAGGGATCATGCTACATGGGCAACACATGGTCTCTAAACTCAGCCCAGGCTTTGTGTTATGGAGAGGTATAACTCCATTTTACAAACTATCTTCTGTCAAGACGGCAAGGTGCCAGTCAGGTCGGATCTGTACAATATACTTTTAGGTTCTCAGATCAGTAGAGTATAGTCAGATCTATATTATATAAGTGTTTTGGTAGGATCTGTAAATTATAATTTTAGTTTATCGGATCTCTTTAATATACTGTTGGGTGGTCGGATCTATACAATATACTTTTAGGTGGTAGGATCTTTAGAATATACTTTTAAGTGGTCGGATCTGCAAAATATACTTTTAGGTGGTCTTATCTGTACAATATAGTCAGATCTGTATCTGGCGAAGAAGAGATGGGAGAAGTGCATTGCCTTGAGGGATGAATACAAACTCGCAGCAATTTCCAGATACTCGCCGGACTTCTCAATACACAAGTGTAAAACTGTTCTACCGCCCCAAGTATGTTTGTACAGCTGTTCATTGCTAAACTGCTATAGTGAACTGGATCCGAAACGAACTCACGACCCTCATAGCGCAAGGTAGGCATCTTGACAACTTCGCCACAAAGATTCCCAGAGAAAGATGCTAAGTGTAGAATCAGCACAGCTAGTATTTGTAGATTGGAATTGTAGACGGAGTATGTATGGGAATTTCCCGATTGCTGTGATATCGGGTATTGACCCAACTCAACTCTAGTCTTTGCCGACGTCGGTTATGGAATAGTGATCAAGACACGGTTCTACGTATTTCCATCCATCCATCCATCATGTGCCATGCCGGTAAGCGTGGGCGGTCATGTTCTGCCATCTCACTCGATCACCAGAGTCGTGGATCAGCTCCGTGTTTCTGTCTCGACCATGCCACAAGGCCAAGCCATCCAGGTACTTGCTTCTAGGTCTTCCCCTTGGTCTGTTCCCCTCGATCTTACCAGTTGTCACCAATTTCTCCAAATCATTTCTTCTCATAACATGCCCAAAAAATTGTGACTGTCTACGTCTAATGTCTCTAATCAGTTTACGATCTTCATTTGTTTCTTGAAGGACTTGTTCATTGGTCTTTCTGGCTGTCCATGGTATTCTTTGCATTTTCCTCAGAACATGTATTTTAACCGTATTTCAACCGTAACTAATTTATTCAAGTACTCTTGCAAAGGTTATGTGAAAACACATTTGCATACATCGGTTCATGTCCTCAGAGAAAACGTTAAATGATAGGACTCGAGAAGTAGGGAAAAAAAGACGATTCACAAAGATAGATCGTTAATCCTTTGTGATACACTGTAATGAGAATACGAGGTCATCTTTGAAGCTGTGGAATTAACATGAGAAATATATTCACCGCCATTCATAGGTTATAACAGAAGTAATAGAAAGTCGGTGGTATATTTTAGTTTCGGTATTATATTATACTGTATTATGTTATTTTATGTTGCGTCCATCGAATCGCCGACAAGCGGACAGTTAGAATATTACTTTGCTGATCCGGCAGTTTCTGCAGCTTGTCTTGTTCCAGAAGTATTGGTGCCACCTTTCCTCTGGAGTAAACTAAGCAGGCCGAGAGATGGATCATGCTGAATGGGCAACACATGGTCTTTAAAACTCTGCCCAGGCTTTGTGGTATGGAGAGGTATTACTCCATTTGATAAACTATCGTCTATCAAGACGGCAGCATTCCAATACATGTTCACTACTACGATGCAGAAGCAATCCCAACGTATTTCTGCTCACTGTTCTCACGAGGAGTTGATTATGAATGATATTCTCTGTCTCTGTCTCTGTCTCTGTCTCTCTCTCTGTCTCTGTCTCTCTGTCTGTCTGTCTGACTCTCTCTCTCTCTCTCTCTCTCTCTCTCTCTCTCTCTCTCTCTCTCTCTCTCTCTCTCTTGAAGGCAACATGATGTGCAGCTCGTGTAGTCGGGTTAGCATCTTTTGTTTTGTTTTGCGTTGACTAGCTTTCAACTCAAGTGTAGTCCACACAGGTGTAGTGGTTGAAATCGCTACCTCGGCATCAGCACACCGGAAGTTTAAGTGAGTGCTCCCTTATCCGTTCGACCTTCCAGACCTCTGGGCTAGCACCTGAGCCTCGGGAGTTTCCGCCAGCCGAGCATGTACTGACCTCCGGGCTAGCATCTGAGCCTCGGGAGTTTCCGCCAGCCGAGCATGTACTGCACTGATTCTATCAGTCAAGTTCATGCTTCTTTCCGCTTGTGGTAGAGTACACACGGCACACACATGTCGTGATTATAATGGACTTACACAACCTGCTGGGATGGGTGAGGACAGGTATGCTTCGTCATCATCAAGTGCCGTGCCGGCTGGCGTAGGCGTTCATGGCTCTCCATAGATCTCGGTCTCTGGTTTTCTGAATCAACTCTGCTGCTGATATTCCTCCATGCCACCGTCTCAATCCATCCAGTATCACTTCTCTTGGTCTACCTCTGCCTCTCTTCCCCTCGATCTTTCCAGTTGTTACGATGTTCTCCAATGCCTCTCTTCTCATCACATGACCGAAGAAAGCTGTTTGTCTCTGTCTTATTGTTGTATATAATGTTCTAGTTTCATTAGCCTGTTTCAGGCAGTCGTCGTTAGTTACTCTGGCAGTCCAAGGAATTCGCAACATTCGTCTCAGGAACCACATCTCTGTTGCTTCTAATTTCTTCTTAATTTGTTCATTTACATTCCAAGATTCACTGCCATACAGCAAAACTGGTTTTACATAGCATTTCAGCACTCTCTTTCTTACATTCAGTGATAGTGACTTATTGCATAAGATACTCTTCATTTTCTGAAATGCGGCTTTTGCCTGCCCTATTCTGCTCCTAATCTCTGTTGTACATCTTCCATCTGATGTTATAAATGCCCCTAGGTATCTAAAATTATCAACTTGGTTAACGATTTTCCCTTCTATTTCTATGTCACATTTTGGTGTCACCATTTTCTTTGATATTACCATTGTTACTGTTTTCTTGATATTCAAGGAGAGTCCTTTCCTTGCACTCTCTGTTACTACAACGTCTAATAATTGTTGTAGGTCTGTTGAATTATCCGCCACCAATACTGTGTCATCTGCATAGCGTATATTATTTATATTATAACCTCCAACTAGTATTCCTGGCATCTCTTTGATCTCTCTCATTATTACTTTGCTATACAGGGAGAAAAGATCTGGTGACAAGACACACCCTTGTCGTACTCCTAGCATTATCTGTTCGTAACTACCCTCTTTATTTCCCATTTTAATTGCTGCTACTTGGTTCCAATAAACATTCTTTATTATTCTTAAATCTTTTCCATCAATGTTGATATCTTCCAACATTTTAATCAGTTCATCATGTTTTACTTTATCAAATGCCTTAGTATAATCTATGAAGCACAAATATATGTCTCTCTGTTTCTCTATTGATCTTTCTATTAGTGTCCGTAATGTATAAATTGCATTGTTTGTGCCCTTTCCTTCCACAAATCCATACTGTTCTTCACTAATTTCCATTTTTATTTTCTTTTTGGTTCTTTTCATTATGATTCTGAGTAGAAGCTTAGTGATATGGTTTATAAGGTTAATTGTACGAAAATCTTCACAATCAATTGCTCTTGGTCTTTTTGGTATAGCTATAAATACAGATTTCAGCATATCACTGGGTAAATATCAACTGCTGTAAATATCATTCAACATTTTGGTTAATATATCTACTCCAAATTCTCCCAATACTTCTAATTCTTCTATTGTGATTTCATCTGGCCCAGCTGTTTTTCCTTTCTTCATACGTTTCATAGCGTCAGCGACTTCTTCTTTCAGAATAGGTGGACCTTCTAAGTTACTATCTTCTGTTAATTCTCCCCTTTCTCCTTCATATAATTCTCTTATATACTCATTCCACCTCTTCATTATAGCATCTTCCTCTAATACTATCTTTCCTGTTTTTGATTTCAAACACCCTGTATTTATTCTTATTTTTCTTCCTGTAAGCTCACTGATTTATCTGTGCATATTTTTTGTATCTTTAATGGAATTTAATTCAATTTTTTTGCTTTGCTCGTTTAACCAACTTTCTTTAGCCTTCCCACATTTATCTTTTATTTCTTTATTTATCTTATCGTATTCTTGTTTGTCATTTTTACTCTGTTTTCTTTTGTCCATCAGTTTTAAGATATCATCATTCATCCATTTCTTCTTAGCTATTTTGCCTCTCTCCGGTAATACTTCTTTGCTAGTTTGATGGATGGAGTCCCTTAACATTTCCCATTGTTCATCTATACTCTGTATTTTAGTTATTGCATTATACCTATTTTTCACAATCACTCTGTATTGTTCTTGCATTTCTTTATCTATTTTCAGAACCTCTTTATTAAGTCTATTGTTCTTAACCATTTTTTTCCCTCTCTTTAATCTTACTTTTATTTGCCCACATAGTGGTACATGATCACTATTACAGTCAGCACCAGGCATTGTCTTTACATTACTTAAAGCATTTCTAAATCTTTTATTAATTAGTATGTAGTCAATTTGGTTGCGTATTTTCTTATCAGGGCTTATCCATGTCTACAGTCGTCTTTTATGGTGTTTCCAATTATCATATCATTGATATTTGCCCATTCTATTAGCTTTTCCCCTCTTTCATTTCTTGTACCTAAACCATAATTCCCCACTACATCCTCCATTTTTCCCTTTCCTATTTTTGCATTAAAATCACCAAGTATTATCTTTATTTCTTGTGATCCAATTTGAGCCATCGCCATTTCTATTTCGTCGTAAAAGTGTTGTATTTCTTCCTCACTACTGCTTGCTGTTGGTGCATATACTTGTATAATATTTATGTCTATTGGTTTGCCTTTGATTTTTACCATAATAACTCTATCTGAAATACATCAGTATCCATTAATTGACTTGGCTGTTTTTTCGTCTAATATTATTCCTACACCTTTTTCATGTGTATCCCCTCCAGAATAAATTATTCTGTGATTGTCAGCTATAATTTTGCCCGATCCCTTCCATCTGATCTCACTAACGCCTAGTATATTCATTTTCATGCTATCCATCTCTCTTAGAACATTGGTCAACTTTCCTAGCTCATTTAATGTCCTAACATTCCATGTTCCTACTCTAAATTTATTTATTTTAGTTAAGATTTTGCCATCAGTAGCTGGATGACGGTCTGGTGTCACCTGTGGCTCATGACTGTCCCTACCGGACGAGGATACCCTAAGACAGCCATTAACGTCCTTCACTAACTTTGATATATGTTTTGCCATGAAGTCTTGGGAAGATAATGTGGTGGTTTCCCCTTGCCTTCCACATTCACATGGTGGTCTTTTACCTCTGCCTTTGACAGCCATTTCCGACTGTAAGGACAAGTGAGTGCCCTGCTCTGCTCAGCTGCAGAGTTGTCCACTTATTCCGGTGGATACTCGGTCCCCAGAGCTGTGTTAGCCACACCGTAGTGTGTTTCCATCCTCTACCGCGGGGAGGTGCAGTTGGGATTTTCCCTTCATAAAGTTGTGGTCTATGACCAAAACTCTCCAGTACTTTTAGAGGACTTGCTTATGTCGTATACTTCGTGCAGCGTGATATACATCCATTCATCATGTGCCATTCCGGTAAGCGTGGGCGGTCATGTTCTGCCATCTCACTCGATCACCAGAGTCGTGGATCAGCTCCGTGTTTCTGTCTCGACCATGCCACAAGGCCAAGCCATCCAGGTATTTGCTTCTAGGTCTTCCCCTTGGTCTGTTCCCCTCGATCTTACCAGTTGTCACCAAGTTCTCCAAATCATTTCTTCTCATAACATGCCCAAAAAATGCAGAGTGACATGCTTCAATTAAAATATCAGGAACAGGGAGCATACATTGGATATTTTCCCCAGGACATGCTGGTGTGCTGGGAAACGATATTGGATGAGTCTGCACCACTGGGTGGGGTATTGGTCCACGTGTGTATAGTGTTATGTTTTGCGTATCCTTTTACAGGACTTAGCTGTCAACAGCAGCATCTTTCAGCTGTCTGTTGATCTCTTGGCAAGATTACGCTCAGTAGTTTGCCATTGCTTTCTGAGCGGATGGCTCAGTATCCGCAAGTCACGAGCTGGGGTCGAACCACCTCAGTTCTCGCTCCGCTGCGAGACTCTGCGTGATAAACGGGATTACAGAGAGAAAGTGTTGTAACCCCACAGCCAGAGAGACCGGCTGTGTATAGTGTGCCCGATCATAAACATCATTATTGAATGGAGAGGGAGTGACCAATGAATCTGGCCTGCACTCAGTACTCCGAGGAAAGGTCAGACGGACATATAATCATATTGCAACTGGTAACATTAGAATTGGGTCTCTTCGCTGGTTGTTGAAGCTGATGTTTCGAGTGGTGTGATGTCGGTTCTTGGCTCAGCTCAACTGTCTCATCTCATCTCATCTCATCTCATCATGTCCCTCTTGTACCTTGCGGTGTCGAGGTGAAGTATAAACATCGCGAGAGTGCCCGATTGTGGGCTTCATATATCGATATTCCCATGGACTTTACCTCCGTCCAACGTTTACGTGGTCGGCCTCTTCCTCTGTTTCCATCTGGTCTGTACATCATTGCTTGTTATGGTATGCTGTTGAATGGTAACCTACTTGCATGGCCAAACCATTTGACTTGCTGCTTTCTAATAAAATCTAGTGCTGCTTTAACCCCCACTTTAGTCCTGATTTCTTCATTTCTGATCTTAACTCTTCTTGATACATTGAGTATTCTTCTCAGGAACCTCATTTCTGTTGTTGTGATTTTTCTTTTCTCTGTTTTCTATCATTGTCCAGGTTTGGCATTGGTAACAGAGAGTTGGTAGGAAGATTGTGTTGTAAAGTGCTTTCTTAGTAGTTATTGATACATGTTTGTTCTTTAGTATGGGTGCCATTTGTCCAATGAGTTGATTTGCCTTATTGCACCTATTTTCGATCTCGTTTTCTGATCTGCCATTTGATGATATTATACTTCCTAGGTACTTGAAACTCTTTACTTGTTTCAAGGGATGTTCGTTTTGGTGAATTGTTGTTGTTTGTTCTTCTTTAGTTATAGTCATTACCTCTGTTTTGCTTGTGGTAATTTTCATGTTATGTTCCCTACACATTTCGTTTAGACTATTCATGTGGTCTTGTAATTCAGCTTCTGATTTTGCTATTAGTGCTTTGGCGTCCACAAACAGGAGTTCTCTAATGGTTAGATTTGCAGATGGTTCTTCTTCTGTGTTCTCTTCATGCGGTATTCTTGATGTTTCTGCTTAGCGGGTTTCTTTACATATGTTGTCTATAAATGTTATGAACAAGAGAGGGGACAGGACACAACCTTGTCGTACTCCAGATCTTATGATGAAGGGTTCTGAGTGTCCTTCAGTTGCTCTCACTATGCTCAACTGTATTCATGCATTAATTGCCATCGGTCTGTGCGTTCATTAGCTTTTTCCTGGTGCGTACATGCAGGTGAGTGATATGAAGCGGGACTTCCCAATGCTGTCTATCCATTCGGAGCGGAGACTCCAGGCTGGAAATTTATGTAGCGAGTTCATAGAGTCTGATATGATTATCATGTATGTGACCTCCTATTCTGCTGCCGATGCGAGTGCTCTGGGGGAAGCGGTGATCTCCACAGTCAGGCTTGATGTAGAAGTATTGAACGTACCAACATCCTCCTTGGTTGTTTTCCCCATTCTTTGTGCTGTGTACGCCAAACATGACCTTGATCTTTCTTCGCGGATCCACCACGGACTCATCTGCCACGCCCTGGTCTGCATGCAGCTTTTAATTTATATTTATGGAGTGTGCTAAGTGACTCCTTCTGGGCATTGTGCTGCATCTGAAATACCCGAGATGTGTTGAGATAAACCAAGAACCGGCATCACTGCAATCGGGTCATTTCCATACCTGCTCCGCCTTCATCTGCAACAGCCAGGGACGAGTTCCAATACTAATGGTACTAGTAGCAGTCTGATTATGTGCCCGTCTGGTCTTTCCTCGGAGTTTTGACTGCCGGCCAGATCCTCTGGTCACTGCCTGCAGCACCATTATTTCCAGGCCGCTCAACCCATCTTTTTTTTCTGCACTATACACACGACTCGAAAGTGCCCCGATCACATCTGCCTCATCATACACAAATACCCCATTGAGCACTGCAGACCCGGCCAATATGAAGTTCATTCATGTAAAACATTAATGTGACTCATTCAATATCATTAACAGAACTTGCTTATAGAAATCTGAATCGGGAATATCCGAGGCTACACCTGTGAAACTAGAATGTCCAAGAAAGAAGGGGAGAGTTACACCTGTGATCTGAGTCCGGAGGTTCTAGAGAAAGCGGTCAAGGAATTGAAGGAGGATCCCAA
This sequence comes from Cepaea hortensis, assembly GCA_963921405.1. Lineage (NCBI taxonomy): Eukaryota > Metazoa > Mollusca > Gastropoda > Stylommatophora > Helicidae > Cepaea > Cepaea hortensis. The sequence continues at coordinate 77,172,671 of OY992895.1, read as the reverse complement.
GACTCGTCTGCTGGAAGTGAAAACCCTGAAGAAAAGATTGGAGAAAGTTCCAGGTTAGTTAGTTAATCAACGGATCATGCTCATTACATATCAAACTACTAGCCCATAATTGCTCGAAGCAGCTCATCAGTATCTCCTTCTGCGTATAGCGACTGACGAATCCAGTTACGTATTGGTTGACTATTTAATTGTTAACTACATTTTCTCAAATCAGACCCATATCGTGCCGCCGACTTCGGGCGGAGGTGCGCAATTGGGAAGATACAAGCCAGACCCTACTGCGAGGAAATGCAATCTAAAGAATAAATGTCATGGCAGGGCAGACCAGGCCCTAAGCTTTGGTTTTGGCAACTGTTTAGGAAGGAAGCTCCGACAGGCGCACAGTGAGAACATTGCTTTGCTAATCCGACAGCGTCTGCGCTTGTCTTGTTTCAGACGTATTGATGTTAACTTTCCCTTGGGGTAAACTAGCCAGGCCGAGAGAGGGGTCATGCTGCATGGGCAACACATGGTCTCTAAATTCAGCCCAGGCTTTGTGCTATGGAGATGTATAACTCTATATTACAAATTATCGTCTGCCAAAACGGCCAGATGCCAGTCAGCCAGTCAGATTCGTCTAATTTCACGTTTTTCGTTTTAATTTATTTTGTTTTGTTTCTGATGAAGATCGGTAGGATTGAATCGTCGATTCGTTCTGTTGTGACGAATTTTATTTTTATCTTATTTTTGCGATTATTATTATCATTTTTCAAGAAACAGCAGATGGACAGATGGGTAGAGCACTATTTGGAGCTTTACTCAAGTGAGACCAAACTAGCGGATGATGCCCTCAACGCCATAGAGGCTCTACCAACTCTTGACCACCTGGACACACTTCCCACCATAACAGAAGTTAAGTGTGCTATAAATGAACTTGCATCTGGCAAGGCTCCAGGTAAGGATGGGATTCCAATAGAGGTTATCAGGAGTGGGCAAGACACACTCACTATACAGATCCACCAGCTAATAGAGCTATGCTGGCGTGAAGGACAAGTCCCACAGGATTTCAAAGATTCAAGCATCATAACACTGTACAAGAACAAGGGCGATCGGAGCGACTGCAACAACTATAGGGGTATCTCACTTCTGTGTATTGTTGGAAAAGTATTTGCCAGAATTGTTCTGCGCAGACTTCAAGTCCTAGGAGATCAAGTCTACCCCGAATCACAGTGTGGCTTTCGACAGAACCGGTCTACCACTGATATGATATTCTCATTGCGACAAATGCAAGAAAAATGCCGACAGAATCAACCACTGTTTATTGCCTTCATCGACCTCACAAAGGCATTTGATTTGGTCAGTCGTGAGGGTCTGTTCAAGGCACTAAAGAAGATTGGCTGCCCACCAACTCTTCTGTCCATTGTGGAATCGTTCCACACAGGCATGAAGGGTATAATCAAGTTTGATGGTGCAACTTCTGAAGAATTTGAAATCAAGAGTGGAGTTAAGCAAGGTTGTGTACTAGCTCCCACCCTCTTTGGAATATACTTTTCACTTCTACTGAAATATGCATTTCGTGATCAGGATGGTGGTATATACATTCACTCACGCTCAGATGGCGGCCTCTACAATGCTCAGAGATTGAAGGCTAAGACCAAAATTAGGAGGGTACTGATCAGAGAGTTGCTTTTTGCAGATGATGCTGCAGTTACGACCCACTCTGAGGAAGAATTGCAATGTCTACTATCTGCATTCTCCAATGCTTGTTCTGAATTTGGTTTAACAATTAGCAAAAAGAAGACACAGATTATGTCACAAGGTGCACATGGGGTACCATCAATCTTTATTGACGACGCCGAACTAGAGATAGTAGACCATTTTACATATCTAGGATCAGTGGTAAATAGCAAATTATCCCTAGATCAGGAAATCAACATCCGGATTGGTAAGGCAGCAACAACAATGAACAGGTTAAGAAAAAGAGTCTGGGAGAACAGGAAGCTTACTGCCAAAACAAAAGTCCTTGTCTATCAAGCCTGTGTCCTTAGTACTCTTCTCTATGGTAGTGAAACCTGGACAACTTACTCACACCAAGAGAACAATTTAAACAGCTTTCATATGCGGTGTTTGCGAAGAATTCTTGGTATTAAGTGGCAAGACAAAATCACAAATACAGAAGTATTGGAAAGATCAGGTTGTGTGACAGTTTATTCCATGCTCAGTCTTCGTAGACTTAGATGGATAGGACATCTTAGGAGGATGGATGATGGTAGAATACCAAAGGATATCTTTTTTGGTGAATTACAGATGGGTAAGAGATCTCAGGGTCGGCCTCTACTACGATACAAAGATGTGTGTAAGCGGGACATGATTGATACAGGCATTGATAGTGCACATTGGGAGCAAGTCGCCGCTGAACGTGTTGCATGGAGGGCAAATATCAGAAATGGAATAAAGTCAAAGGAGAAAATTATTGCAGAAAAGTCACACACCAAGCGTTTGAGACGTAAGATGGTGCATGATGGTGGAAATGACCACGTGTTCACATGCACCCACTGTGAACGGACATTTACAGCGCAAATTGGCCTTATCAGTCACACTCGCTACCGCCATAGTTAAAAGTTATTATGCCTTTTTAAAGCACAAACTATCGTCTGTCAAGACGGCAAGGTGCCAATGATGAATGATGATGATATTATCATTTTTAGTTTACACGGTGATTTCCCTATGTCGGATTTGAGTTCGCTGTAAGGTATGCAGCATATGTATTACATGTACACATTGTGAGAAGAAGTAGCGAACTTGTGACAACTGGCAAGATTCAAGGGGAAAGAAGAAGGGGAAGGCAGAGAAGTAAATTTCTGGATGGCTTCTTCTTCTTCTTCTTCTTCGTTCATCCGGAGTTTTTTTTCGGACGTGATTGCGTTGTGCCTGTCCACAGCAGAGCTGCGTTCTTGCGCCGTTAGGCCGACACATCCGACTTCTGCGGGCATTTGTTGACCGGGTTAACCTTCCCGGGGGTTTCTTAGGACGTTTGGCTCTCACTGTTGTGGTGTTATCCCCCATCCCAGCTGGCCCATATAGAACAGCCAAAGACATCCTGGTCAGCCCTCAAGGGAAGGCAGGGGCAGACCATGGGCATTCCCCGCCATCCAAGGAGGCTTCCATACTTGCAGAGCCAACACACAGCGCTCTGGTACTGGGCTCACCCAAGGAATCGCCACGTCCTGCACATGGCTGCTTAGCCTCACTTCCGTATATTGGGCCTTCCATTCACCATAGGCTGTTCTCCCGGAAACCAGAAGTATGCAGTCTGCAGATGACATCCACACAGTGAGCTTTCGATTCGGACTTTCCACATAATGGATCTGCTATCCAAGCAATATTCCATTTCGTGCCACTAGGACACTTTTTCCACCTTTTATGAAGCCCACAGAGTGTGCTTTCGATTCGGACTTTCCACATAATGGATTTGCTATCCAAGCAATATTCCATTTCGTGCCACTGGGACACTTTTTCCACCTTTTATGAAGCCCACACAGTGAGCTTTTGGTTCGGACTTTCCACGTAATGGATTTGCTATCCAAGCAATATTCCATTTCATGCCTCTGGGGCGCTTTTGTAACCGACATACCTGTGGTATGAAGTGCGGCAGTCTAAATACTTCTTCATGCACCTTTAAATGTCAACCTGAATGTAGTTAAAGTAAGCTGCAGTCAACTTGAGCTTGTTGATATCGCCATAGAGCTTGTCCTCAAATGAAGCAGGTGTGGGCCAAAATATCTTTCTCTGTTCTGCATATATTGGGCACTCCTGCAGCAAATGTTTAGCTGTCATTTTACCAGTTCCACAATTGCATTCATCGGTATCTCCTATCTTTAGTTTATTGAACAAGTGGTATTTCAGCCTGTTATGTCCTGTGCGGAGTCTGAAGATTGCTACTTGTTCTCTTCGGTCGAGTTTGTAATATGCATCATCCTTCTGATGGCCTGGATGCTCTGATTCCCATTTGGTTCTATAAGTGCTTTTTATCAACCTCTTTACCTCGTTATAGGTTATGTCTATGTCAGGCTGTGGTAGTCGTCCGCCCTCTTTTGCCAGTCTGTCAGCCTCTTCATTTCCAGGTATACTGCAATGTGATGGTATCCACTGTATTACAACTTTTTTGGATTTCTGGCATAGACCATGGAGTGCTGCTTTTAGGTCAGCTATTTCTGTGCTGTAATTGCTCTTCAGTATTGAGACAGCTGACTTTGCATCTGTAAAGATAGCTATTTGCGTCTCTTTATTTTCCTCCATCAAGAGCATTTCTGCTGCAGTTTTCAGAGCCTCTACCTCCGCTTTGAAGTTACTTGAAAACTTTCCAGTTGCCACTGAATGTGTTTTTTTTACTCCATTTTTTAAATTTAGGAGAATTCCTCCTCCTCCATTCTCTACTGAATTTTTGGCTGATCCATCTGTATATGCATGGGTCCAATTGCTGCTTGGGTAATGTTCTTTTATGTAGTTTAGGGTTATTTCTCTTCTTTCGGTTTCATGCTGAGTGTTATTTTTCTCAATACCAGGAATGTTTTCTATCATCTCAGGCAGTAGCTGCTGTCTCCAAGCTGGGAACTTGTCTGCATTGTAAGTGGGTTTGACTGTTGATATGTTAAGTATGGAATCTGCCCTAATCTTTCGTTTTGCAGTTTCTACAAAGTTGCTACGCTTCAGTCTTCCCTTTCCAAAACCACTAAACCTTTTATACATAGGGTGGTCTGTCAATCTTCTAAATTTTTCAGCTTGTTGCTGGGCTCTGCTATCTCTTCTATCATGCATTGGTTGTAAACAAGTGATCTTTTCTAGTTCATTAATAGGCGTTGTCTTCAGGCTTCCAGTTATGATTCGCATTCCTTGATTTTGGACTCTGCTTATTTTGTTAAAGTTTGACTTAGCTGCTGTTGCCCAAGCTGCAATGCCATATTCCAGTACTGGCCTCACCCGTCCAGTATATAACTTCTTGAGAACTTTCTCATCTGCTCCCCACGTTGTACTAGCAAGCTTTTTCATGATTGCCATTCTTTGCCTTGCTCTTGTTCGATTTTTCTCAACCTGTGTCTTTCATGTCAGGCGACGATCAAAGGTGACTCCTAGATAGTTTGGATTTTCTTCATGGCGCAATATTTTTCCATTCAATACCAGCTTAGGTTGCTGAGTTTTAGTTGAGAGGGAGAACACTGTGCATGTTGTTTTCTCCTCACTTATCTTCACTAGCCATGATTTTGACCAGTCCTCTAGTACTAATAGGGCTTGCTGTATTCTGCTGTTAGCTGTACTAATATATTCTTCAGATGTCCATATGGCTAGGTCATCTGCAAAGGATGATGTGTGTACTCTGGCTGGAAAATTGTCTGTGATGTCATTTATATATGCTAGGAATAATGTTGGTGAAAGAACTCCTCCTTGGGGGACACCTTGCTCCAACAGCATCATTTTGCTGGTTTGTCCTTGTACTTTTGTCCTGGCAGTTCTGTTCTCAAGGTAGTGGCTGATCCAATTGTACATTTTCCCACAAACATGCATTTTTTGCAGTTTTACTTTCAGTCCTTCCTTCCATACTTTATCAAATGCTTTTTCTAAATCTATCCAGACCGCTAGTGTGTGCTTTTTCTCTTGGAAGGCATCCTCTGTTTCCTGAGCTATATAGGTTATTTGATCTTCAGTGGATCTGTACTTTCTGAATCCTGCTTGGTGGGGTGTTAAGAGTTGGTTTTCTTCCAGATGCCATGTTAGCCTGCCATTGATAATGCGTTCCATTAATTTTCCTACACAGCTAAGAAGACTGATAGGTCGATAGCCATTTGGTTCTTCCAGGTCTTTTCCTTTCTTTGGGACTGGTATTAGTATAGCTTCCTTCCATGCCTGTGGGACTATTCCCCTCTTCCAGCTGTAATTTAGGACTGCTAGTAGTTTCTTTTTTGCCTTAGTGCCTAGTCCTATTAGCATTTCATTTGTGATTCCATCCTTTCCTGGTGATGTCTTCTTTTTTAGGGTATTCATTGCCTGTTCCATTTCTTCCATTGTTAGATTTGCCATCATATATTCTGCTGCTGTCTCTGTATATCTATGATGTATCTGTTTATCTTTGATTGCTTTCTTCTGTTCGGCTGTAATATCAATGTGGTTTGCATTGGCATAGTGTTCCATTAGTGCATTTGCAGCCTTTTTTCCTGTAAGCAAGGCATTTCCTTGTTTAATTGTTATTTGTTTGTTTCTAGGTCCTTCATTGTTCATGGCTTTCACTAGTTTGTTTCCATCCCTGTCAAAATTCAGGTTTTCTGTTTTTTTCCTCCAACAATCTCTTGTTGTTTGATTTACTGTTCTTTTATATTTTGCTGAGATGGCTTTGAGAGAGATGTTCGCTTCAGTTGTTTGTTCTCTCTCTGCGGTCTTCCTAGCATCTTCAACTTTGTCCTCCAAAATTTGTAGTTCCTCAGTCCAGTATGGTTTGTAATTTTTCCTCGCTCCTCTTGGAATAGACTCAGTGGCCGCCTGTATTATTGCTCTGTTTAGACTTTCCACCATTTGCTTCATGTTGCCATATCGTGTATTTATGTTTTCACAATATTTGTCTGTTAGTATGGAAAATCTGTCCCAATCTGCTCGTTTGTAATTCCAGCGAGGCAAAGGCTTTTGCTCCTGTGGAACATACTCCATATTTATTACAAGCTTGATTGGTCTGTGGTCACTACCTGCTAATTGGTCAAGCACATGGCGATCGATTTTGTGGAGGATGTCTCCTGTGCAGAAAGCTAAGTCTGGAGTAGAAGTGGTAATCCATCTTCTGGAGTAGAAGCTCGGTGTGTCATCTGCTTTGTTGAGTAGATGGAGATTTGAGTCTATTTCCCAGTCCTCCACTTCATCTCCTCTTTTGTCAGTATCTGGGTATCCCCATCTTTCTGAGCGGCTATTAAAGTCTCCGACAACAATGCAATTTGTGTCAGTTATTTCCATGTTTGAGAGTGTAAGATCCTTATCTGCCGGGCTATACAGATTGTAAATTCTTATTTTCATGTCCTTTATCATTATATCAACACCTATAATTTCCGTTTGGTTGTCAGAGATCACAGATACTTCGCTGCATGGTATTGTATTTCGTGTAAGTATTACAACTCCTCCTTTGTGTCCTTCGCGGTCAAAACGTGTGGCCTGATATCCCTCGACTGAAAATGTGCGATTGGCGTTGAGGTGTGTCTCTTGAATGCATGCCACATCTATTCTATCTTTATGAAGACGCTGTGTTAGGGAGGCTTTCTTGTTATAAACTCCTTCGGCATTCCATTGTAGTATGTTGATAGTCCGGGGTGTTTGGTCAATAGCTCTTAACCTACTCCTCTGTGCCTTGACTCCACAGCACAGGGGAAGGTGACCACCAGTAGTCATGTGTGGACCCCCTCGAGGCAGGGGGCCCGGCACTATCACCGCCTTATGGGACTTCACGGGATTAGCACCATAACGATTAATTTTCATCTGTGGCATCATGAAATGATAAAGTTACGTTGCACTTCTTTGTCAAGCCTGTGGCTCAGTACATCCGATTTCGACAAGCATTTTTCGGGATGCTTTCCCTAGCCTTTGACTGTCCCCAGTCTACCTACAAGGCAGCAGGTTTGTGCGTCACTTCGTCTGGTCCCTCTCCCTTGACCTGTCCGACATGGGTGACCCTACCAGTAGCTGTGCTACCGTCGGCATAGCTCTTGGGGTCATTGGAACGCTCAAGCCCCTCTACCTCGTCAAGGTGGACGCACGGCAGAGGGGCTGGGTGGCTTGACCACATGGCATTCATCGAGTACGTAAAAGGAGGCCTTTCCTTTTATTTAAATGTTTTAAATGATAGTTAGTTAGTTAGTTAGTTAGTTAGGTGGTTGGTTGGTTGGTTGGTTGGTTGGTCGGTCGGTCGGTCGGTAGGTTTGCTTGTTTGTTTGTTTGTTTGCTAGCTAGCTACCTAGTTAGTTAGTTAGTTAGTTTATTTGTTAGATAGTTAATTAGTTTATTTGTTAGTTAGTTAGTATATGTGTTAATTAGTTAGTTAGTTAGTTTATTTGTTAGTTGGTTAGTTTATTTGTTAGTTAGTTAGTTGATTTGTTAGATAGTTAGTTTATGTGTTAGTTAGTTAGTTAGTTTATTTGTTAGTTAGTTAGTTTATAAGTTAGTTAGTTAGTTTATTTGTTAGTTAGTTTATTTGTTAGTTGGTTAGTTTGTTAGTTAATTGATTAGTTAGTTAGTTAGTTAGTTAGTTAGTTAATTTGTTAGTTAGTTAGTTAGTTTATTTGTTAGTTAGTTTATTTGTTAGTTGGTTTATTTGTTAGTTGGTTAGTTTGTTAGTTAATTGATTAGTTAGTTAGTTTATTTGTTAGTTAGTTTATTTGTTAGTTAGTTTATTTGTTAGTTAGTTTATTTGTTAGTTGGTTAGTTTGTTAGTTAATTGATTAGTTAGTTAGTTAGTTAGTTTATTTGTTAGTTGGTTAGTTTGTTAGTTAATTGATTAGTTAGTTAGTTAGTTAGTTTATTTGTTAGTTAGTTAGTTTATACGTTAGTTAGTTAGTTTATTTGTTAGTTGGTTAGTTTGTTAGTTAATTGATTAGTTAGTTAGTTAGTTAGTTTATTTGTTAGTTAGTTAGTTTATAAGTTAGTTAGTTAGTTTATTTGTTAGTTAGTTTATTTGTTAGTTGGTTAGTTTGTTAGTTAATTGTTTAGTTAGTTAGTTAGTTAGCTAGTTTATTTGTTAGTTAGTTAGTTAGTTTATTTGTTAGTTAGTTAGTTGGTTAGCTTATATGTTAGTTAGTTAGTTAGTTTATTTGTTAGTTAGTTAGTTTATTTGTTAGTTAGTTAGTTTATTTGTTAGTTAGATAGTTAGTTAGCTAGCAAGTTAGTTAGTTAGTTAGTTAGTTTATGTGTTGGTTATTTAGTTAATTAGTTTATTTGTTAGTTAGTTAGTTAGATAGATAGTTAGTTAGTTAGTTAACTATATTTAGCTAGCTAGCTAGCTAATTAGTTAGTTAGTTAGTTAGTTGGTTAGTTAGTTAGTTAGTTAATTAGTTAGTTAGTTAGTTAGTTAGTTGGTTAGTTAGTTGGTTAGTTAGTTAGTTAGTTAGTTAATTAGTTAGTTAGTTAGTTAGTTAGTTAGTTAGTTAGTTGGTTAGTTAGTTAGTTAGTTGGTTAGTTAGTTAGTTGGTTAGTTAGTTAGTTAGTTAGTTGGTTAGTTAGTTAGTTGGTTAGTTAGTTAGTTAGTTAGTTAGTTAGTTAGTTGGTTAGTTAGTTGGTTAGTTAGTTAGTTAGTTAATTAGTTAGTTAATTAGTTAGTTAGTTAGTCGCGGTTCCAATTTAACACAGGGTTGCCCCATAATGATTTCCACTCCTGTGCCAGTGAATATCACACATAATGATGGTAAATGATTGTAAAATGTATCACGTATCGTGTCCCCAGGTCTCCACCCACGAACCGATGTCAAGTTTCTCCTTCGTTTCTTAAGAGCACGCAAATTTGACCAGGATAGGACCTTCCAGCTGGTCAAGAAATATTACGACATTCGTGTACAGTACCCGGATGCTTTTAATGATCTGAAGCCGTCCCGTCTGCGGCATGTTTTTGATGCGGACATCATGGAGGTTCTCAAACAGCGGGACAATGATGGATGTAGAGTTATCGTCTTCAGGCCTGGTGAGTTCTATTTCTTCTTCGTCTTTCGCTCGCTTCATAACGTCTTTGTGTGGCACCCCGATTGCCGTAGTGCTCCTCCTTGTTGGTTGCCTCCGTCTGCAGCATCTTTATTTTTGCTTGGGTAGACTGAACTTACTCGAGTTTAGATATGTATGTGTGTACACACGTATCTGCGCATGTATTTACGTATATTCGTATCTAGAGTAGCCTGATTTTTCGGCACCAGAGACTCGCCGTCGCCCATTCTCCTGTTAGTTAAAACAGTTCCGTCACTTCAAAAGGCCAGGAGTTAGGCTTTTACTGCCAGAGGTGATGAATGCACAAGTTTGGCAGTGTCGCCACCCATCGTGGCCAACCGCCTCAGAGGGGCCCATGGCGGCCGAATAGTTATACTTCAAGGCAAATCCCATCGTCAAGGATCGGGTGGTCACGATTGGTGGTCCGAAAACATCAACACAAGCTTGTGAATGCAAAATTGTCAACTTCTCAGGAACGTAGATATAAAGTAAGGCTGCTCCTCAAGTTCGGGTTTCATAGTTCCCTTTATTCGTGACTCACATAGGACGATTAGGGGTCGACATGTCGTACATACAAAAGTTACAAGCGTCCAGCATAATTCCGTTATAATATAAAAATATTCATTGCAGATGTTGCACGGTTTTCTTTCATATCGTTCCTTAATTATCTGCCTTTTAGATCAAGCTCACTTTTATCGACCTCCTTTGCTAAATAATGAAGTACTACTTATTCTACATTCTTGATAATATCAGTCTCAATATTACAAGTACGTCTTGCTTTCACAACTGCTAGATCAGTGGTTCTCAACCTTTTTTGGCCCGTGCCCCCCGTCACCATATTTTCAGAACGTCATTCCCCCTTCCTATCAAAAATTTGGCCCGTGCCCCCCTCCACCATATTTTCAGAACGTCATTCCTCCTCTTTCATATTTCCTACATAAAAATCCCACCCACCCCTACACAGTATACTTAAAAATGAAAGGTAAATATGTTAAAACAGGTCTAGACATCCACATAAAACGTGACTTGTGGGTCTACTTACTTTATAAAATGAATTTTAGAAGGATGAGACGTGCATAACTGTAAAGTATGAATGGAAAAGCAATATGAAGTAATCGGTTCTTGTATTAACGCGATCTTGAAATGATATCCATCGGGGGGGGGGGGATTCCCCACCGGTTGAGAACCACTGTGCTAGATGCCTTCTGTGTTGTATGTTTATTGTTGTCAACATACGACATCGCCATCGCATCATCAAGCGACGGTGCTTGACCGTGCACTGCTTGCTAATTTTTCTTTAGACATTATGTGTCTACCACCATATGCCCAAATGTCTCTTAAGAGATCAATTACTAAATTTTAATTACAGGATTTCATATCTGGAAGTTGGCCGGTGTTGTCAACCAGTGTCACACTTTACTTGCATCCATTGTAATCGGTTCATGTAATTCCGTAGACATTATCTGGTACCATTTTAGGCTACGTGGACTTGAAAAACCATTTCAGAAAAGGGGGGGGGGGAATCCAGACTCAATTTGGTAATCGAACGTGTAATTTTAATGACTGTGCAGTGTTGGAAAATATTGCCGGTCCAAGTTTTGTATTTACCTATTATGTTGCATGAACTTTACAGAGGGTGAATACAAAACTTGGACCTGCAAAATTTTCAAACACTGGACAGTCATTACAAAAAACTGTCATTTACTGCTAATATTGTACCTTGCGGTGTATGGCAGGGGAATCTTTGAGCCGGAGCACTTGAGGCCGCCTGGCTAGTGCAGTCGTCGCGAACTGTGCAGGTTAGGATTTTTGCCCCCTACAGAAAACAATCCCACACCTTACTGAGGATTCGAACCCGGGTCTCCCGAAGGAGAATCCGGCGTTCTAGCCACTCAGCCAGCCGTTCCTCATTAAAACTACACGTTTTACATGAGAATTGCGGTTGACTTATGCCAATCTGAAATGAATTGTTGAGAACAAAGGACAGCGATATGATTTCTCTTGGTGACGTCAACCATCCATCCATCATGTGCCATGCCGATAAGGGTGGGCAGTCATGTTTTGTCATCTCACTCGATTACCAGAGTCGTGGATCAGCTCCGTGTTCCTGTCTCGACCATGCCACGTAGCCAGGTCTTCTCGGTCTTCCCCTTGGTCTCTTCCCTTCGATCTTGCCAGTTGTCACCAAGTTCTCTAAGTCATTTCTTCTCATAACATGCCCAAAAAAATTTTGACTGTCTACGTCTATTGTCTCTTGTCTATTTATTTCTTGTAGGGCTTGGTCTTTGGTTTTTCTGTCTGTCCATTGCATTCTTTGCACTTTCCTCAGAAACCACATTTCCACAGCCATCAGATGTTTTTCAGCTTGTCTGCTCATTGTCCACGCGTCACATCCATACAAAAGTATAGGTTCTATGTAGCACGTCACTACTGCTTTTCTAGTTTCAATTGACACCTCTTTATTGGTCAGTATATTTTTCATCCTGCAAAAGGCTACCTTCGCAATGGCAATTCTTGTTCTAATTTCTTCAAGGCATCTCCCATCAGATGTTATGACTGTTCCGAGATAACTGTACCGATTCACTTGCTTAAGAATATGCCCATTTACTCGTATATCACATTGTGGTATTTCCTTCGTTCCAGTGACGACCATAATCTGTGTCTTCTTACGTCAACACCAGTCTTTGAACAACTAAACTGGTGATACAGATCGCTGATACTGATCGCTGAACAGCGGGGTGACATGAACAAACGACTTCAACAGCTTTTTTCCGGACTGACTAACAATCAAATACATAGCTCACAGATACGGACAAAAATAAAAGTAAAGTTTTAAACTCAAACATGTATTAAGAGATGTCTGGTTGTTGTTTTTTAAAAACCTAAAATGATGTGACAGAATCATGACAGTGTAGCGTATGAAAAAAAAAAAAAAAAAGAACTAAACTAACTGCAATGAATTTGAAGTGGAGACAAAGCCATTAGAGCTGGATTAATCTTGGATTGTAAGAACACAATCCCCTCTAATGTGTCTCCACAATGAAGAGGTAGAGGGGTTTGCGTGTTCCAGTGACCCCAAGAGGGATGCTGACGGTATCACAGCCACTTGTATGGTCTCCCGTGTCGGACAGGTCAAGGGATAGGAATCAGATGAAGAGAGACAAACCTGCAGCCTTGTAGGTAGACTGGGGACAGCGAAAGGCTTACGAAAGCAAACCCGAACATAAATTATTGTCGAAGTCGGATGTACTGAACCACAGGTGTGACGTCAGAAAAACACAGGAAGTTCTTCATCCACTGGTTCAGATAAGATTTTGGTTGGACTTCTGATTTGCTGATATCTTTCTAGCTAGCTGTTTTTTTTTTCCTGATTGATTGGTTAGCTAGTTCGTTGCTTAGCTGGTCCATTGGTTGGTTGGTTGATTAATCGTGGGTCCTCTGAAACATTCAAGTGTTAAGTGTTAAGTTATAGGCACTGGCGTCTCTGTCTTTGAGTCTTGAAAAGGACTTGCATCGATAACGGTCAGGTTGTTATAGAGACTCTCTTTGTGATCTGCTGCCGAAGTATCATCTGCACCGGGACTGTGTTAGGAAGTGTTTCTTTCCCTCTCCGAGCTCAGATATCAGCTGGGCATGCAAGTACACATCTACAGAGAGGCGTGTTAGAGTGCAGCCTGACCATGTGTCAGCACTGCTTCCATTAGATCCTATACTTTCTCTTTGTATACAGTGGAAAGAAAGCTGCAGACATTGTGGACCCAAACGTTAGGTAGCTACTCTTATTTTCACCCATTTTCATGGAGACTGCTGGGGTTCGTCGCTGGAGATACGAAGTTTGTGTGACGCTTTCGACAGGTCGCGCTGCTGAAAGAGACCGAGTCTTATAGGATGAAACCCGGCGCAATGAAGTCGATCCTCTCGCCTTGTAAACAATCTTTTACACCATTTTAAATCCTCTTACAAAACCCTTTAAACCAACTTTTACACTATTGTAAACTCTATTTTAAACTCTTTAAACCCTTTTAAACTCATGTTTAAACCCTCTTGTAAACACTCTTTTAAGCCCTTTTAAACCTTCTTTTACAAGCTCTTTTAAACTCGTAATATTATCTTTTAAACCATATTTTACACCATTTAAAAACCCTTTTTTAAACTCTTGTACAGCCTCCTTTAAACTCTCAATAACCCGCATTTAAATCCTATTTTAAACCTTTTAAAACCCTCTTTTAAACTCTTTTAACCCTCTTATACACCCTCTTTGAAACCCCATGTTTATATCCCTCTTTTAAACCCTCTTATACACTCTTTAAAACCCCCTTTTAACCCCGCTTGTTTTCACCAGAACACTGGGATCCAGACAGGTGCTCGGCAATGGATGTACTCAAGGCCGTATATGTTGTGCTGGCAAAAGTTGCAGAGGTAAGTCGTTACACTGGCCACATTTCAAGAGTATTTGGAATAAAATTAGTGCAGCCGCGGTAAAGCTGTGGACATGTAAACAATATAGAATAACAGGAAGTAATGCAGCGTTACAGAACACATATATGGAAAACAGAGGGAAGTAATGTAACTTTACAGAACACAACTAAGGAAAAAAGGGAAGTAATGTAACTTTACAGAACACGGATATGGAAAGCAAAGAGAAGTAATGTAACATTACAAAACTCAATTATAGAAAACAAAGGGAAGTAATGTAACATTACAAAACTCAATTATGGGAAACAAAGGGAAGTAATGTAACTTTACAGAAGATAAATATGGAAAACAAAGGGAAGTAATGTAACTTTACAGAAGATAAATATGGAAAACAAAGGGAAGTAACGTAACTTTACAGAACACAATTATGGGAAACAAAGGGAAGTAATGTAACATTACAAAACTCAATTATGGGAAACAAAGGGAAGTAATGTAACTTTACAGAAGATAAATATGGAAAACAAAGGGAAGTAATGTAACTTTACAGAAGATAAATATGGAAAACAAAGGGAAGTAATGTAACTTTACAGAACACAATTATGGGAAACAAAGGGAAGTAATGTAACATTACAAAACTCAATTATGGGAAACAAGGGAAGTAATGTAACTTTACAGAAGATAAATATGGAAAACAAAGGGAAGTAATGTAACTTTTACAGAAGATAAATATGGAAAACAAAGGGAAGTAATGTAACTTTACAGAACACAATTATGGGAAACAAAGGGAAGTATTGTAACTTTACAGAAGATAAATATGGAAAACAAAGGGAAGTAATGTAACTTTACAGAAGATAAATATGGAAAATAAAGGGAAGTAATGCAACTTTACAGAACACAATTATGGAAAACAAAGGGAAGTAATGTAAGTTTACAGAACGCAATTATGGGAAACAAAGGGAAGTAATGTAACTTTACAGAAGATAAATATGGAAAACAAATGGAAGTAACGTAACTTTACGGAACACAATTATGGAAAACAAAGGGAAGTAATGTAACTTATGGAACACAATTACGGAAAACAAAGGGAAGTAATGTAACTTTACAGAACACAATTATGGAAAATAAAGGGAAGTAATGTAACTTCACATAAGACAATTATGGAAAATAAAGGGCAGTAATGTAACTTTACAGAACACAAATATGGGAAACAAAGGGAAGTAATGTAACTTTACAGAAGACAATTATGGAAAATAAAGGGAAGTAATGAAACTTTACAGAACACAGATATGGAACACAAAGGGAAGTAATATAACTTTATAGAACACAATTATAGAAAACAAAGGGAAGTAATATAACTTTTTTCTTCGCTATCCTATTACAGGACATCGCTGTGAACATCAGCATTTTACCGCTGTTGTTATTGTCTTGGCAAGTTTATGTACAGTAGTTTGCCATTGCTTTCTTATCAGCCGGCTCACATATTCCGTAAGTAACGGACGCGGCGAGAACCGCTACCGATTCTCGTGCAGCCACGATTGCTCACGTGGATAAACGTGATTACGGAGAAAGTCGCTAACCCCTAGGTCAGGAATTAAATTTACAGAACACTGATATAGAAATCAAAGGGAAGGAATGTAACTTTACAGAACACAATTATGGTAATCATAGATATGTTTAATAAGAACTTCCGGCTCCGTGGCAAAGGATTTATGGACGCAATTCTTAATCCCGCATACAGTGTTCAAAACACAGTTGCGGGCAATTTGGCAGCAGTCTGCCTTGCACTGGTTTTCATACAATGGTATGAATACCGGTCGCTCAGACAGTGATGGCAAACTTCTAAACGTAACCTTGCCAATAATTCACAAATAGCCAAAAGATGTTCGTGTTGACTGCGAGGTCCTGTCAAGGATATGCAACTAACTTGTTTTTTAAAGCTGCTTTACTTCGTGTTATTTTATTATTGTAAGTTTCTAGAAGTGAGTTATCTGTTACGTCTTACAGTGATAACTGGCCCGTGGCAGCCTACCGCCCACTGCACCGGCGTTCGTCCCCACTCGCCTTGACCTGTCTTGCTACTGGACTCAGATGGACTCAGGCGAGAGAGTGAGGTTGACGAATTTGCGCAACTCTTCCTCACTATATTCCAATTCATCGCGCAAGTCATTCTTCATCCAACTTATTGGATTCAATGAATGGTCATCATCATTCTTGATGGACAAACAACACATCCTTACACTCCGGACAAGTCCATAGGTTCTCAAATCCCCCCCCCCTCCCCCCCCCCACCTCACCTTATGCATCAGCGTCCGGCGGCTAATATTGTCAGTTCTGTGTTGGTTGACGAGGCCCCTAATTCACCCGATGTGTCTCTCGTGTCTAGCCGTGTCTATTCTTACTCCCGAGTATCTCATTCTGGAAAATGATGTGGGTCCACTGGCGTCAAAATCCTCCGCTCTAGGCATCTTTCAAATGGCATTACAAATATCGACACGATCCACGGGCTGGCCATCTACAGGGGATGCAGAGCCAACCAGTTTATCAGCTCGTTCATTTCCCTCGACTCCCGCATGTCTCGGGACGAAGATGAAGGTGACTCTACGGACAACAGACACCAGCAGCGATTCCACCCACTTGGAAGTGGGATCCACTGTATACTGTGTTGATTGATGACTTGCTATTGTGAGCGACGTCACCTGGGCTGAGCTGTGAAAGGTAATGACGGAAGAGTAACAATTAGTGATGAGAGGACTGTCGCCTGTATTATTAGGGCAGTCTGTCAATCTATATGTCTGTCTGGCTGTCTGCCCAAATGACTATATGTCTGTCTATCGGCCCCAATATCTGTTGGCCCCAGTGTCTGTCTGTCTGTCAATCTATATATCTGTCTGGCTTTCTGCTCCAGTGATTTCTGTCTGTCTCTTGGCCCGAGTGTCTATCTGTCAATTTATATGTCTGTTGGCTGTCTGCCCCAGTGACTCTCTGTCTGTCTGTCTGTCTGTCTGTCTGTCTGTCTGTCTGTCTGTCTGTCTGTCTTGTCTGTTTGTCTGTCTGTCTGTCTGTCTGTTTGTCTGTCTGTCTGTCTGTCTGTCTGTCTGTCTGTGTCTGACTCACTGTCTGCCTATCTTGGTTGTCTGTAAGTTAAGAGAGAGGCAATCATGTCAAGTCTGTCTGTTACCAGGAAGAAGACACACAAGTCTGTGGAATTCACTTGATCAGCCACCTAAATGGGTTAACCTTGAAACAAACATTCCATTACACCCCAAGCCTCGCCAAGTTTTTTATTAGCACCATCCAGGTAAGTAGCGCTGAGTGTGAAATGAAAACAGTTACACCAAAGCTTCTGTCAGCATCTACTCTTTTTTATTTTTAGTTTGTAGTGTATTAATGAAATATGTCGTAGATCTGTATACATGCTTCATAGACTAAAACAAGGCCTTTGGCTATGTTGCTTCCTTGGTGACTCAATGAGTATGTTCAGGAAGATAGAGATGGGTTGGGTCCGAAGATAGAGATGGGTTGGGTCCGAAGATAGAGATGGGTTGGGTCCGAAGATAGAGATGGGTTGGGTCCGAAGACAGTGGTTGGTGTCTCTGGGACGGTCACGGCTGACAAAGTTGTTTTATATTCGTGCCAGGACATGCGGGTGTACAGGGAAATAAGCAGACTGACAGGCTTGCGGGTACGGCTACTGTGGAGGCGGACGAGCCATGGAGCAGGCTGATATACTGAATGCTCTACGAGAAGTACGTAGTTTCCGAGAACCAAATAGCAAATGTGAATCTACATCCATGGTCAAACTGCGAGAACAGCTTGTTAAAAGAGGTTTAGCCAAATAAAAGCGCTATGCAGGAAGCCAAAGAAGATTAATAAACCAACACAGAACTGGTGTCGTTAGCCGCTAAACGCTGCTGGATTTACTGAGGAGGGGATCCGAGCACTTATAGACTGAATGGTTCGATGTGCAATGAGGATGATCAGTCGACTAACTAACTAACTTTGATTGTTCATTATCAGATGTTTTGAGGTGGAAAAGGAATTAAGACAGGGCTGCATTCTCATTCCGTATCTCTTCAACATATATGCTGAAAATTTAATGAGAAATGTAAAATAAAAAAATCTTTCCTGTTGTCACATCATGTTCCATTTTTTATCTTTTCATAACGTGGTCAGAAACGATGACTGCCTCTTTCTGATGTTTGTGATAAGTTGTCTTTGCGACTCAGCTTCCCTTAAAACGTTCTGATTGCTTCCTTTGGCTGTCCGACTAATTTTTACCATTCTTCTATAAAACCACAGCTCCAAGGCTTCCGCGGATGTTTTCGCCTATTTACTAATTGTCCAGGATTCGCAGCTGTATGTTAAAACTGGTTCTATGTAACATGCAAGAACTCTCTAACTTTCAAGGACAATGACTTATTTCATAAAATGTTCTTCATTTAACAGAATGCTGTTTTTGCTTGTCCTATTCCGCTCTTTAACTCAGTGTTACATCTTCCATCTGATGTTATCCATATGCCTAGATCTCTGAATTTTTACACTTGCCACAAAATAACGTCCTGTACTTTAATTGCACATTTGAAAATGTCACAAACTTCGAATATCTTGGCTCCACAATCAAGTAACGATGGGGACTGTATCAAAGAGATTAGACGCAGGCTGGCCATAGCGAGGCAGAGATTATGCAGTATTCAGAAGCTGTGACACAACACCAACAAGGCAGAGATTACACAGTATTCAGAAGCTGTGATACAACACCCGCCAGCAGGTTACAGTACAATTACTGAAAACGTGTATCTTTGTGGTAAGGGGTTACGAATGCAATTCGTAATAAATACACTACGTTCAAAACACAGCTGTGGGTGATTTGGAAGCAGCTCGCCTTGCGTTGATTTACATACAATAGTATGAATGCCGGTTTTTCAGAAAGCAATGGCAAACTAATGAACGTAAACTTGCCCAGTAATTCCATCCATCCATCATGTGCTATGCTGGTAAGCGTGGGCGGTCATGATTCGCCATTCCACTCGATCACCAGAGTCGTGGATCAGCTCCGTGTTCCTGTCTCGACCATGTCTCGTGGTCAAGCCATGCAGGTATTTACTTTATCTGTCTTCCCCTGGTTCTCTTCCCCTCGATCTTGCTAGTTGTCACCAAGTTCTCTAATTTATTTCTTCTCATAACATGCCCAAAACATTTTGACTGTCTGCGTCTAATTTCTCTAATCAGTTTACGATTTTCATTTATTTCTTGTAGGACTTGTTCATTGTTTTTTTTTTTCTGTCTGCCCAGGAATTACAAACAGTAAAAAATGCTGGTGTTGACTGCTACGTCCTGTAAAGGATATGCAGCTAACTTTATCTTCCTGGTGGCAACATATAGATTGAGTCATGGACCGTTTAGCGATATCTACGAAGAAAACTGGGCTTTTTAGCTCAGATGTTACAACATCTTTCTTAGAATACCGTGGACCAAGAAGAAGAAACATACTGAAATTTTACAAGATCTGAACATGTAAGAAATCTGGCACATAAACTGTGTTATGTCTGGGAAACTGAAATACTCTGACCATATTAAACGCCAAATTGGTTTGGAGAGTACAATCATGGAAGGCGTGGTTCCTGGTAGAAGGCGCGGTGGTTGGCCAGCACGAAGATGGACACAGGACATTGAATACAGCTTGGGCACAAGGGGGCATGAGGCGTGAGACATGGCCGGAGATCGACAGACTTTTCGACGCGTGTGGTGAGAGTGGTCTTTTATAAATGACAGAGAACTTGAGTTTGCTTCAGTGTCAAGTGCTTGGCTTAGTGTCTGGATTGTTGTAGTGTCAAGTACTTGGCTTAGTGTTTGCCATTACATTAGTTACACACAATATGTTTTCTGCTGTTGTTTAATATTTGGTTTATGTTAATATCTACAGTTTGTATGTTATCTGGTGTCAGTGTATCTCATTGTTTACTGTTTGTGCTAGCTTCTGCTGTTTGTATGTGTATGATCTGATGTTTGTGTGTTAGAATCTACTGTTTGCGATTATAATCTACTGTTTGTTTATCTCAATATTTACTATTTGGGTGTCAGAATCTACTGTTTATCTTAGTATTCACTGATTGTGTCTCATCTCATCTCATCTTGTTCCTCTTGTAATGGCGGTGTCGATGTGTAGCATAAACAGCGGGAGACTGCCCGTTTATGGGCTTCATATATCGTAATTCCCATGGATTCTGTTATTCTTTCTGTCCATCGTTTACATGGTCGGCCTCTTCTTCTGGCTCCATTTGGTCTGTACATCATTGCTTGTTTGTGGTATACTGTTAGCTGGTAGCCTAGTTATATGGCCACGCCATGTGTCTTGCTGTTTTCTGATGAAATCTAGCGCTGTAACCCCGATTTATTCATTTCTGATCTTATCTCTCCTTGATACATTGAGTATTCTTCTCAGGAATCTCATTTCTGTTGTTGTATTTGTTCCTTTATCTTTTTCTGTTATTGTCCAGGTTTGGCATTGGTAGCATAGAGTTGGTAGGAAGATTGTGTTATAGAGTGCTCTCTTAGTGGCTATTGATACATGTTTGTTCTTTAGTATTGGTGCCATGGAGCTCAGTGAGTTCTTTTGCCTTATTGTATCTACTGTTTGTATGTTTGAATCAATCACCGTGACAGTGTTTGTGTCTGCATTTAATATTTATGTCAATGTTTGTTTCAATGTTTGTATCTGTGTTTGTGCCAGTGTTGTGTCGATGCTAGTGTCAGTGTCTGTGTCTATGTTTGTGTCTGCTGTTTGTGTCAGTGTTTGCGTCTGCTGTTTGTGTCAATGTTTGTGCCTGTTGTTTGTGTCTGCTGTCTGTGTCAGTGTGCGGTGTCTACTGTTTATGTCAGTGTCTACAGTTTGTATCACCATCTATATTTTAAGTCATTGTCTAGAGCAGTGGTTCTCAACCGCTGGGGAATTCCCCCCCCCCCCCAGGGGGGAATTTCATGGTTTCCAGGGGGGGGGGGGGATGAAGACCATTTCAAGATCGTGTTAATACAAGAACCGATTACTTGACATAGTTTTTTCCCTTCATACTTTACAGTTATGTATGTCTCGTCCTTCTAAAATTCATTTTATAAAGTAAGTAGACCCACAAATCATGTTTTATGTGGATGTCTAGACTTGTTTTAGTATATGCTATTACATTTGCCTTTCATATTTACGTATACTGTGTAGGGGTGAGGGGATTTTTAGATAGGAAATATGAAAGGGGGGGGGGGATGACGTTCTGAAAATACGGTGACGGGGGGAACGGGCCAAATTTTTGATAGGAAGGCGGGGGGGGGGGGGGGATGGCGTTCTGAAAACATGGTGAAGGGGGGAATGGGCCAAAAAAGGTTGAGAACCACTGGTCTAGAGTTTATGTCTCTACCTACAGTTCATGTGACAGTTTACAGTCGATGCCTCTCTCTACAGTTTATGTATCTGACTATTCCATCACCTCTACCCACCCGTTTCATCTGCCACTCCCTATACCTGCCTCACTCTAACGTCTACGACCTTCTCACGATTACAAACAAATCCTTCCTCTCTGTCTGCCTGTGTGTCTGCCTGTGTGTCTGCCTGTGTCTGCCTGCTTGTATGATGTCTGTGTGTCTGCCTGTGTGTCTGTGTGTCTGTCTGTCTGACTGACTGTCTGTCTGTCTGTCTGTCTGTCTGTCTGTCTGTCTGTCTGTCTGTCTGTCTGTCTGTCTGCCTGTCTGTCTGTCTGTCTGTCTGTCTGTCTGTCCCTATATATAAATGTATGATAATAGCCCCTGCGGTGTGGCGGTGGTGATCAGCTTCTTTCAAGATATCTTGACTGCTCTATCAATCAGTCCATGGTGATCTCTTTATTTATCTATAAAACCACAGCTCCACAGTTTTACATAATTTCTGACCCGTCCTGCTAATTGTCCTTTATTCGCTTCCATTCATCATTACTGGCTCAACATAGAGCTGTAAGAACTCTCTCTCTATATATATATATATATATATATATATATATATATATATATATATATATATATATATATATATATATATATATATATATATATATATATATGCATAATTTTGTCCAGGATGTACTGCCTCTGAGACTGAAGAGATACGACTTTGTAAAGGAGCCGACATTTTTTGACGTTATTTTTGCTATTATCAAACCCTTCATGAAGGACAAGCTATTGAGTAGGGTAAGTGAACTGTAACATTCACCCCTCACACAAAAAAGACTACCAGTTGCTTTGACCACTTTTTAAGATTTAATCTACCATGCAGTCTTAGAAACACACGGGCGTAAAATCTTTGCATGTGAGACGAGGTGCGTATGAAATGCAGCTGGAAAAACGAGACGAGAAAAAGAGTCAAGCGAGAAAATAAGAAAGAATGTAGCGATAAAACCGGTTACTGACTTTCATCATCATCATCATCATCATCATCATCATCATCATCATCATCATCATCATCATCATCATCATCATCATCATCATCATCATCATCATCATCATCATCATCATCATCATCATCACACACACACACACACACACACACACACACACACACACACACAAACATATGATAAACGTATGAAACATGTGCAATACTCACTAATACACAACTCACTATTACAAATTTTTGACATGGTACGAACGAACGAACAAACTTAATTTTCAAAGGATGGTAGTTACAGTTAGCCAAGGTAGAGTATTTAGTCTACTATCTTCCCGGGAAGGTTAACCTGGTCAACAAATGCATGAAGAAGTCGGATGTGTCGGCCGAAAAGTGCAAATATCGCAGCTCAGCTGTAAGCAGGCATAACGCAATTACGTCTAAAACAACATTCGGGGCGTACGCAGTCACGCAGAAGAAGTATACTAGCTTTCCTGTCGCTCAGAAGCAGGTCGCTCAGAAAGCAATGGCAAACTACTGAGCGTAATCTCGCCAAGACATCAACAACAGCGGCAAAATGCTGGTGTTGACAATAGGATATGCGAAAATGGGTATGCGAGTAATATATTATAATACTGGGGTCAAGATAGGATGCATGGGAATTCCCAATGCGCAGTAATACTGGGGTCAAGATAGCACGCATGTGAATACCCATTGCGCAGTAATACTGGGGTTAAGATAGGACGTATGGGAATTCCCAATGTGCAGTAATATATTATAATACTGGGGTCAAGATAGGACGTATGGGAATTCCCAATGTGCAGCAATATATTATAATATTATTAATACTGGGGTCAAGATAGGACGCATGGAATTCCCAATGTGCAGCAATATATTATAATACTGTGGTCAAGATAGGACGCATGGAATTCCTAATGTGCAGTAATATATTATAATGCTATGGTCAAGATAGGACGCATAGAATTCCCAATGTTCAGTAATATATTGGTGTCCTCCTCGAGTGCTGGAGGTCCCGGGATCAAGCCCCGGTGAGGACCGGAATTTTTTTCACGTGGACTTCTAGTAATAAAATTTCCCCCGGTCTCTGGGTAGTGAGATCGGACGCCCGTGTGTATTGTTGCGCACGTAAAAAATCCCTTGACAGTTGGAAATCGAAAAAGAGTAGCCTAACGGCGCTGCCCAGGCAAAATTTCGAGTTAAAAATCTACCCAAAGTATTTCAGGATCCTCGCCGGTGCTACGGAGTTCGTGCACTGAGCTGAGTTTCTCCAGACTCAGGTTTGAGTTAAGAGGAGAACGGGGCACTTATGGGTTGCACCCGTGTGCCGTGATGTTGATCCATCGACTAAACTAAACTAAACTAAACTAAACTAAACTAAACTAAGTAATATATTATAATACTGGGGTCAAGATAGGACGCATAGAATTCCCAATGCGCAGTAATATATTATAATACTGGGGTCAAGATAGGACGTATGGGAATTCCCAATGTGCAGTAATATATTATAATACTGGGGTCAAGATAGGACGCATGGAATTCCCAATGTGCAGTGATATATTATAATACTGGAGTCAAGATAGGACGTATGGAATTCCCAATGTGCAGTAATATATTATAATACTGGGGTCAAGATAGGATGCAAGCTTAGACAAACTCTATTTTTGTCCCTCTGGTGTTACATTGATTCAACAAATAGAACTTCCGTATGTTAAGTGTGTGTACCTGTTTCGTTCTCTCTGTAGGTTATATTGAACGGTGACAAATATGAAAAGATTCACGCCACAATCCAACCAGATTTTCTGCCCGAGGATCTTGGGGGGAAGCTTCCAAACTATAGCAACAAGGTCAGTTCAGCATTTCTTCTTTTTTCTCCCTCCCCCTCTCCCTTTTCCCTCTTTTCCTCCCTCCTCCTCCTCCTCCTCTTCCTTGTTGTTGTTGTTGTTGTTGTTGTTGTTGTTGTTGTTGTTGTTGTTGTTGTTGTTGTTCTTCTTCTTCTTCTTCTTCTTCTTCTTCTTCTTCTTCTTCTTCTTCTTCTTCTTCTTCTTCTTCTTCTTCTTCTTCTTCTTCTTCTTCTTCTTCTTCTTCTTCTTCTTCTTCTTCTTCTGCTGCTGCTGCTGCTGCTGCTGCTGCTGCTCCTCCTCCTCCTCCTTATTTTTTTCCCCTCATTTAGTCGTCATTTAGCAGTACTAGTGGCGGATTAGGATGTTGAAACTGTACCTGGGCTGCCATGTTGACCCAACTTAAGATGGCTACCAACATGTCGTGGGAAGTGCAGGCGACCGGTGGGAGACTAACCACGTGACTCACAGGCTGCCGAGGGTCTGTACAAATGTGGGTCAGGGACCGCCGCAGGCCAGATGTCCCTTCCAGAGTGTGAGAAGATCCTTTACTGACTGACTGACGTAGTTACTTATTTACTGACTGGCGTTGTTACGTATTTACTGACTGATTGACGTACTTACTTATTTACTGAATGACTGACTGACTTATTTACTTACTGACTGAATGACTAACTGGCATACTGCCTGACTGACTGACTGACATACCGACTAACATAATGATTGACTGACGTACTGACTGACTGACGTATTTACTTTTTTACTGACTCACTGACATACCGACTAACGTAATGATTGACTGACGTACTGACTGACTGACGTACTGACTGACTGACGTACTGACTGACTGACGTACTTACTTATTTACTGACGGACTGACATGCTGACTGAAATACTGACTGACTGATGTACTGGCTGACTTACGTACTTACTTATTTACTGGCGGACTGACTGACTAGCTGGCATACTGACTGATAGGTTGACGTATTTACTTATTTACTGACTGACTGACATACTGACTAACGTAATGGCTGACTGACGTACTGACTGACTGACGTACTCACTGACAGACATACCGACTGACTGACGTACTTACGTATTTACTGACGGACTGACATGCTGACTGAAAGACTGACTGACTGATGTACTGACTGACTGACGTACTTACTTATTTACTGGCTGACTGACTGACTGACTAGCTGGCATACTGACTGACTGACTTACGTATTTACTTATTTACTGACTGACTGACATACTTCTTCTTCTTCTTCAGCGTTCCGAGCCATTGAGGTTCTTTGCTGCAAATACAATCCGTCTCCATTCGTCTCTCTGGTGGACCTTCTCTTGCCAGTCGTTGATTCCAAGTGCTTGTAGGTCTGTACATGTATTATGTCTCCACCGCCTTCTTGGTCTACCTCGGGGTCTGCGGTCATTTATTTCCTGAGGGTAAGCGAGTTTTGTTTCCCTATTATCTTCCATTCTTTCTATATGCCCCAGCCATTGTAGTCTATTAGCCTTCATGATACCAGTGATTAGCGGGGACTTAAACAGATCATAAATGTCTTTGTTACTGACATACTGACTGACGTAATCACTGACTGACGTACTTACTTATTTACTGACGGACTGACGTAGCTACGCATTTACTGATGACTGATATACTGATTGACGTAATCACTGACTGACGTACTTACTTATTTACTGACTGACTGATTGACTGCCTTACTTACATATTTACTGACTGACTGACTGACTGGCATACTGACTGACTGACATGCTGACTGACGTAATGACTGACTGACGTACTGACTGAATGGCGCTTTTATTTTATTTACTGACAGACTGACATACTGACTGAAATACTGACTGACTGGCGTACTGACTGACTGACGTACTTACGCATTTACTGGCTGTCTGACTGACTAACTGGTATACTGACTGACTGACATACTTATTTATTTACTTATTGATTTACTGACCGATTGGCGTACTTACTTATTTACTAACTGACCGATTGACGTACTTATTTTTTTCCGTTACTGATTAACTGACTGACGTGCTTACTTATTTACGTCACTGAGTGACGTACTAACGTACTTACTGACAGGCTTGGTAATGTTCGCTTAATGGGACTTAGATATTTCATTGCCAACAGACTCCAAGGCAATGTCTGTGGGAAATATTCAGGATACACTTTTTGTTTTTCTTAACACCATGTGTGGGACGACGAGTTCCCATCCTGCATGTGTTCACAGACAATGTTTTCTAGTTCTGCCTCCACCTTCAAAAGTTCGTGTTAGCGAGCACGCCACGGGGGCGTCCATTCTTTAGTGTGTTCAGTCCAGCATTGATTGTTTCTGCCTCTTCACTGATCCTTTCGCTTGTACTCACAGAAGATTTGGTTTAACAAGGAATCTGGTCAGTTGTCTGGCAACATGGGGACAGCCTGGCTGAAATGTTACAATTCTCGCCACCGGCTCAGACATGATCAGGTTCAAATCCGACCAAGAGGTGGCCTTTCTTTACCAGAACTGTTAGTCTCTAATGATATCATTTAGTTAGTTAGTCGTGATTCCAACTTCACGGCAAAGGGTCGCCACATTATGCTCTCTTCCTGTGCCAATGAATATCAAAGAAAATGCTCCCCCTCTGCCCCATGTGAAAAGTGGAGCAGACAGGAGTCTCGAAAATCCAACAGCCCGCACAGGTATACTAAGCATAATGCCGCTGCCAGGATGTCAACACAAAAGTCCGACACGAAAAATACAGTTCATCGTCGACGGAAGCGGTAGTCACTAGAAAATCAGCAACACATTGTATGAAAACCAGCACAAGGCCGACTGAACCAGACATAAATATTTATGTGTCCCTTAACAAAGACGGCGTGGCAGTGGCGCAGTGGCTGGGGCGCCTGTCAGCTTTGCCATTGGTCGTGTGTTTGAAACCCCGTCGAGGCCAGAATGTCTTGTCGTTAAACTATGTTCCAGAGACGAATGTTGCGAATTTCTTGGACTGCCAGAGTAACTAATAACGGTGAGAGACTAATAAAATTAAAACATTATATTCAACAATAAGAAAGAGACAAACAACTTTCTTTGGTCATGTGATGAGAAGAGAGGCATTGGAGAACATCGTGATGACTGGAAATATCAAGGGGAAGAAAGGCAGAGGCAGACCATGAGAAATGATGCTGGATAGACTGAGATGGTGTAATGGAGGAATATCATCAGTTTAGTTTAGTTTTAGTTTAGTCGACGGATCAACATCACTGCACTCAGGTGTAACCCATAAGTGCTCCATTCTACTCCCAACTCAAGCCTGAGTCCGGAGAATCTCAGCTCAGTGCACGAACTCCGTAGCACCGGTGAGGATCCTGAAATACTTTGGGTAGATTTTTAACTCAAAAGTTTGCCCAGACAGCGCCGTTAGGCTACTCATTTTCGATTTCCAACTGCCAAGGGATGTTTTACGTGCACAACAATACACACGGGCGTCCGATCTCACTACCCAGAGACCAGGGGATATTTTGATTACTAGACGTCCACGTGAAAATATCCCGGCCCTCACCGGGGCTTGAACCCGGGACATCCAGCGGATACCATACCTCGAGACCACTCAACCCCCGGAATATCATCAGCAGAGTTAATCCAGAACACCAAAGTCCGAGATCTGTGGAGAGACGTGAGCATCCACGACAGCTGCCAAGGCATTTGACAATAATGATGAATCTATGCTCCTCGGACAAGCAAGCCTAAAACAGGAACCGGAAATCTGTCTGCGACATAAAGACGGCCGGTTTGGTAATGGCCATCTCACCCAACAGGTGCCCGTTGGTCTAAGTCATACCCAATAGCCTTTTGTCGTCAAAATAAGTATCCTGTAATTATGTCATTACGTTTCATTGACGTGTTCCGCGCAGAACTTCCCCACATATAACAGATCTTTTACAAAGTCTCTCTATCACAGACAGAAGGTGCCTCCTGTCTGTTTGCTGTCGCATGTACATTATCTATCACACCTTGAATCCATTTACGCTTTTTTTTTTTTTTGGGGGGGGGGGGTCTTCTCCGTTTCCATGGTACACTTCATCCCATTATTATGGGACAACGGATACTCACGTAAACTTCAGGTCCTGTATGACATCACACTGATGTTGGACAACAGGATGTCTTCATCCGACATACAGGACTTCACGCTGGAGTTCACAGCCAGCGAACGCAAGCAAGCATTCCATTATTATCTTATACAAACATTCGCGTCTGCGAACTACATGCTCAACAGATTTCCATCCCCGCTTTCAAGAAAAACAAAACATTTTTTACAGAACAAAGATTTTTATGATGTGCTCTGTAAGCGAAATGTGGTGACGTTTTCTGCAATGGTTGTGCTCGTGGTCCTGGATCCTTTGCTCCCAGCATGCAATAAACTAGTGCCATCCAACGATCCATTCAACCAACCAACCATCCAACCATTCATACAATCAGCCAATCATCCAACGATCGATACAACCAGCCAACCATCCAGCTATCCAGTCACCCATACAACCAGCTAACCATCCAACGATCCACACAACCAACGAGCTGTCCAACGATCCACACAACCAACGAACTATCCGACGATCCATACAACCAATGAACCATCTAACGACCCATACAACCAGCCAAACGTCCAACGATCCATTCAACCAGCCAACCATCGAACTATCCAATCATCCATATAACAAGCGAACCATCAAATGACCCATACACCAACCAAATATCCAACGACCCGTAAAATCAACCAACCATCAAACGAAACAAATAACCAACCAGTCATCCAACTAATCTTACAACCAACCATCCAACGAAATGTACAATCAACCAATCATTGAACGAATCATCCAACCAACCAACCACCCAATAAACCATACAAGCAACCAAATATCCAACGAATAATACAAGTCGTGGATCAGCTCCGTGTTCTTGTCTCGACCATGCCAGGTGGCCAAGCCATCCACATATTTACTTCTTTTCTGCCTGCCCTTGTTTCCCCCTCCCCCCCCCCCCAATCTTGCCAGTTGTCACCGTGTTCTCTAGTTTATTTCTTATTATAATGTGCCCAAAAATGTTGACTGTCTACTTCTAATTTCTCTAATCAGTTTACTGTTTTTAGCTGCTTCTTGTATGACTTGCTGGTAGGTTTTTCTGTCTGCCCATGATATTCTTTGAATTTTCCCAGAAACCACATTTCCAATGTCATAAGATGTTTTTCAACTTGTCTGTTCATTGTCCACGTCTCACATCCACACAAAAGTACAGGTGAATTACAGATGGGTAAAAGATCACGGTGTCGGCCTCTAGTATGGTACAAAGCTGTGTGTGGGCGGGACATGACTGATGATTGACGCAGGCACTGATATTGCATCTTGGGACCAAATCGACACTGATCGTGTTGCATGGAGGGCAAAGATCAGAAATGGAATAAAGTCAACGGAGTAAATGATTTCATATAGGTCACACACTGAGCGTGTAAGACATCGTATTGTGCGCGATGGTGGAAATGACCATGTGTTCACATGAATCCATTGTGGACGAACATTTACCACGCGAATTGGTCTGATCAGTCACATTTGCTACCGCCATGGATTTCGCAGGAAGCCATAGAAGAGTAATAAACCAACACAGAACTGGCGTCGTTAGCCGCTACACGCAGCGGGATTTGCTGAGGAGGGGATCCGAGCACTTATGGACTGAATGGTTCGATGTGCAATGAGGATGATCTGCCGACTAACTAACTATTTCGTAGGTTATGCTTTTTTGAATAAATCACGAGAAAACAAGTAGATTGTGATCTTTACTAGAACACCATTACAAGAAATAAAATGGACGTTGCGGCTAAAGCCTTCGTCAGCACAGAATAAACAAACACAAACCAACATAATTATCTGAAAAACACGACATGAAAATATAAATATAAAAGTTACTTATCTGCATCCTAGTCTTCAAAACGATCAGCGACTATGATGATATTGGAATTTTGTTTTTTTTTGGTTTTGTTTGTTTGATTGTTTGTTTGTTGTTGTTGTTGTTTAAGCACAATGTAACAAACGATCGTCTGACAACCCAGAAAGGTGCCAGCTTTAGTTAATTTGAATGCATTAATATTTGTGTTTTTCTCCCTTTGTGTATACAGGAGTTCATAGACGACCT
Source organism: Cepaea hortensis (assembly GCA_963921405.1). Taxonomy (NCBI): domain Eukaryota; kingdom Metazoa; phylum Mollusca; class Gastropoda; order Stylommatophora; family Helicidae; genus Cepaea; species Cepaea hortensis. The sequence goes on along the minus strand of OY992895.1, from coordinate 77,142,108 downwards.
GCTGGCCTCAGATGCCCAGTTTGAAGAAGACAACAAGTTTGGCTTCGTGAAGATGAGTGTCAACAGCCGCACATCCGTCAGTCGGAGTGGAGACGCCGACATGCAAGGCCTGGGTGGGACATTCAAGAAGCTGGATATATGACAAGCAGATATAACAAGCAGATATAACATGACGATACAAGAAACAGATATAACAAGCAGATATAACTGCGCTTTGAAGCAATTCATAATATGCTTTCATGGCTCTGGATAATTTTATGTTGGCTGTCATAATTCAAACCTGTATATTTTACTTTCACTAAAATATTATGTATGATTGGCTGTTCTTCACTGGTACCAGTTAACATGTCTTCTGTGATTGGCTGTTTTCCGTGTGTAGGAATCAAGGTCTCATGGCGGACTGGTCATTCTTCACCTGTATTAATCAACATGTCTTCGGTGATTGGCTGTTTTCCATAATTACCAGTCAACATATCATGTCAGATTAGCTATCCTTCAAGTATGCTAGTCAACATGTCATCTGTGATTGGCTATTCTTCACATGTCTCATATCTTATTGGCCACCCCTTAAGTATACCAGTAAACATGTAATCTGTGGTTGGCTGTTCTTCACATGTCTCATATCTTATTGGCCACCCTTCAAGTATACTAGTCAACATGTCATCTGTGATTGGCTATTTTTCACATGTCTCATATCTTATTGGCCACCCCTTAAGTATACCAGTAAACATGTAATCTGTGGTTGGCTGTTCTTCACATGTCTCATATCTTATAGGCCACCCCTCAAGTATACCAGTAAACATGTAATCTGTGGTTGGCTGTTCTTCACATGTCTCATATCTTATTGGCCACCCTTCAAGTATACTAGTCAACATGTCATCTGTGATTGGCTATTTTTCACATGTCTCATATCTTATTGGCCACCCCTTAAGTATACCAGTAAACATGTAATCTGTGGTTGGCTGTTCTTCACATGTCTCATATCTTATAGGCCACCCCTCAAGTATACCAGTAAACATGTAATCTGTGGTTGGTTGTTCTTCACATGTCTCATATCTTATAGGCCACCCCTCAAGTATACCAGTAAACATGTAATCTGTGGTTGGCTGTTCTTCACATGTCTCATATCTTGTTGGCCACCCTTCAAGTATGCTAGTCAACATGTCATCTGTGATTGGCTATTTTTCACATGTCTCATATCTTATTGGCCACCCCTTAAGTATACCAGTAAACATGTAATCTGTGGTTGGCTGTTCTTCACATGTCTCATATCTTATTGGCCACCCTTCAAGTATACTAGTCAACATGTCATCTGTGACTGGCTATTTTTCACATGTCTCAAATCTTATTAGCCACCCTTTAAGTATACCAGTAAACATGTACTCTGTGGTTGGCTATTCTTCACATGTCTCATATCTTATTGGCTACCCCTTAAGTATACCAGTAAACACGTAATCTGTGATTGGCTATTCTTCACATGTCTCAAATCTTATTGGCACCCCTTAAGTAAACCAGTAAACATGTAATCTGTGATTGGCTATTCTTCACATGTCTCAAATCTTATTGGCCACCCCTCAAGTATACCAGTAAACATGTAATCTGTGGTTGGTTGTTCTTCACATGTCTCATATCTTATAGGCCACCCCTCAAGTATACCAGTAAACATGTAATCTGTGGTTGGCTGTTCTTCACATGTCTCATATCTTGTTGGCCACCCTTCAAGTATGCTAGTCAACATGTCATCTGTGATTGGCTATTTTTCACATGTCTCATATCTTATTGGCCACCCCTTAAGTATACCAGTAAACATGTAATCTGTGGTTGGCTGTTCTTCACATGTCTCATATCTTATTGGCCACCCTTCAAGTATACTAGTCAACATGTCATCTGTGACTGGCTATTTTTCACATGTCTCAAATCTTATTGGCCACCCTTTAAGTATACCAGTAAACATGTACTCTGTGGTTGGCTATTCTTCACATGTCTCATATCTTATTGGCTACCCCTTAAGTATACCAGTAAACACGTAATCTGTGATTGGCTATTCTTCACATGTCTCAAATCTTATTGGCACCCCTTAAGTAAACCAGTAAACATGTAATCTGTGATTGGCTATTCTTCACATGTCTCAAATCTTATTGGCCACCCCTCAAGTATACCATTAAACATGTAATCTGTGATTGGCTATTCTTCGCATGTCTCATATCTTATTGGCCACCCCTTAAGTGTACCAGTAAACATGTAATCTGTGGTTGGCTATTCTTCACATGTCTCAAATCTTACTGGCCATCCTTCAAGTATACTGGTCGACATGTCATCTGAAGTTGGCTATTCTTCACGTCTCATATCTTATTGGCCAGGGAGTCTCTGTGGCGAAGTGGTCAAGCCGTTTGACTCGTGCTCCGAAGGTCGTGGGTTCGATTCCGGGCTGCGTCCTTCGGTTTACGAGTTAAATGTTACAGAGACTCCTGTGGGTCGTCGCTAAAAGCTACGGAGTTCGTGCTTTATGCGACGCTTTCCGTGCTGCGGAAAGAGACCGAGCCATATGGGATAAAACCCTGTGCAATGAAGTCGACCCTGTCGACTTTTAAGCGACTTTTAAGGCCACCCTTTAAGTATACTAGTCAACATGTCATATGTGACTGGCTATTCTTCATGTCTCATATCTTATTGGCCATTCTTTATGTGTATCAATCAACATGTTATATGTGATTCAAACAATTAATCAATCAATGAGGTGCTGTCTCCACAATAAAGGTTGTCTGTAATGAATCTCCAATACTGTCTGTCTCTTGTCCTGACTGTACATTCTGTCAGATTGCTTTTCATCCATCTCTTGCTAGCTTTCCTTCAACCTTACCCTTGAATACAGTTTTTATAAGAGTGTTATGTCTTTTAACGTGGCTTACATGTTTCACTTGCCTTTATTTTTATTTATTTCTTCAACTCTCATTCAATTCCAAGTTTTTCTAAAACCTCGTACTTGATTATTTTTATTTCCATGAAATACGACATCCATCCATCCATCCATCATGTGCCATGCCGGTAAGCGTGGGCGGTCATGTTCTGCCATCTCACTCGATCAACAGAGTCGTGGATCAGTTCCGTGTTTCTGTCTCGACCATGCCACATATTCCTCTGTAAATCCAAATCTCCAGCGTTTCTATTTGACTTTTAATTGCTTGTTCAATGTCCAGGCTTCCGCGCCTTAGCGCGAAATTAGCAACTTGTCCTAGTTCTGCACACGTCAACCGTCACTGACACAAATTAAATTCACTACTTCACTATTTGTAAACTTAGTCTAGAGCCGTGGATGAGTGTATTAGCTTGGCACTTTCGTCCAAGCCACACTTCTGACACCACATTAATCTTCGCCTGTCAACAACCTATGTGTAAGGCATCATCAGATTACTTCTCCCACACCATACAAGAAACTTGCAAGTCGTGTGAGAGGAAATAAATGATACATTTTATTGCCGTTGGCTCTTCACAAGTACATAACAGTCGCTATCAAAACCACACACAAAGCCACAGAATTGCCTATCACTAGTTTCCTAAACTCTAATGCTATCTCTATCTATTTGGTTACACAAAAACTCCTATCAACACTAAAACGTGAGTAGTAGGGTAGGGACTCCAGACCCCACTTTCAGCCTCCCTAGTAGTGTTTATGAAGGAAATATGGGTAAAATGGCTCCAGCCTGGAGGCTGAAGGAAATATTTTTTGGGCGGGTGAAATTTTTTTTCGGCGTGCCTGGTGGGAATTTTTTCGTGGGAACGGGTTTTTTGACGCTGCCTGGTGGGGTGTAAAAAGTAATTAAATGTTTAGTTGGTTCTGGAAGAGGGGAAAGTTATTTTGGTTACATTAGTATGCGTAGTGATAGACAAGGGTGTGATGGGTCGTGGTTGTACTCGAAGTAAGAGGTGGTTACTATCATCTGAACAGTGTGATAGTAGTGAAGGGTGGTATATTCACCGATTACAAAGGAAATCTTATAAAGTTATAATGGGTATGGTGGTAAGGGGTATTAGTGATCAAGTAGGAGTGATATAGGGGTGGTCATAAATGTAATAAGAGGTGTTCTCAGTTACACACTGGTCAACCAGTGGTCAAGTGGTCAAGTAAGGGTCAAGTAGTCAAGTAAGGAAATTTTAGGGAAAAGTGATTGTAATGAGATGGTGATGATTAAAGAGTGGTAAATTAGTGGTCAATCAGTGGTCAAGGAGTGGTCAAGTGGTCAAGTAAGGAAAATTTTAGGGGAAAATGGTCGTAGTGACATGGTAATGTTTAAATTAGTGGTAAATTAGTGGTCAAGTAGTGGTCAAGCAGTGGTCAAGCAGTGTGTAAGTGAGGAAAATTTTAGGGAAATTTTAGGGAAAAGTGGTTGTAATGAGATGGTGATGATTAAAGAGTGGTAAATTAGTGGTCAATCAGTGGTCAAGGAGTGGTCAAGTGGTCAAGTAAGGAAAATTTTAGGGAAAATTGGTCGTAGTGACATGGTGATGATTAAATTAGTGGTAAATTAATGATCAAGTAGTGGTCAAGTAGTGGTCAAGCAGTGGTCAAGCGGTGTGTAAGTGAGGAAAATTTTAGGGAAATTTTAGGGAAAAGTGATTGTAATGAGATGGTGATGATTAAAGGGTGGTAAATTAGTGGTCAAGTAGTGGTCAAGCAGTGGTCAAGTGGTCAAGTGAGGAAATTTTTGGGGAAAAGTGATTGTAGCGATATGGTGATGCTTAAAGGGTGGTAAATTAGTGGTCAAGTAGTGGTCAAGCAGTGGTCAAGCAGTGGTCAAGTGGTCGAGTGACCACTTAAATTGTAGAGGACGATGTGCCTAAGATTATGGTAGTGATTAAAGTGATCGATGACGTGGTCAAGCAGAGGTCAAGCAGTGGTCAAGTAGTCAAGTAAGGAAATTGTAGGGGAAAGTATGTATAGTGCAATGGTGGTGGGTAAAGTGAGGAAGAATCAATAGTAGTGATAATACTACTACGAATATTAGCGACAAGCACAAAGACAACCAAGTACATACTTGATACACACAAATACAAAGACAACGAAACACAGACACATACGTACACACATACAGATACAAAGGCAACCATACCATTACTACTCTCACAACAACAGCTATACACAAGTACACACCCATAATCAATTACACAAATACACACCTACAAACACAAAGACAACCACACACAGACACATTTGTACATACAGACATACACATAAAGACAGACAAGCACAAAGACAAACCATACCATTACTACTGTCACAACAACAGATATACACATGTGCACACACACACACACACACACCCATACACAAGAACACTCAAAGACAAATACAAAGACAGCCAAGTACACACACATACACACCCATCGCCTAGGATTACTACTGTCATCACAACTATACTCAAGTACAGACACACCCATCGCCTAGCATTACTACTGTCATCACAACTATATACAACCATGTACAGACACGCGTACAACAACAAAGACAGACACAAAACACATACACATTTGATACACTTGTACATACAGACACATAAGTACACAAAAAACAAAGACACACCCATACACACTTGATACACTTATACATACAGACCTACAAGCACAAAGTCAACCACACACAGCCATAAACAAATACACAAAGACGGTCACACTTGTACATACAGACACAGAAGTACAGACAATCCATACTATTACTACTGTCATCACAACTATACACAAGTACATACCCATAATCAATTACACAAATACACACCTACAAACAAAAACACACAAAGACACAGACACACTTGTACATACAGACATACACATAAAGACAGACAAGCACAAAGACAACCCATACCATTACTACTGTCACTATCAATAGATATACACACGTGCAGACACACTCACCCATACACAAGAACTCTCAAAGACAAATACAAAGACACAGACACACTTGTACGTACAGACACATAAGTACACAAAAGACACAACCAAAACATTACTACTGGTACCTCAATCAGTACAGATACACTTACCCATAAGACTAAACTATACAAACCACATACCCCCTATTGGTAAAGAACGCGGATATCCGAGAAACCCCCTACGTCATCACCGCCATGTGCAAAAGTCATTAAGTATGAGTCATCGGTTTGTGGGAAGCAGGCGTGAGAATAGCTTGTCTAACTGCCACGTCAGCTAGGTCGTGTGCAGACCCAGTGTATAAAATAGAAGGCGTCTCTTGTGAGCACAGTACCAGTTCACGGGCTGACTTGGGTATCTACAGAGGTGCTTCAGGCTGGTGTGAGCAGTGTAGTAACCAGATATTGTTCACAAGTACACACCCATAATCAATTACACAAATACACACCTACAAACACAAAGACAACCACACACAGACACATTTGTACATACAGACATACACATAAAGACAGACAAGCACAAAGACAAACCATACCATTACTACTGTCACAACAACAGATATACACATGTGCACACACACACACACACACACCCATACACAAGAACACTCAAAGACAAATACAAAGACAGCCAAGTACACACACATACACACCCATCGCCTAGGATTACTACTGTCATCACAACTATACTCAAGTACAGACACACCCATCGCCTAGCATTACTACTGTCATCACAACTATATACAACCATGTACAGACACGCGTACAACAACAAAGACAGACACAAAACACATACACATTTGATACACTTGTACATACAGACACATAAGTACACAAAAAACAAAGACACACCCATACACACTTGATACACTTATACATACAGACCTACAAGCACAAAGTCAACCACACACAGCCATAAACAAATACACAAAGACGGTCACACTTGTACATACAGACACAGAAGTACAGACAATCCATACTATTACTACTGTCATCACAACTATACACAAGTACATACCCATAATCAATTACACAAATACACACCTACAAACAAAAACACACAAAGACACAGACACACTTGTACATACAGACATACACATAAAGACAGACAAGCACAAAGACAACCCATACCATTACTACTGTCACTATCAATAGATATACACACGTGCAGACACACTCACCCATACACAAGAACTCTCAAAGACAAATACAAAGACACAGACACACTTGTACGTACAGACACATAAGTACACAAAAGACACAACCAAAACATTACTACTGGTACCTCAATCAGTACAGATACACTTACCCATAAGACTAAACTATACAAACCACATACCCCCTTTTGGTAAAGAACGCGGATATCCGAGAAACCCCCTACGTCATCACCGCCATGTGCAAAAGTCATTAAGTATGAGTCATCGGTTTGTGGGAAGCAGGCGTGAGAATAGCTTGTCTAACTGCCACGTCAGCTAGGTCGTGTGCAGACCCAGTGTATAAAATAGAAGGCGTCTCTTGTGAGCACAGTACCAGTTCACGGGCTGACTTGGGTATCTACAGAGGTGCTTCAGGCTGGTGTGAGCAGTGTAGTAACCAGATATTGTTCACGTACTGACTTGGCTACATCGGTGAAACAGGTTGGTGTGAGCAGTGTTCGTGTAGTAACCAGTTATTTTTCACGTAGTGACTTGGGTACAGCAGTGAAACTTGGTGTGAGCCTTATTCGTGTCGTTGGCCTCTGATAAAACAGTGAAACATTGTATACATCAGAACATTTTTTGGTGTTGTAAGAAAGAAAAAAGAAAAAAAAAAAAACAACAGTTTATCAATATGACCACCAGATCTACTTTCACGTGTTCAGTGTGCGACAAAGCCTATTGTGATGCGAATAACCTTAATCGTCACATTCGTACCATTCACGGTATGAAACCACACTTATGTCATATCTGTGGACAACGTTTCAACAGAAAAGACAATCTACACAGACACAGACGAATACATCATCACCGGTCTATGGATACATCAGAACCAGAGACAACTACCTCTTCACCATCAGAGACAACACCAACAACAACCTCGACGACACCACCAAATGAAACCAATATAACTAACAATCAGATACAACCAGACGAGAATATTCTTGAACAATTGGTAGAAGACGAAGTGAGCATCTTAGCAGCCGGAGAACCAGAGACACTACACATCCTTCCATCGGATATTCAACAAATATATAGAGAAAATTGGGAAGCTATCAGGACACATCACAAGATTAACAAGTATTTATCGACATACACCTTCTTTATTAGCCCGGAGATACAAAAGCCTATCAACTGGACAGATACGTTGTATAAGATTTTCAATGCTCAAATTAGTCGCTTTAAGATCAACTTTAGCTTTCATCTAGTGTTACGACATAGAGGAACACAAGATCTTAGATTCTATCATGCATCATTTAACAATTCTTCTGTTTTAGAATTTCCAGTGCTAATACATAACAGATATGACTTTGATGCCTTCCTTACAACAGTACACGAACATGACATTCATTCCTACGCCATGCAACAACGTACAGACACCAAATACACACAAGAGACAGTAGCTGGTATATGTTTTTACCTCTTTCATATGCCCGAGTTCCCGATAGTTTGATGTCTAGGTCATCCCCCAACTACATTGTTTTATAATTTTGTCACTAAGCATGTATGTCATTGATGTTTTCTTATACCACTAAAGTGTTTTGATGAATAATACATTCTTTGATATATTGAAACCAAGATATTTGATGATTTTCTTTAGTGGTTTTGTTTTTACTTATTGTTCCGAGAGACATCAACACTGACAGACAATGAAACAAAGACACATACTGAAATGTATTATGTATTTATTCAACTGCTGCTTGCAACCAAGTATAGAAATTACACCATCCACCTCGCAGTATCCAATGATGTAGTTTATCAGTCATATACGTGCCTACAGATGTAGCGAAGCTTTCCTCCAGGTCCTGGACATTCACGTCTGTGTTATAAGAATTATTAACCAGATGCTTACCCAGACGCATACCAAGTGTAAAAACCATCATTATTCTCCCGTAGTTGATGACGTTATCGCTAAAGACTTCGTCAGCAATTGAAACAAAGACCGGGAAAACGTGTTCGGGTTTGATACAGACTTCTAGTCTCGTGAATAACACATCATGTTGGTTGGCTATCTGACGTACTAAGCGACACAACCTCGAGTTATTGGTCTTTGTGGGGTTGTAGGAACTAATAATAGTCAACGCCATACTCACCAACTCGGTGTGAACTTGTGTCAAGTCGACCATTGGTTCCATCGTTATTATACCAATAGCTACCAGAGACCCACTAGCGTGCAGTTGGTGGTCAAATGGTCTAATAATATCACCCGATACGTTTATAAACACCAATGCGAGTAGGTAGGTGGTTATTAATACCCATGGATCCTAGGTGGAAACATCCTTTTACGGCTTTGATTGCGGGCCCAACGGGGAGTGGTAAAACCGTCTTTGTCCAACAGTTCTTGACCCATCTACCAGCCATGGTAGACCCCCTTCCAGAGGAAATTATATGGTGCTATGGGGAATGGCAACCCATCTACGAAACTATGAAGGGTGTTCAATTTAAGGAAGGTCTGCCAGATATGGAAAAATGGACAGGTGATAGACGTCGGTTAGTAGTCATAGATGATCTAATGTCTGAGACAGATGACAGAGTGACTAAATTATTTACTAAAGGCAGTCATCATCGCAACCTCAGTGTTATGTATATAGTACAGAACCTATTTGGTAAGAATAAAGAACAAAGAACTATCAGTCTGAATTCGCACTACCTAGTGGTGTTTAAGAATCCTCGAGACGGGTCTCAGATTACCAATCTCGCCAAACAGATGTATCCAGGCCGTGTGTCATGTGTCCAAGAGAGTTTTAAAGACGCGACATCGGCTCCACACGGGTATTTGTTATTTGACCTGCGACAGGAAACACCGGATCAGCTCCGCTTACGAAGTCATATATTTCCCGACCAGCAGCAAGTCGTCTACGTCCCCAAATAACATGTCTAACCGACTTAAACGTAACGAGGGTATGTTACGTTTCTTGGGTCAGACCAACCCAGCCACTGTGAAGGCAGTAATGAAATCAGCTTCCCCGGATCTCGTCCAATCAATTTGCGAGTGCTGTCACAACGTTTTAAAAGGTAATGTTCCCCTGACACCAGCTCAGAAGAAGCGTCTGCAACGATACAAAGACAGTCTGAGAGCACTCACTCATAAGAAATTATCGCTCAAGAAAAGGAAAGAGATTCTACAACAAGGTGGTTTCATAGGCGCCTTACTAGGCCCCATACTAAATGTGTTGAAAAGCGTGGTGGGATTGTAATGGCCAAGAAGATGATCTTGATCGATCCCCGATTGCTAGAAAAACCCTATGTACCACCCGACACACTAAATGATAGTCTACAGGATTTGGATCGTCAGATGCAACAAGTCCTGGAAACAGAAGATCTACCACCCCGTGACAAGGCCAGAGCGTATCAGCAAACACTACAGAGGTATCTGAATCGACTCGAACAGTACAGACACAAGCCTCTGGGACTAGTAGATATCAAGGAACAAAAACCTGAAGTCACCAGTGTACCGACACCAGTAGCCGAGACACCTCTTCAACCAACACCTCTTCAGTCTATTCAACCGGCTCAAGTGGTCTCGACTGTTTTGGGTTCGACTACTTGAGCCGGTTGAATAGACTGAAGAGGTGTTGGTTGAAGAGGTGTCTCGGCTACTGGTGTCGGTACACTGGTGACTTCAGGTTTTTGTTCCTTGATATCTACTAGTCCCAGAGGCTTGTGTCTGTACTGTTCGAGTCGATTCAGATACCTCTGTAGTGTTTGCTGATACGCTCTGGCCTTGTCACGGGGTGGTAGATCTTCTGTTTCCAGGACTTGTTGCATCTGACGATCCAAATCCTGTAGACTATCATTTAGTGTGTCGGGTGGTACATAGGGTTTTTCTAGCAATCGGGGATCGATCAAGATCATCTTCTTGGCCATTACAATCCCACCACGCTTTTCAACACATTTAGTATGGGGCCTAGTAAGGCGCCTATGAAACCACCTTGTTGTAGAATCTCTTTCCTTTTCTTGAGCGATAATTTCTTATGAGTGAGTGCTCTCAGACTGTCTTTGTGTCGTTGCAGACGCTTCTTCTGAGCTGGTGTCAGGGGAACATTACCTTTTAAAACGTTGTGACAGCACTCGCAAATTGATTGGACGAGATCCGGGGAAGCTGATTTCATTACTGCCTTCACAGTGGCTGGGTTGGTCTGACCCAAGAAACGTAACATACCCTCGTTACGTTTAAGTCGGTTAGACATGTTATTTGGGGACGTAGAAGACTTGCTGCTGGTCGGGAAATATATGACTTCGTAAGCGGAGCTGATCCGGTGTTTCCTGTCGCAGGTCAAATAACAAATACCCGTGTGGAGCCGATGTCGCGTCTTTAAAACTCTCTTGGACATATGACACACGGCCTGGATACATCTGTTTGGCGAGATTGGTAATCTGAGACCCGTCTCGAGGATTCTTAAACACCACTAGGTAGTGCGAATTCAGACTGATAGTTCTTTGTTCTTTATTCTTACCAAATAGGTTCTGTACTATATACATAACACTGAGGTTGCGATGATGACTGCCTTTAGTAAATAATTTAGTCACTCTGTCATCTGTCTCAGACATTAGATCATCTATGACTACTAACCGACGTCTATCACCTGTCCATTTTTCCATATCTGGCAGACCTTCCTTAAATTGAACACCCTTCATAGTTTCGTAGATGGGTTGCCATTCCCCATAGCACCATATAATTTCCTCTGGAAGGGGGTCTACCATGGCTGGTAGATGGGTCAAGAACTGTTGGACAAAGACGGTTTTACCACTCCCCGTTGGGCCCGCAATCAAAGCCATAAAAGGATGTTTCCACCTAGGATCCATGGGTATTAATAACCACCTATCTACTCGCATTGGTGTTTATAAACGTATCGGGTGATATTATTAGACCATTTGACCACCAACTGCACGCTAGTGGGTCTCTGGTAGCTATTGGTATAATAACGATGGAACCAATGGTCGACTTGACACAAGTTCACACCGAGTTGGTGAGTATGGCGTTGACTATTATTAGTTCCTACAACCCCACAAAGACCAATAACTCGAGGTTGTGTCGCTTAGTACGTCAGATAGCCAACCAACATGATGTGTTATTCACAAGACTAGAAGTCTGTATCAAACCCGAACACGTTTTCCCGGTCTTTGTTTCAATTGCTGACAAAGTCTTTAGCGATAACGTCATCAACTACGGGAGAATAATGATGGTTTTTACACTTGGTATGCGTCTGGGTAAGCATCTGGTTAATAATTCTTATAACACAGACGTGAATGTCCAGGACCTGGAGGAAAGCTTCGCTACATCTGTAGGCACGTATATGACTGATAAACTACATCATTGGATACTGCGAGGTGGATGGTGTAATTTCTATACTTGGTTGCAAGCAGCAGTTGAATAAATACATAATACATTTCAGTATGTGTCTTTGTTTCATTGTCTGTCAGTGTTGATGTCTCTCGGAACAATAAGTAAAAACAAAACCACTAAAGAAAATCATCAAATATCTTGGTTTCAATATATCAAAGAATGTATTATTCATCAAAACACTTTAGTGGTATAAGAAAACATCAATGACATACATGCTTAGTGACAAAATTATAAAACAATGTAGTTGGGGGATGACCTAGACATCAAACTATCGGGAACTCGGGCATATGAAAGAGGTAAAAACATATACCAGCTACTGTCTCTTGTGTGTATTTGGTGTCTGTACGTTGTTGCATGGCGTAGGAATGAATGTCATGTTCGTGTACTGTTGTAAGGAAGGCATCAAAGTCATATCTGTTATGTATTAGCACTGGAAATTCTAAAACAGAAGAATTGTTAAATGATGCATGATAGAATCTAAGATCTTGTGTTCCTCTATGTCGTAACACTAGATGAAAGCTAAAGTTGATCTTAAAGCGACTAATTTGAGCATTGAAAATCTTATACAACGTATCTGTCCAGTTGATAGGCTTTTGTATCTCCGGGCTAATAAAGAAGGTGTATGTCGATAAATACTTGTTAATCTTGTGATGTGTCCTGATAGCTTCCCAATTTTCTCTATATATTTGTTGAATATCCGATGGAAGGATGTGTAGTGTCTCTGGTTCTCCGGCTGCTAAGATGCTCACTTCGTCTTCTACCAATTGTTCAAGAATATTCTCGTCTGGTTGTATCTGATTGTTAGTTATATTGGTTTCATTTGGTGGTGTCGTCGAGGTTGTTGTTGGTGTTGTCTCTGATGGTGAAGAGGTAGTTGTCTCTGGTTCTGATGTATCCATAGACCGGTGATGATGTATTCGTCTGTGTCTGTGTAGATTGTCTTTTCTGTTGAAACGTTGTCCACAGATATGACATAAGTGTGGTTTCATACCGTGAATGGTACGAATGTGACGATTAAGGTTATTCGCATCACAATAGGCTTTGTCGCACACTGAACACGTGAAAGTAGATCTGGTGGTCATATTGATAAACTGTTGTTTTTTTTTTTTTTTTTTTCTTTCTTACAACACCAAAAAATGTTCTGATGTATACAATGTTTCACTGTTTTATCAGAGGCCAACGACACGAATAAGGCTCACACCAAGTTTCACTGCTGTACCCAAGTCACTACGTGAAAAATAACTGGTTACTACACGAACACTGCTCACACCAACCTGTTTCACCGATGTAGCCAAGTCAGTACGTGAACAATATCTGGTTACTACACTGCTCACACCAGCCTGAAGCACCTCTGTAGATACCCAAGTCAGCCCGTGAACTGGTACTGTGCTCACAAGAGACGCCTTCTATTTTATACACTGGGTCTGCACACGACCTAGCTGACGTGGCAGTTAGACAAGCTATTCTCACGCCTGCTTCCCACAAACCGATGACTCATACTTAATGACTTTTGCACATGGCGGTGATGACGTAGGGGGTTTCTCGGATATCCGCGTTCTTTACCAAAAGGGGGTATGTGGTTTGTATAGTTTAGTCTTATGGGTAAGTGTATCTGTACTGATTGAGGTACCAGTAGTAATGTTTTGGTTGTGTCTTTTGTGTACTTATGTGTCTGTACGTACAAGTGTGTCTGTGTCTTTGTATTTGTCTTTGAGAGTTCTTGTGTATGGGTGAGTGTGTCTGCACGTGTGTATATCTATTGATAGTGACAGTAGTAATGGTATGGGTTGTCTTTGTGCTTGTCTGTCTTTATGTGTATGTCTGTATGTACAAGTGTGTCTGTGTCTTTGTGTGTTTTTGTTTGTAGGTGTGTATTTGTGTAATTGATTATGGGTATGTACTTGTGTATAGTTGTGATGACAGTAGTAATAGTATGGATTGTCTGTACTTCTGTGTCTGTATGTACAAGTGTGACCGTCTTTGTGTATTTGTTTATGGCTGTGTGTGGTTGACTTTGTGCTTGTAGGTCTGTATGTATAAGTGTATCAAGTGTGTATGGGTGTGTCTTTGTTTTTTGTGTACTTATGTGTCTGTATGTACAAGTGTATCAAATGTGTATGTGTTTTGTGTCTGTCTTTGTTGTTGTACGCGTGTCTGTACATGGTTGTATATAGTTGTGATGACAGTAGTAATGCTAGGCGATGGGTGTGTCTGTACTTGAGTATAGTTGTGATGACAGTACTAATCCTAGGCGATGGGTGTGTATGTGTGTGTACTTGGCTGTCTTTGTATTTGTCTTTGAGTGTTCTTGTGTATGGGTGTGTGTGTGTGTGTGTGTGTGTGCACATGTGTATATCTGTTGTTGTGACAGTAGTAATGGTATGGTTTGTCTTTGTGCTTGTCTGTCTTTATGTGTATGTCTGTATGTACAAATGTGTCTGTGTGTGGTTGTCTTTGTGTTTGTAGGTGTGTATTTGTGTAATTGATTATGGGTGTGTACTTGTGTATAGCTGTTGTTGTGAGAGTAGTAATGGTATGGTTGCCTTTGTATCTGTATGTGTGTACGTATGTGTCTGTGTTTCGTTGTCTTTGTATTTGTGTGTATCAAGTATGTACTTGGTTGTCTTTGTGCTTGTCGCTAATATTCGTAGTAGTATTATCACTACTATTGATTCTTCCTCACTTTACCCACCACCATTGCACTATACATACTTTCCCCTACAATTTCCTTACTTGACTACTTGACCACTGCTTGACCTCTGCTTGACCACGTCATCGATCACTTTAATCACTACCATAATCTTAGGCACATCGTCCTCTACAATTTAAGTGGTCACTCGACCACTTGACCACTGCTTGACCACTGCTTGACCACTACTTGACCACTAATTTACCACCCTTTAAGCATCACCATATCGCTACAATCACTTTTCCCCAAAAATTTCCTCACTTGACCACTTGACCACTGCTTGACCACTACTTGACCACTAATTTACCACCCTTTAATCATCACCATCTCATTACAATCACTTTTCCCTAAAATTTCCCTAAAATTTTCCTCACTTACACACCGCTTGACCACTGCTTGACCACTACTTGACCACTACTTGATCATTAATTTACCACTAATTTAATCATCACCATGTCACTACGACCAATTTTCCCTAAAATTTTCCTTACTTGACCACTTGACCACTCCTTGACCACTGATTGACCACTAATTTACCACTCTTTAATCATCACCATCTCATTACAACCACTTTTCCCTAAAATTTCCCTAAAATTTTCCTCACTTACACACTGCTTGACCACTGCTTGACCACTACTTGACCACTAATTTACCACTAATTTAAACATTACCATGTCACTACGACCATTTTCCCCTAAAATTTTCCTTACTTGACCACTTGACCACTCCTTGACCACTGATTGACCACTAATTTACCACTCTTTAATCATCACCATCTCATTACAATCACTTTTCCCTAAAATTTCCTTACTTGACTACTTGACCCTTACTTGACCACTTGACCACTGGTTGACCAGTGTGTAACTGAGAACACCTCTTATTACATTTATGACCACCCCTATATCACTCCTACTTGATCACTAATACCCCTTACCACCATACCCATTATAACTTTATAAGATTTCCTTTGTAATCGGTGAATATACCACCCTTCACTACTATCACACTGTTCAGATGATAGTAACCACCTCTTACTTCGAGTACAACCTCGACCCATCACACCCTTGTCTATCACTACGCATACTAATGTAACCAAAATAACTTTCCCCTCTTCCAGAACCAACTAAACATTTAATTACTTTTTACACCCCACCAGGCAGCGTCAAAAAACCCGTTCCCACGAAAAAATTCCCACCAGGCACGCCGAAAAAAATTCCCACCAGGCACGCCGAAAAAAAATTTCACCCGCCCAAAAAATATTTCCTTCAGCCTCCAGGCTGGAGCCATTTTACCCATATTTCCTTCATAAACACTACTAGGGAGGCTGAAAGTGGGGTCTGGAGTCCCTACCCTACTACTCACGTTTTAGTGTTGATAGGAGTTTTTGTGTAACCAAATAGATAGAGATAGCATTAGAGTTTAGGAAACTAGTGATAGGCAATTCTGTGGCTTTGTGTGTGGTTTTGATAGCGACTGTTATGTACTTGTGAAGAGCCAACGGCAATAAAATGTATCATTTATTTCCTCTCACACGACTTGCAAGTTTCTTGTATGGTGTGGGAGAAGTAATCTGATGATGCCTTACACATAGGTTGTTGACAGGCGAAGATTAATGTGGTGTCAGAAGTGTGGCTTGGACGAAAGTGCCAAGCTAATACACTCATCCACGGCTCTAGACTAAGTTTACAAATAGTGAAGTAGTGAATTTAATTTGTGTCAGTGACGGTTGACGTGTGCAGAACTAGGACAAGTTGCTAACGAAACTGTGCCTATCGTGACGAAATAATGCTTATTTGTGTTTAGTAAAATATTATATACTTAAATCATGTGTTTCTTCAAAGTTGTAAGTATTGATATTATTATTTTCTGTTATTTATTCATGTAATTATTTATTTATTTATGAATAACTATCAAAGATGATTCTTGGCGGAGCGATACACAGCCAGCAACATTATCGATTTTTGCAAGCTAAAAATAGCGCTGCGCCTCTGACGTGTTACGATTGACAAGCAGTTGTTCGACGCCATTGGCATTCAGCATCTGAATGGTTACAAATCGTTAAGCTGCTGCCCGCCTGAATCAGTGCTTTATATTACCTATTATTTGTTTATTTGAATTAGTAATTGAATATATTTATTTATTTAAACAACTTTAATATATTTTTATTTATTTCAAAGCAGTTATTGAATTTTTTTTTCGTACTTTTTCCTGTGTTTACAGTCACGATGGCACTACTTTCGGCTCGGCAAATTAGACTTGGTCTGCACTACACTTGCATAGATTAAACTAGGTTAGTGACGAAAGGCATAAACAGTTAGAACGAAGACAGGACATTGACAATTTAAAATTAAGTAAACTATATTCTGTTTTGTTCGTGGGCATGTCATTGTGAATGTTTCAAATTGTCGAATAATATGTCGTTTGCTATTTGTTAATTGTTGCTGCTCTGTAAACCAGGGTGAACAACAGCTGATTAGAAGATTGGCGTGTATGCCGAAGTGCCAAACAGGTGACCTAGATAGAAAACTCGTGGCGATACCGAAGCGCCAAACAAGGTGACCTGTGTTACCGGAGTGTGTTCCTTGTTCTCGGGAACATTAAGTTGAGTATACTCAATATATTTGGCATGCAATGTGATTAATAGTGCATCTCTTTTTCAGCTTGTGATGCATTAGCATACTTTTGTGCTCTGTTTTTTTCAGGACTAAATTTTTCAGGGTATACACAAAGAGTACAATTTGCAGTGCTCATATATTAAGAAACATAACATATCAAAGAAAAATAAGTGAATAAAGAGTTCAGTGTAGGCCAACGCTAGCTATTTACCTAACATCATGGCTACTTTAGCTGACTTCGTAAAAGTAGGCAAAGAAATGCAATACACAGGTAAAGAGCTAGAAGAATATGCTGATAAGAAATTTAAAGAAGCAAAAGATGCAGAAAGAGACGAACGCGCTCGAGAAAGAGAGCATCAAAAAGATATGGCACAACTAGATAAGGAAATTAAGCTAAAACAGTTAGAACAAGATAAAGAAATTAAACAAAGAGAATTAGACCTAAAGCAAAGAGAGATAGATGAAATGGCAAGAGTTAAGGAAAAACAAATACAAGTAGAATCAGAAACACAGTTAAAGATGAAAGGTATGGATGTAGACTCACACGCAGAGATCTCTGCCACTAAACTAAAAAGTCAACAAGAAGAAAATAAGTTCAACAAATACAAAAATATTATCAAACCATATTGTAAAGAAGATTCAATATCAGCCTGGACAGAAAATGTCGAGTATCAGTTTAAATATCACCAAGTTCCAATAGAAATGTGGGCTATGATTTATATGAAGAACCTAAGTGGTGAGCCCCTTAAAGTGATAGAAGCTATACCAACTGATCTTAGATCTAACTATCAATACATCCATGATAGGATAATGCAACACTTTTTACTTGATGCCCCTGGGTATCAGGTTCAGTTCTCAAATTTAAAACCTAAACCTAGTGAGACTTTCATTGATTACGTCTCAAATGTTCAGAGTGTACTAAATAGGTGGCTTAAAGCAGCTAACATAGGAAAAGACTTTGATAGACTTAAAAATTTAATAGCCATGGATAAAGTCATATCCACTATACCATCTCCTTTTGCTAAATTTCTACAGCAGTCAGACATTGAGAACATAGAGCAGTTCGAAAAGAAAGGGTCTGCATATTTTTCTTCTAACAGAGATATTTTTAAGACCTCAAACGACTCTGAAGTAGTTTCTTTTGTGGAAGACCAACCTAAAAACTATTAGAGTAAGAGAAAACCCTTTCAGAAAGTCGACAAGAAAGATAGGAATGTGTCAAAATGTATTTACTGTCAACTTTTGCATGACACTTATTCTATGTGTGACAAATCGCGAAATTATCCGGCGCATCTTGAAAATGTTATCAAGAAGCAACAAAACAAAAGATCTGCATACAGGCGTGCAATCAAATGCTTCTTTTGTTCCAGCTACGGCCATTTTTCAAATAAGTGCCTGGGCCGCAAACGTATGAAAGCCAACAATGCTATTTTGATTGATACATCTTCTGATAGTGGTAGTGAGACTGAGTGTGAGATTGAAAATGTATTACCTTTCAAGCAATCTGAAGATGTGTGTTGTGTGAACGATGTATTAAGTTTTGACAATTGTGTCCAATGTCACCAATTTCATGCAGACGGAAAATTAGAATGTGGGCATTTTGTAACATCCTCCGTAGAGAATGCAAATGCAGTTATAGCCTCCAGAGGCAATCTATTGTTTCACTCTGCAATGGTCAATGATAAGCCATGCCGATGTTTGCTTGACAGTGGGAGCTCTATTATTGGTGTGAAAAAGGAACTTGTTAATCCAAAGGATTATACTGGTGACTCTGTAAAATGCCGGACTTTTTCTGGTAATATAGAAACCTATCCTCTGGCAAGAGCCCATATAAACACCCCGTTCGTTTCTGGTACCTTTACTTGTGCAATACTAGACAACCCTTGTGCTGAGTTAATTCTTGGGTGTCTGCCCCAGCTAAAGCACTGTACAGATGAAGAAATATCTGTCTGGGAGGAGAAGAATGGTTTCACTCCAGTAAACAGTGCAGATGTCCTCGGACATCACAGTCCTAACAAAGGTACTAGACCCATAACACTTGAAACTGGTCAATACATAATGGTGCTACTACCAGACAAGCATAATAAAAGGTTAACTTCATGGCAAGGACCTTTCAAGGTGATACAACAACTTTCAGATGTTGACTATGAAATATCAATAAACGGACACTTAAAGATATTCCATGTCAACATGCTGAAACCTTACTTTTCACGACAACAGACAGAAGTAGAGACAGACGAACAAAGTGCACCCACATCTAGTGATCAGACGACAGACATACACAACGCAACTACACTAGTTAGCGAGACTGGCATATCCGACGATATCCATACATCTAGCGAGAATACAGAATACGCACTTAGCACCACCACCGTACTGAATCAGGTAGACGACGACGGAATGGAACTACCCGTTCCTATTGTGGACAAGACTGCCACATTAGATAGCATACAGATAGAACAGGGACTAACAGACAGTCAACAACGACAATTAGTAGAATTAGTGACGGAATACAAAGACATATTTTCTGACATTCCAGGTAGGACGGACAGAATCGAACACTCCATTCTTCTTTCGGACTCTAAGCCTATTAAATGCAGGCCGTACTCAATCCCACTTAGCTATAGGGAAAATCTAAATAAGGAAATTCTTAATTTAGAAGCTATTGGGATCATCCAGAAATCCACTTCTGAGTACTCTTTTCCAATCGTCCTAGTTAAGAAAAAATACTCCACAATTCGTCTGTGTGTGGACTATCGAAAACTCAACAACGTCACTAAGATCGACGCAGAGCCAATTCCTTCCTGCGAAGATCTTATTCTTGACATGTCCACCTCCAAAATCTTTTCTAAACTAGATCTTACTAAGGGATATTGGCAAGTCCCTATGAAGTCTCAATCCATCCATCTTACTGCTTTTTCAACACCTTTAGGACTATACGAGTGGCGTTTTCTTCCTTTCGGACTTCGAAATGCTCCTGCCACTTTCGTACGCTTAACTAGAGATCTACTTCATGGAGTGACGAATACAGTGACCTATATAGATGATATATGTGTCCATACTGATGACTGGACAACACACTTACTGAAACTAAGACATGTCTTTGATAGGTTGCGACTCTTCGGGCTCACTGTCAAACCGAGCAAAGTTGAATTGGGCCTAAAAGAAATTGACTTTTTGGGTCATGTAATTTCACAAGGTCAACTTAAGACTGACAATAGAATTATTACAAAAATTATGAACCTGACCATGCCTACCACAAAGAAGCAGGTCAGAAGCCTTTTGGGACTAGTACATTACTATAGCAAATTCATACCAAATTTAGCGGAAATTACAAGTGTATTTTCCAATGTTTTAAAAGCATCTGTAAAATTAGATGTCAAAGATGCATTATTAATTTCCGCATTGTCAAAATTGAAAATCCTGTTTAGTAATGTACCAATCCTCCGCTTGCCTAATCCTAGGCTCGTTTATTATCTTAGGACAGATGCCAGCAGAATCTCCATCGCTGCAGTATTAGGCCAATTTTATGATGGCATCTTCCACCCGATTTGCTACGTGAGCCGTAAGATCACACCAGCTGAGTCCAGATATTCCATATCAGAGTTGGAAGCACTAAGCGTCATCTATGCGGTGAGGAAGCTCCATCGATTTCTGGCGGGTGTTCACTTCATTGTCCAGACCGACAACTCCCCAATCACGGTCATACAGAGTGGTGTGCATCGGAATGACCGTATATACAGGTGGTCGCTTATACTCCAAAACTACACCTTTAGTATAGAGCATATTAAGGGTAAGGACAACATCCTGGCTGATACCCTTAGTCGACCATCTGAGGTAGAAATACCACAGATTCCACATAAGAGTGTAGAGTAATAGATGTTAACGTAGTACAGTAAAATATTCTATGTGAAATATGTTACAAATACATAGGCATTATGTGCTGAACTAGGTACTAAGAACATTGAAGTACTATGTGTCCGTAGACATCAAACTAAGAACTATGCTCTGAGAACAAATATATCACCTTGTGAACGAGGACAGCTCATTACTTGCTAAGCTCCATATGTGTTCCAGTGAATCATTTGTGTTAAGCAGAGAAAAACAGTGTCAGAACATTACATAAATACAGACAAGAAAACTGTGGTCTACGACACAAGCGAACTCTACAGGTGCAATACCCATAAGACACAAGTGTGACTGTGTAATGTATTTAACTCTTTCACTACCAAACAAAAACTGGGCTGTGACCAAACAGACATTTATGGCAGAAAATTGGAACTAGGGGTGTGTTACAATAATGCTTTTAAAATGGTTAAGGTGGTAGAAGACCTATTGTATTACATATCAAATTAAAGAGGATTGCACAAGGAACATGACAGTGTTAATAATTAATTGATAGGTTACAAATATTATGACAATAATGAGAGGTTTAATAATAACAAATGAAATTAAAGAGGTAAAAATTATTTAAAAAACTGCACATATAAGGTGTTTTCTACACTCCTATACTGCTAATCATGTTTAATTTACTGAATAATCAAACAAACACCACTTGTCTTCAAGAATATAAACAGTATTGCGCATTAAAGTAACCCAAAAAGAAGTTTTGGTGCATATTCTGAACCATGTATTTTTCACAAATAATGACAAAAAATAATGGCTGAAATCTTGAAGGTGGGGTCTGTCACAGTAAAGTTATGAAAATGGTTACAATTGTAGCAGAAATGTTGTATTATATATCAAAATAAAGGGGATTGCACAAGGAATATGTTGGTAGGAGAATGTTTGCTTTAGGTTGTAAATAAAATAAAAATAATAATATAATTTGTAAAATAATTGGACAAAAGTAGGTAAAAATAATGTAAACATTGCATTTAGAATGTGTTTTCTACACTCCTATACTGCTAATCATGTTTAATTTACTGAATAATCAAACAAACACCACTTGTCTTCAAGAATATAAACAGTATTGCTCATTTAAATCACCCAAAAGGAAGTTTTGGTGCATATTCTGAACCATGTCTTTTTCACACAAATGAAAAAAACTAATGGCCGAAATCTGGAAATTGGTGTATGTCGCAATAATGTTATGAAAATGGTTAACATTGTAGCAGAAATGTTGTATTATATATCAAAATAAAGGAGATAGCACAAGGAATATGTTGGTAGGAGAATTTTTGCTGTATGTTGTAAATAAAATACAAATAATAATATAACTTCTAAAATAATTTGTTAAAAAGAGGTAAAAATAATGTAAACATTGTACTTACCGAGGGGGCGTTGTTATCCAATATCCTGATCACTGCTAATCCAATTGAATTTACTGAACAAACAACACTATTCTAAACTATAAACACCATTGCTTCCAATCAACCATCCGAAAAGAAGTTTCGCCGCAGATTCTGAATCATGTATTTTTTTTTTGTCAGAAAAAAATTAGGACAACACTTGGCAGATTTACATTTAATTGTCATGTCTGTTTGTTTTTATTTACTATATGTGGCAGTCTATTTGTGATAGGCTGCAACGCAAACTTTGGCGCACAAGTCTGGTCTATTAGTGCAGCCGGAGCAAACAAAATATGATATGTGTCGTTTAGTTCGAGTGCTGCAAAAACACAGTCTCTATTGACACCGACAAATTCTATTAAATGCTTGGCTCATGTAAATCTTTCGGCATAATTTCCTGCAACAGACTGAAATTCTTCGGCAGGCAGAGTGTCAAACTTTCAGGAATACTCTGAGCTACTTCGCGATGTGCACTTTCCTTTACTTGAAATCCTTCTATAACAATTTTTTTTCCTCCTTTCTCTGTTTGCCATATGGAATGTAGGATGTGAGCATTGATCTGTGCAATTTCAAAGATCTAGTAGTAGATATTCTTCCACCACGTAATGGTTTTCCTATCATGGATATTATAATATCCAACCATTTGGTCCATTCTGTCGCAGCCATTCATCGCCGTGTTATTTTCATGGAGACCATCTTCAGCTTGCTTTGCGGTTTTCGCAATCCGCTCTCAACAGTTCTAACTACAGACTTGGTAGAGACAACAATGCATGGTTTTTTTAGCTTTGTTTAGCCCTTCCACCAAATAATCATATCATCAATGGACACATTTTCAAATGGGTAAAATGCTTCCTGGATATTCTTCAGAGTCAACAAGAGGATAAATTTTTTTTTTTTTGGGGTACCCTCAGGTTGACATACATGAAACATGGTGTGATAAATATATTATAATTTTCTAATTGATTACTGGGAAACGTAGTGGCAGTGCCACATACCAAGGAGTATATAAATGTGCACTTGTACACCGGTAGTCTTTGATACATGGTCTTGGATCAAGTCCCATAGCAATAATGACAGACGTAAACTTCAGCCATTCGTGCTTCATTGTCAAACACTCAGCTGTTGACGAACATTCACTGGTTTTTCTTTATCACCACGTGCTAAAACTTTAGACACAACTAAAACTACTTTCTAAATATTCACATTCACATATTATTATAAACAATAATCTAGCTTGATCTCTAGTCATACTACGTGGACGCAAACTGGTGGGCGTTTCCATTGTGAAAAACCAAAACAAACAAATTAACACTACCTTAAAACTAAAAATTCACAAGAATCCAAAATTAGAAAAAGATTGACCGCTCAAAGATGGCGTAGAGATCTTTCGGCTGTACTACTTTTTAGTTTACTGTAACTTAAAATTCCGAAACGGAGCAGAAATATGTGAAATAAACCACTGATCATTTTGTGGGACGAAAAGGGCGGACTGCCATTACAGCAAATCCATTCTGTCCACAGATGGGCGCACGGTAGCGAAAGAGTTAATATACCCAGGACAATTGTATAGATAGTATGCCAATGAAAGCATTTTCTGAACATTAAAGGCAACGACTAACCTGAGGTATTTAAATACCATGTATATAAATACTCATTGTGATATGTATTATAACGTTTTAATATTGTAACAAATTATAGGTAGATTAGATTATCTTAATTTATATTTAGATTTAGACAAGATAATAGTTTACATTTTTTTTTTGGTTTAGATAGATTATTAATTTACCCACTTATTTAGCTTAAAAGTAGATTAGCATAGTAATTTAAACATAACAACAACTAAGTAGAAACTAGAATAATAAATTTAGATAGTAATAGTACCATTTACTTTATTACATTTCACTTTGTTTCATTTCATTTCAGTTCATTCCATCTTAATGATCCAATCCATTTAGCAAACGTTATCATTTAGTAGTATGATTAGTTTACACCATAATAGGATAAAAATATTAGACAATTAAACATACATCATTTACACCATTTAGATAAGAATGTCATTCATATATTTTATTTTTTTTTTGCATCTAAAAACATTAGTTATAATTTGATTACATTTTAGATTACCCATTTCAGAAAGGTACATAACTCATCTCACATCAATACCATTTTAAATAATTAGATTACATCCCTTAAATTAGATAAATATTAAGATTAATGTAAGCATATCTTAGGATTAATGTGGCAATATAAATTAAAATAGTTAACACATTAAATACACATTTATAGAAGTAGTATTAGTATGTCAGTATTTAGAATATTATTACAGTAAAATATAGTTAGTCATAATACCAGGGTATAAACCATCAACCCTTACTCTTACATGTAAATATGTTGTATATACATGACTCGTGCAGCGATTTACGCACAGTCATTGAGCTCAACTTTTTGCAAATTGAGCCAAACTTGTACAGTGTCACTCCAAGGTCTTTAAATAATTGGGAGGGTGAAAAATGTGTGACAGAAGTGTGAAAGTGAAAGATGTGTGACAGAAGTGTGAAAGTGAAAAAGGTGTGACAGAAATGTGAAAGTGAGAGCGAATGTAAATTATACAAGAGAGAGTGAGATCGGTCAGCGGATTTTTCTGCCGCTCAACGCGACTTTTTATTTTTTGTCTGCGTCAAATGTGTGCTTTCTTTGTTGAAAGTGTGCTGCGATGAATGTGTTGTGTGTAGTTTAATTTAGATCTTAGAAAAAGTATTTTAAGTCCCATAAGACGGAAAGGTAGTCACTAATTAGTGTGATACACTTCTTTGTGGCCTCATTCCACCGAATTATGGCACTTGAAAACTAACTTACATACACATGATAGGTAGATACACATGTTAGAGGTTAGAATATACTATTAATTACATCCAAACACGCAAACAACCAGAAAAACAAACATATAAATTGCATACACCTTTTGTAGATCAAAGGGAGATAACTCCGGGTCAGGGAACATAATAGACAACGAAACACTAACTTAACAGTGAAAGATAACTTTACACGCGAAAGCGAGATAGGTAAAGCCTGTCGCACACAGCTTGTGTAATGGTTGTTTAATATAATATGGGGGACATGAAGCAATTCATGTGTTGACCCTAAGAAAGTCAACTTTGTATGGGTAGTAAGTTAATTTACTATGGGAGGGCAGGTCTAATAAGACAACGGTCCGGTTCAGACATACCTCTAATTAATATAATATTGCAATTGAGAATAGGGCTCACGCCAACCAGACAAGTTTGTGGCGATTGCCAGTAGCCAAGTAAAGTGATACTACATTGTGACATTAGTCAGTAGAAGTCTATGGAGTTACCCAAAGCCAGGTTATCTACAGTCTTTGACAAAAATTAGAGACACTAATTTTTTAGAAACCCCTTGCGTCACAACCAATGAGTCAAAGTTGATGACGCAACACAGGAGGGGAGGGTGTGTGTCAAAGACTGAAAGATAAAGGCCGGAGGTCTTCTCAAGATAGAAGACCACCGGGAAGAGTGGTCAACCTCAAATAGATGAGAGGTGATACAGTGCCCCGATATCAGGGCAGGGTAGGTGATAGAATGGGGGACTATTAACTAGTTCTCTCATGAGACACGGAGACGTTGACCAGATGGTTAGCACTCTGGTCACGACAGAATCACGCCTGCGTGACAGCCACTCTTGCCACTGAACAGAAGACAGCTAACGTAAGCGTGCCAGGTACCACGGCACGCAAAAAGCCGAAGGACACCTCAAGGTCCTTCCGCGTGCTGTGTAGGCACGGGAGTAAGAAAGTCAGACTGGGGACTGACTTTGTAGCGAGCACCACGTTTTAGTGTTGATAGGAGTTTTTGTGTAACCAAATAGATAGAGATAGCATTAGAGTTTAGGAAACTAGTGATAGGCAATTCTGTGGCTTTGTGTGTGGTTTGATAGCGACTGTTATGTACTTGTGAAGAGCCAACGGCAATAAAATGTATCATTTATTTCCTCTCACACGACTTGCAAGTTTCTTGTATGGTGTGGGAGAAGTAATCTGATGATGCCTTACACATAGGTTGTTGACAATATATATGCATGCACAGAAAGGGACCCGTAACTAAACAACCAATGATACTAACGCCAAGAACAATGGAGTACCATAAAATTACCACCTAGGTTAACGACAGAATGCATCCATATACATACTATTTAATGTCAATACTTGAGAGAGGGAGAGAGAGAGAATGAGAGAGGGAGAGAGAAGAGAGAGAGAGAGAGAGCGAGAGAAGAGCGAGAGAGAGAGAGAGAGAGAGAGAGAGAGAGAGAGATCATTCAGTCATATTTACTACAGTCCACATCGTGCATGACTTCCTTATTTACTCCATCTCATTCAGCCATGTTTACTGTCTATCGTTTTTAGAACGTCGCAGTCAGCCCCAGCATTTTTGACTGGTTTTGATTTCTTGGCAAGTTTACGTTCATTAGGTTGCCATAACTTTTTGAATGACCGGCACTCATACCATTATATAAAAACCAACTCAAGGCGTTCTGCTTCCAAATCGCCCGCAGCTATGTTTCGAACGTGGTATGCGGGTTTGCGAATTATGCCCTCAACCCCTACAACACAACGACAGCTGTCTCCGTTAGTTGTAAAATGGCGTTCTACTTTCTCTAGCCACTTCCACGCATTCATTACTAGTCAGTCTGGCAGTCCAAATTCTTAGCAAAATTCGTCCCAGAATCCACATCTCCGCTCTCTCCAAACTCCTCTTTATTTATTCGCTCACAATTCAAACGTCTTCCCCCCCCCCCCCCCCCCCATTTTCGATGCGGACTGTTGTGTTGGCAATCTGACAGCGGCCTTATACTTGCCTGTGCGTGCTGCTGGTTTGTCGGTACTGCTGTGTGTTCCACTGTTCACATCTCTGTTGCGCATGTTCCATCTGATATTAGTTTATACATAGATATTTTTATTTTTACTCACACCTCGCCGTCTAGACAGGCGACAGTTTGTGATATTGTGCTTCAACACCAACATTAAAAAAAATAATAATAATGATTACATCTCCATAGCACAAAGCCTGGGCTGAATTTAGAGACCATGTGTTGCCCATGCAGAATGATCCCTCTCTCGGCCTGCTAGTTTACTCCAGAGGAAAGGTAGCACAAATACGTCTGGAACAAGACAAGCTGCAGTAGCTGCCTCACCAGCAAAGCAGTTCTCTAACTCCGCCTGTCAAAGCTTCGATCCTAGACCAGTTGCCGACCAATGCTTAGAGCGCAGTCTGCCTTGCTGCGACATTTAATCTTTAAGCTGCATTTCTTATACCAGGATAAGGCTTGTATCCTCCCTCAGCCCGAAGCCGTTTGCACAATGTGGGGTGTCGGGTTTGGTAAGCGCCGCCCAACATTCGGCGCTAACAGAAGCAGGTTGTGCTGTCTACTGTCATACGGTAGCTCAGTCATATCAATCATATTTTTTATGTAATAACTTGGTTAAGCATGCCCCATTCTATTGTAACATAATCCTTTCTGCTTTATCTCTTTGATATAATAGTTGATTCTGTTTTCTAAAGTGATTTAGTGCCAAACAAAAGTAGGTCTGGGTCAGCCTTGGTACACAATCAAATAAACAAGTATTATAATGTAAATTTCCTTTCACTGAACTTTGAAATTGCGGAAGATACCAAGAAACAAAACATATAACACGATAACCGCAGTATTGACGATATACCGTCCTTCTGTCGAAATGGGAGGTGGCATTTGGCGATATACGGGAGGCGTTCAGAAAGTAAACACCACATAGTTTGTCTCAGCTAATCTTATATATAAAAGGCGATCTTCGTCCGTATTTATGTATCTATGTATCTATGTATGTCCTTTATACGTTCGCGAACGGCCCATCCGATTGAGATGAAATTTTCTACACGCCTTCCTTTCAATCCAGAGCTGCCAACTGTGATATTTTGTTAGTGTGAAATCGCCTGCTTACTCAGTATTATTTCATTTTTCATTTTTCATCATAATTTCATATATCTCAGGGGACCTAACTCTGTAAAAGTTATTTCAAGGGGCATAACTTTTCTGTATAACTTATAGTCATATTGTGGCATCGTTTTCAAAAATTTATAAACTCTTTGTCCATAGTTATGTACCGGCATATGAGTTATAATAAATAATGATACAATCTGTAAGGCATTTTTAAAGTTTTCATAAAAATTATGCACAATGCATAACATTGTAACTCATCTTTTTTTGCTTAAGAAGTTACTGTAGTCATGCAGGTGATTAGAAAGAGTTTTCATTAAAAAACGTTCTTTTAAGTTACTTTTTTTGTTGTATGAATTTAATGAAGCCGGACAGGGTCAGGCAGACAGATAGACAGACAGATAGACAGTCGGGAACAGGAACTTATATGACTACTTATATAAATTAAATGAGATGCTTCACACCAGGAGCTGGGCGATGCCGGGCGGGTCAGACAGACAGACAGACAGACAGACAGACAGACAGATAGTCGGTAACGGGAACGGGAACTTATATGACTACTTATATGAATTAAATGAGATGCTTCCCACCAGGGACTGGGCGAAGCCGGGCAGGGTCAGCTAGTCTTATATATAAAAGGCAATCTCCGTCCGTATGTCTGTATGTCTGTATGTCCTTTATGCGTTCGCGAACGGCCCATCCGATTGAGATGAAATTTTCTACACGTCTTCCTCTTATTCCCGCGCAGCCAACTGTGATATTTTTTTTAGTGTGAAATCGGCTCCTTACTTAATATTATTTAATTTTTCATTTTACATTATAATTTATATACAGCGAGGGGACTTAACTCTGTAAAAGTTATTTCAAGGGGCATAACTTTTAATAACTTTTCTGTATATCCTATAGTCATATTGTTGCATCGTTTTCAAAGATTTATAAACTCTTTGTCTATAGTTATGTACCGGCATATGAGTTATAATAAATAATGATACAATCTTTAAGGCATTTTCAAAGTTTTCATAAAAATAATGCACAATGCATAACATTGTAACTCATCTTTTTATGCTTAAGAAGTTATCTACAGTCATGCAGGTGATTAGAAACAGTTTTCATTAAAAATAATGGATGGTGTGTGGAAGGACATTCTTTTAAGTTACTTTTTTTTGTTGTATGAATTTAATGAGACGTTACCCGCCAGGAGCTGGACGAAGCCACGCCGGGTCAGATAGATAGACAGACCCACCTTTTCGCTGCAGTTATCTACAGGCATATGCGTTAAAATCCTCCTCCTCCTCTCCCCTCCTCCTCCTCTCCCCTCCTCCTCCTCCTACCCTCTTCCTCTTCCCCTCCCCCTCCTCCCTCTCCCTCCTCCATCCTCCTCCTCCCTCTTTCTCCTCATCCTCCCTCTTTCTCCTCCTCCTCCCTCCTCCTCCCTCTTCTTCCTCCTCCTTCCTCCTCCTAGTCCCTCCTCCTCCCTCTTCCTCCTACCTCCTCGCCCTCCTCCTTCCTCCTAATCACTCCTCTTCCTTCCTCCTCCCTTCTCCTCCTCTCTCCTCCCACTCCCTCCTCCTCCCTCCTCCTCCTACGTCCTCCCCCTCATCCCTCCTCCACCCTCCTCCCCCTTCTCCTCCCTCTTCCTTCCTCCTCCTCCTCCCCTCCTCCTCCCTCCTCCTCCCTCTCCTCCTCCCTCCTCCTCCTCCCTCCTCCTCCCTCCTCATCCTCTCTCCTTCTCCTCCCTCTTCCTTCTCCCTCCTCCTTCTCCCTCTACCTCCCCCCTCCTCCTCCCTCCTCCTTCTCCCTCTGCCTCCTCCTCCCTCCTCCTCTCTCCTCCTCCTTCTCCTCCATCTCCTTCCTCCTCCCTCCTCCTCCTCCCTCCTCCTCCCCCTCCTCCTCCTGCGTTCTCCTCCTCCTTCCTTCTCCCTCCTCCTCCCTCTTCCTCCTCCCTCCTCCTCCCTCTTCCTCCTCCTCCCTACTCCTCCTCCCCCTCCTCCTCCCCTCCTCCTCCCTCCTCCCTTCTCATCCTCCTCCTTCCTCCTCCCTCCTCCTCCCTCCTCCTCCTAATCCCTCCTCCTCCCTCCTATTCCTTCCTACTCCTCCTACTCCTCCCTCCTCCCTCCTCTTCCCTCCTCCTCTCTCCGCCTATCTCTTCCTCCCTCCTCCTCCCTCCTCCACCTCCCTCTTCCTCCTCCCAGCTCCTACTCCTCCTTTTTCTGTTTCTTCTGCTGCTGCTGCCGCCGCTCCATTTACCCAAGTTAATTGTTGGGGAAGATGTAAAGATCTTTCAAGTGCTCTTTCTAATGCTTTTTCTAAGTTGGTCTTCTTTTATCTAAGGTTGTTCTAACTGCAACCAATAAATGATTATACAGACAGGCAGACAGACAGACAGACAGACAGACAGACAGACAGACAGACAGACAGACAGACAGACAGACAGACAGACAGACAGATAGACAGACAGACAGACAGACAGACAGATAGTCGGTAACGGGAACGAGAACTTATATGACTACTTATATGAATTAAATGAGATGCTGCCCACCAGGGACTGGGCGAAGCCGGGCCGTGTCAGCTAGTAATGTCATAAACATGAAACTTTGCACACTTCAAATATGGCGTGTGTTGATTGTGTGCACCAAATTACAACCCACCCGGCCAAATAATTTTACTGCCCTAAACCGTTAAAATTCCGTGGCTAAGAGCGCGATTCGTGAGCCCGCTTGCCTGCGTTGGAATCACAGCTGTGACCGATTTGGCAACAGACCGTATCGCGCTGGGTCTAAACGTGTTGGTATGAGAGCCGGTCGTTCAGAAAGCAATACCAAACTACTGAACGTAATCTTGTCAAGACACCAACAACAGCAGTAAAAGGCTGGTGTTGACAGCGATGTCCTGTAAATAGGATATGCAAAAAAAAAAAGAAGAAAAGAATAGAAAAAAAAACAAAAAACGTTGAAATGGAGCGGGTTAGCAACTTGCGTTATAAACAGCGAATTGTGGTAGAATTTCTCATTGCAGAGAAGGAAACTGTTGTGAACATTCACAAGCATTGTCTATGTGCTGTGTATGGAAGTTTTGCAGTCAACAGGAGTACAGTCAGTCGCTGGGTTCAGAGAATCACAGAATCAGGAAGTAGAGATACAGAGCTGGCTGATCGGTCACTCTGTGGACGTCCTGACACAGCCACCAGCGCAGAAATGTGGAAATGTGGTGAGGGAATTATTCTTACTGATAAGTGAATCACTGCTCAACAACTGGCCTTACAGTTGTCAGTCAGCAAAGATAGTGCAAATTCAGTTACAAGAACTCTTGGACTTTCAAAGTTTTGAGCAAGATGAGTTCCTCGAAGTCTCCTTCACGATAATGCTCGCCCTCACACACGTCTGGCAACACGGGAACCAATCACCAAACTGGGTTGGACTGTACTACCCCATCCACCTTATAGTCCTGATTTGGCACCATCTGATGTTCACCTGTTTGGTCCGCTTACAGATGCATTGCGTGGGACAAGGTTTGAAGATGATGAAGGAGTGGTTCATGTAGCGAAGAAATGGCTACATGATCAAAACAAAATAAGGTACGGGCAAGGAACACATACATTTGTTTCGCGTGGGCATAAAGCCGAACAAGTTTATGGGGATTATGTGGAATAATCTGTGGCTGAAGGGCTTGCGAACGCGGTTTGTGAGCCCGTATACCCGGGTTCGAAACACGGCGGTGCTGGTTTTTTCGAAAAAGGTATAGAGGCCGGTCGTTCAGAAAGCAATGGCAAACTACTGAACGTAACACTTGCCTAGTACATCAACAGCAGCTGAAAATGCTGGTGTTCATTGCAACGTCCCGTAAGGGATACGCAACAAATTTTTTTTTTAAATTACTTGACATATCCAAGTACATTGTGTATAAATTTAATGCGTTTTTAATAAACAGCTCCTGAAAAAAAAATCGTCGTAGTGCATTACTTTCTGAACGCCCTTCGTATTATTCTTTGCCACTGATTCAGTTAATATTAAAGAAAAAAAAATCACGTCCATGCACTCTCTATGACCTCAATGTTCAGCAGTTTTTATCCTAGCGTTTTCTGAATTCGTTTTATGTATAAATTTTCTAACGTGAAAATTTCAACAAGTGTATCAACGAGATGAGACCAATAGGTGAAAAGACGCAAACAATCAGATATGATGTTGTGAACATCACACTGACGCAACTGTGGCATAACGCTAACCACCATTATTCATTTACCAACACCTGCCGCAAAAAGAGGAAACAACATTAAAAGAAATTGACTTCACAACCGCAAACGGAGACTAGGACTTAAAACTTAACATCGAAACTGGAACTGAATAAGTGACAGATGACGTGGATTCTTAGAAAGATTTCATCAGACGAAGCTCGGAAAACCATTGGACGGGACAGACACGTGACACGGCTTTCGCGCCAACGCCGGTATAGATTATGATAAGCAGCGCCCTCCTGCGAAAACATGCCTGGCGAACAGACATCAGAAATTGTGTGACCAAATTTTCAAATAGAGGAGGCAGAATGTCTGAATTTCGGGTGAGCTTGTTAGTCCCGAGATTAGACTAAGAACCCGATGTATCAGGTATCAAGTAATGGTAAACCGTGTTTGTAATGTCAATTGAAATGTATTATTATTAATTAAAACCTCTGAAATATAAAAATGCTCGACTGTAGATTCTAACGACGCAGAGCCGTTCCCGGGCAAAATGACTCTCCAATACTCTCTTCGATTGCAATCTCTGATATTCTTAGAGATAATTATTAACTTTAAGAAGTGCATTATACTACTACATTCTATTCTAAACAACTGTGAGGAGTGATGATTCTAAAGCAATCTTGTGCATTTCACCAGAAACACTGATAAAAGATGCTATCACTACCTACAGCTGAAATGACAGTTCGTGTACTAGAATAAGTGCCTTGTTCTAAAACAGACTTATCTATGCCTATTTACAATCTAGAAAGCTGAAAGAGAAATCAATCTTTCCTTTCTCCTTCATCTATTGAATCAATAGGGTTTGACGGAATAAATATTTATATTTATGTCAAATTTTAATTAGATAAGAGCACTTATGAACTGCATTGCATCAGAATAGTTGTGCTTCGTGGAACTCCATCACACGAAGTGAACTTAACTCATTACTCAACATAACTTAAAACACAACACCACTCAACACCACTCATCACCACACAACACACCACTCACAACAACAACAGATAATGGGAGAGAGTTATTAGACACAAGAAGAAGAAGAAGTTAATTGGGAAAACACAGAGAATTATTTATACACGCGATAAACACCATTTAGTGGAAGATATGTTCTAAATGTATATCATTTATTTACATGCATCTTGACATATTCTCACTCTTGTCACTGTCTTACTGTACACGTTCACTGACCCCAGGTCAAATGAGAACTTACATACAGCAGGTACCAACTGAGACAAGGCGTACACCGTGTGATAAACTCTGACCACCCCAAATTAACCCAACACTAGCTTAGAGAGAAAAGGAGGGGAGGGGAACTAGTTCCTACTTCAGGAATTTAGATTTCTTCCGACCTACTTCTAGAATATTATATTGGTAGGAATGTACATATATATGTGAATATTCATCAGTGATCTTGGTGGCTACATACCAACAACCACCCAACACATCAGCAAACTAACCACCTAAATCAGACCTGAAAGAGGGAAGCCGAGAGAAAGAGATGAACCACAAGTGAGATGGAGGATGACTTGACCATGAGAAGAGTATGGGGAGGCCTTCAGTGGAGCTATACGGGCATACCTGAAGTGGATCCATCAGTCAATGGACCCTGGCTTAACTAATCTTCCAGTCACCAGGTTACTTTTCTCATTGGTACACACCACACCCAATTTCAGGAAACTGATAGTTAATTGTGGATTCATCACCATCACACTTAATATGTACAACATCAAAATGTTTACTATGTTTCACACTTGTTGACATCTCATGCATTGATGCTTGTTTATTGATGGTCTGTGTGTAAATGGTCCAATGTGCAACTTTTCTATTATCTTGTGTAAATCACAATAGAGATGTATGTACTGGCCAGAAGGCTCAGGATTAACATGAATTGACCTTCTGTTAATTTATCAGTTCAAACCTATCTGTGAGTCAACAACTTCTTTGTACATCATGTTGTCAGAATCTAATGTGATTGATTATGTGTTTGATTGTTTAAAAATAAATTAACTCATAATGACGTACTAAAAATGGGGGAGAGAAGACTCTAGATCTATCAACTGCTCAACATCCATGTTTTCTTCATCTAAATCAGGCTGAGAAAATTCTCCAGACTTTCCTCAGATTTGATAACCAATAAGGGGGCTCCAGAGCTATCAGAATCATTGGAGAAGGGGCAGATTCCCAGTTAGTAATTACCATTCTCACCAGGGCCATAATCTATATCTCCTAGACATACTTAATAGAACGAGGCCTGCAGATAACTCAAGGTTCATATTCTGGGGTTATTGAAGATAGAAGAGGATGGGGCTCTACTTCTTTTGTTAGAGATGGGGCATGCACTACAGTGATCTCCCACTCCCTTCAAACATATATGACAGCAACTACGCAACAAAAAATACAAGTCAAAATCCTGAATTGATAGCAACACTTCACGCCTCGGGTGGTAGCAGATCTGCAATTTAAATGTGAAATCTATTAACTGCATCATTAATCTCTATAATACATGTACAAATAGCCTACGCAGGGATCCCATAGAGACAGCGAAAACAGACGCTATACATTGTAACGCAGCGCAATCTGTGGCTAGGGGTAGCGAACGCCCTTTGCATTCCCGCACATTGAGTTCAAAACACCTTCAGGCGATTTCAAAACTGACCCGAGTGTGTTGATTTTGAACAATGGTATGAGCGTCGGTCGTTCAGAAAGCAATGGCAAACTACAGAACTTAAACTTTCCTATTACAGTGACATGCTAGTGGTTGGTTGGTTGGTTTAAAAACAAAATTTCCAAATTCGGCCTCGTTCAACCTGCTTCTTTCAGCTGCGGTTATTGTTGCGGTCCACGGTTTTTGTAGGTTCATTCACCCTAATTCTTGTCTTGTGAGTCCTATCTCGGACTGGTTATGTTGGTTTGTGTCTGTGACGTCAGCTGGGGGATCGGTCGGCGGTTATCCTTTGTGCTCGTCTGTTCTTGTGGTATTCTTTGTTGGTGTAGGCTCCTGGCGCGTCTGGCTTGACTGGCTGTAGTCCTTATAAGGACTTTTTAATTTTATTAGGTCTTTTAGTCTCCTTTTATGTGTATTTTCTGTAGGAGCTTTTCGACGTTTCTATTTTCCTTCTTGTACTTTTTTTCATCTTCGAGTATTAGATTCTGCCATTCGAGTTTTTCCTCCGCGGTCAGCCATGGTTTTCTCTTTCCGTCTTCTATGTAGTACGAGTAGTCGGTATCCTCTTCCAAGATTCTAGTTGGGTATTCTACCGGTCTCCTGAGATTTTTTTTTTTTTTGTTTTTGTTTTTTTTGTTTTGGTTTCTTCTTTTCTCTTTCAATCCAGCACCTTTTGAATTCCTCGTGTCTGAGTTTCTCAATCCTTGCCGACTCTCGTAGCTCCTCCAAGGTAGGCCCCCGGGGCCTCTCCGTGTCGTCCTCGGGGTGCTCGTCTCGGTTTTCTTCGGATGTCTGGCGGGATATTGTCGTGGCTGGGCTGCTGGCTTTGTCTAGAGGTTCTGGCTCGTCCTCTTGTTGGATGTCATCTTGCGGTTTCTCTGTGTGCTTTTCTGTTTCTTGTGCTGGTTTGTTTTG
This sequence comes from Cepaea hortensis, assembly GCA_963921405.1. NCBI lineage: Eukaryota > Metazoa > Mollusca > Gastropoda > Stylommatophora > Helicidae > Cepaea > Cepaea hortensis. The sequence continues at coordinate 77,105,250 of OY992895.1, read as the reverse complement.
GGTCGGCTCCCTTTCAGTTGTTAGAATTTCTCTTACCGCTTTGATGTCTCGCAGAATCTCTTTATTTATCTTTGTCATCTGTCTCATATTCTCCACCTCTTGTTTGATGTCCCGCAGGATCTCCTTTATTTCGGCAAGAAGTTTCCCATTATCGCTGGTCGGAGTCGTGGTCAGCAGTGCCTTGACTTGTTTCTTCAACTCGTCTATCTGCTTTTGAAGTTGATGTCTTTCAGCTTGTGCTATACACGTGGCTGTCTCGCCTCTCTGCATTGCTTCCTTGAATGGTGTCTTTGTGATGGTGGCGATCTTTAGGACGTCTCTGTGTCTTTGCAGGTACGGACAGCCCAGGTATCCTGCTCCATGTTTGCCCCGGCAGTTGGCGCACTTTCTTTTGTTGTTGGGTGCTCGGAAGTCGGTGTCTAGCTTGGTCAGCGGACACTCCTTGAAGGCGTGGTGATCGGCGCAGTATCGACAGATTTCCGTCTTACTGCGACACGCTGCTCTGCTGTGACCGGCCCTTTGGCATCTGGAACATTGATTGACTCTTGGGATGAATCTCTCTGGCTGTTGTTGACTCTTGGGATGAATCTCTCTGGCTGTTGTATTTTCTTGCTGATTGATACTGTGGTCGGCATTTCGCTGCCCTCCGACGTTACCACTGTCAAGGTTGTAGTACCTTGGAGTAGGTAAGGAGCCGCTCCGCCTTCAAGAATCTGATGTGAAGATTCTCTTCTCGTAGCTGCTTCAGGATTTCTTCATCTGTCAGCTCCACTTGGATCCGCTTGACAACCCAACGGACTGTTTTTGAATCGGTGTTCCCGGCTCTGGTGTCTTTCTCCTCCTTCTCTGCTGTCTTGGTTCTTGTCTGTGTTGGGCTGTCAATCTTCTCCCTCGTAGTAGCTTCAGTAATAGCTGTAGTATCAGGCTCGTATATGCGGCTAGCAGGTGGGCTCTCCACGTTCTTCTTCTTGTTGTCGGCTCCCACGCTGCACATCTTGGCAACAGCGTGTTTCTTGTTGTTGGACTTTCAACGTGACATTTCTCACATATCAGGCTTCTTGATAGGATAAGGCGACTCGACTTGTTAGCGCTCGCAGTGCGAATGGCGACGACCACATGCTAGTGAACAAATTAAATTCCTAAATACGATGGAAACGCAGGAGACTTTTCTCCAAAAAAACAAAAAAAATATTGTTGCTGCGTAAACAATGGATAGATTACGTGCTCTGACATTCGAAGTCTTGAAACACGAAACATACGCTGTTACTTGGCTTGTTCTTCCCTTAATCTCTGCGGGGCGTCTTCTATGCGAGATTATAACTGTCTCTGCTTATTTACATTTATATTTGGTTCAACGTTTAGTTTAACTGTATATAATACAATATCCGCCTGCATGTAATCCCGCGTACACCCACTATCTTTCCATCGGTTAGGTTGATCTCAGACAACGCGAGGTGACCCAAAGAGAGAATTCTATAAATATGCTTATGTTATCACTTAACTGCCTCTATACCTGGACTATATGTGGCAGCGAGCTAACAGCAAAAGCGCTGTCAAACAAGGGTTGGATGTTAACTCTCGCTGTTTGCTATAGGACGGACAGACTGACCACCTATTTCTCAATGCACTTCGGCCTATACAAATGTAATAGTCTTAATACTGCGCTTACCCCAACGGGGCTGAGTGGTCTCGAGGTATGGTGTCCGCCTCGAGTGCTGGAGGTCCCGGGTTCAGGCCCCGGTGAGGACCAGGATTTATTTTAAAAAATCCACCTGGACATCTAGTAATTTCCCTTGGTCTCTGGGTAGTGAGATCGGACACCCGTGTGTATTGTTGCGCACGTAAAAAAAAATCCCTTGGCAGTTGGAAATCGAAAAAAAGTAGTCCGCTGCCCGGGCAAAATTTCGAGTTAAAAATCTACCCAAAGCATTTCAAGATCCTCGCCGATGCTACGGAGTTCGTGCATTGAGCTGAGTTTCTCCAAACTCAGGTTTGAGTTAGGAGGAAAACGGAGCACTTATGGGTTAAACCGTGTGCCGTGATGTTGATCCAACGACTAAACTAAACTGCGCTTACCCACACCAGGTTCGTTCTACGAGATTGTATTTCCTTTCACGTGAAACCCATTCACATGTGAGCGCGCACACACAGGTAGGAAGCAATGCGCTTAGAGTATGCTTGTAATCTCTCCATGCGCTGATGAGTCCAAGGAGTAGGTGTTAAATGTCTACCATCATTCTAGGAGGCTACTACCGTCTCCCACAGTCTCGCAGCGCACCAAATTTGTCGATCATCATCACGCCGAAAGGCGTGGAAGGACATGGTTCGCCATTTTACACGGTTACCAAAGTCTCGAATCGGGTGTGCGTTCTTGTTCCGACATGTCATGCCACTAAACCATCAAGGTATTTATCCCTTTTGCCCATTTTCCATCAAACTTGCCTCTTTTTTACCCAATTTTCAAGCCCATTTCTCATCATAACATGTCCAAAAAAAAAGTTTTGACTGTCTACGACTTAATTTCTCCAACCAATCGCCGATTTTCATTTGTTCTTGAAGGACTGTCTCATTTGATTTTCTATCCGTCCATGGGATTCTTTGCATTTTTCTCAACAACCACATTTCCACCACCATTAGATGTTTCTCAGCTTGTCTGTTAATTGTCCATATTTCATACGCATTCAACAATATGGGTTATATATAACACTTCAACACTCTTTTTCTCATTGCAATTGACAACTATTTGTTGGTAAGTATGATTTCCATTTTGCAGAAGGCCACCTTTGCCATGGCAATTCTTGATTTATTCCCTGCAAGGCATCTTCCATCAGATGTTATGGCTGCTCCGAGATAGTTATAACGATTCATCTGTTCAAGAATATGTCATATTTCCATTCTCGGGGATGCTACAATGTGGTATTTCTGTCCTCTTGGAGACAACCGTGATCTTTGTTGTCTTACAATTTATTTCCAAACCTAGTTCCTCACTGTGTACACTAAACGCATCCAACAAATGTTGTAGATCCTGCACGTTGTCAGCAATCAATTCTGTCTCGTCCGCATATATTATATTATTTGTAGATACCATTAGCCAAAAAAGCGTCTCTTTCCTAGGATGCCTCGAGGAGAAGGTCAAGCTAACTTGTTGATGCATGCGATGCCTAAACTTGACACAACGGCTCCAGAGGTCAGAATCTGGACCTACATTGACCAAGACTTCCGAGAATCTCGCCGTGCCGCTTCCTATCCACAAATTGGCTTTTCAGACTGTTCAGTGTTCTAAAGATCCACTTAACTCTTCGCAGATCTGAAGATCAAGTACCGATATTGCACGTCCCGCTGTCCTGTGCTTGGAGAGGGGACGGAGAGTCCCGCAACAGAGATTCTGTGGACAAGGTACAACAGTGCCTTTACAACAGTTTCTGGCCGATAGATGCAAATCTTTTTCAGGGCTCAGAGACTTGAGGGCTTTGGAGGTCGACGCAGCAGATTTAAGTGTTAGAGCCCAATCTTTAACAGGTCCTACAAGCAACCAGCCAACGAACTATTCAACAACCTATTCAGTCCATCAACAAAATAACCAGCCAACAAAAACCAACCACCCACCCGGTCAATCAAGCAGACAATTAACCAGTTAGCCAAACAACCAACCAACCACTCAACTAACTATCCAACCAGCTAAACATACATCCAACCAATCAGTCATCTAACCAGTCAACAAATCCACTAGCCCACTAAATAACAAAACAACCACACAGCTAGCCAACCAGCCAATTTATTAACCAGTCATTTAACCAACTAACAAACAAGCCAACCAATTAAACAACCATCCAGCCAACTACAACTAGCCGACCATCCAGCCAACCTGCAATAACCGCCAACCATACAACCAGCCAGCTAGCCAACCATACAACCAGCCAATCATCACATATGTCAACAAACCAACCAACCAAAGAACCAGTAAATCATCCAATCAGCCGACCATCCAACAAAAATCAACGAAACCAGCCAGCCCACCAGTTAATAAAAACATCCGCCAAACAATCCACCCGCTAAACAACCAACCTACCAATCAGCCAGCCAACCATGACACATCATAACCGCCGCACCCAGGAAGGTTAACCCGGTCAACAAACACCCGCAGAAGTCGGAAGTGTCAGCCTAACGGCGCAAGCGCAAGAACGCAGCTCTGCTGTAAACAGGTACAGTGCAATTACGTCCGGAAAGAAAACAAAAAACAACTCTCCGGATGAACACAGAAGAAGAAGAATGACCGCGACAACCCTATTTGTGAGGTGCAATGTTCAAAGCGTGTATTCTGTGTCTCTGGACTGTTTATCAGCGAAACGCTAGGAAATTAAACCACTTCCACACAGTCTGCCTTAGGAAGTTTCTGAAGATTAAATGGCAAGACAAGATCCCAGACACTGAGGTCCTAGAAAGAGCGTCCATGCCCAGTATCCACACTCTACTAATGAAGAATCAGATTCGCTGGGAAATTCGTGGCGTGCATCATTACGCAAAGGTGCAATCACTTGTGAAGCAACCAGGACTGCAAGAGCTGTGAAGAAAAGACAGAACAGAAAAACCACTGCAGGAAATCCTCCTTCAAAAACGTCAAGCATTCTTTGTCCATATTGTCAAAGAACATTTCGAGCCAAAATAGGCCTTCTCAACCATCTTAGAACTCACGGCTCCATACTTTCAACCCCACTGGTTGAAATGAATAGTAATCATCATTCTTGATGGACAAACAACAACAATAACAACAAAGAAATCTAAAGGATTCCACCGTGCCTTAGGTGTTAACATTACAAAATCCTGCTGCACTATTACCTTCACCATTGATACAGTGAATCCCAAACAGTAGCCGCGACCGAATTACAGATTTCTAGAAATGTGTGATTTTGTGACCTCTTCTGATACTCCATGCCGTGTGGCGTTGGTGATCATGTCTGTCCACAGCCTTCTGTCTAGTGTACTGCCACCATGCCGTGTGGCGTTGGTGATCATGTTTGTCCACTGCCTTCTATCTAGTGTAATGCCACCATGCCGTGTGGTGTTGGTGATCATGTCTGTCCACAACCTTCTGTCTAGTGTACTGCCACCATGCCGTGTGGTGTTGGTGATCATGTCTGTCCACAGCCTTCTGTCTCTTGTGCTGACAATCGTTTCAGATTCTAACGCTCTACATGCCATGATGTCAAACTGTCCAGCATCTTTTATCTTGGTCTCCCCCCACCTCGCTTCCCCTCCAACTTTCCCGTTGTGACGACATACTTACTTCTTCTCATGGCGTGCCCCAAAATACGGACTGGATTTTCTGATATGAATGGCCAGTTCTGTGTGTGAGTTCACTTCTGTCAAGATATCTTCCTTGCTCTTTCTATCCATCCGCAGTGTTCCCATCATTCTTCTGTAAAACATTCTTCTCCGCAGCCACCACATAATTCTACACCTGTCTGCTGATTGTCCATGACTCGCTTCCATACACCGGGATTGGCTCAGTATAGCTCTTAACAACTCTTTTCCCCACCTCGATTAACACAGAAATTGCAGAGACTATTCTTCATCTGTTGAAATACTACTGTTTCTTGAGCTATTTACGTTCATCTTCTTGAATACATCTTCCATCTGCTGTTATTAAAGTACACAAATACTTAATTACATTAGAAACATCCCGGCACAATGTGCAGCAGGGACAACCAGCACTCCCACTCTCTGCCAGGGAGAACAGAGCCCTGACAGGCTCATACTGAGATCATTAACTTGACGTTTCATCACATTCATAATCCATCCTGTTGGCAACGTCTCGGTTGGTGGTTGCACCACACAACACCAGCGTTGTCAGTGAGTGATGCATGGTTACCAATTGACGTTTTGTTGTCACCTACAATTGTCAAGCTGGAGTCTACAAAGGAGTTAGACGGCAGTTTGTGGAGGAGCCCGCTTAGCGTAATGAAGTCCAGCCAAAGCTTCTGAAGGAGAAAAGCGACAATTAGCTGGAGGGGCCTGCCTGCCTAGCTTAATGGAGATCTGTCAAAACTTCTACAGGAGATCAGTCAGTCAGTTATCAGTTATCAGTTGGGGTATCTTCATTGCATTCCGGACATGTCCATAGGTGCTCAGATCCTCCCCCCAGCATATGCATCAGCGTCCGGTGGCTAATAGTGCCAGTTCTGTGTTGGTTGACGAGACGCCTTGTTTTCCCGATGTACCTCTCGCGTCTGGCTGTGCCGATTCTTACTCCCAAGTCTGTTCTCACCATATCTTTGAGGACGTTAATAACATCGACACGATCCATGGGTTGGCCATCTACTGGGGGGGGGGGGGGGGCGGCGGCGGCGCACAGCCAGCCAGTTTATCAGCTCGTTCATTTCCTTCGACTTCCGCATGTCCCGGGACGAAGATGAAGGTAACTTTACGAACAACAGACTTCCACAGCTTCTACAGGAGAAAGACGGCGGATCGCTTGAGGGACCGACCGGCCTAGCATATTTGTTGTGTAGCCACGGTGTACCACTATGTACGGGATATCTGTATGCAAACCCTGATTTGTGTAGGAATTCTGAGGAATTGTAATTCAGGAAGGAGGCATCTGCGACTTCGTGGCTGAGATGTTGGATTGATACTCGTGAACGTGAATTGTTATTTGAGGATTATCGCACGCTATGAATGGTCGTAAAGAATATCTACTACTGGAACAACTGTTCTCGTGAGGAGGTTGAGTAGAGTTTGTCATACGGTTATATTTGTGTGTGTCTGTGTGCTGACGGTGGCTTTGGTCGCAACGTTCATTTTGTTGCTAGGGATCGTGCTCTAATAAAGCTTCTTGTTTTTTGGTGACTCATTCATCTTGTGGAGGTTGCAATGAACACGAAGATTTGATACCTGATGATGATGACTAGCTGTCTTCGGAAACTATACCCCAGAGGAAGGGGTTTGAGAGTCATCGCTTTAATCACGAAATAGTTTATAAATTCAACAAAGAAACTGACAATGAGCGGACATAAAAATCTAGTTCTACTGCTTTCCACGCAGAAAGCAAAGACTGTGCGTTGACCTGAATGAGTATGCCACGGCCTGATTGCGTTCTGGGCTATAAACATATTCGTAAGGAAATGTTGAATGTGATATTAGTTGTTGACTGCTTGTAGTCCTGACTTTGGGCCCAAGTCAGACTTGCAGTAGGCAGCAAGGTTTCACTCGTGCACCTAACGTGGGTATACAGCAACTGGTAAAGTATATTACATTGTCGACAATTGTAATTATTAAGCGAAACCAAATTGTAGCTAATTAAATATATTAAATTGTTTAGAGGATGTGCGAAATAAAACCACACACACACACGCACACGCACACACACACACATGCACGCACGCATACACGCGCACACATACACACACACACACACACACACACGCACATACACACACACACACACACACACATGTAGTTCAATCATATCCGACTAAGACCTACCTTAAAAACAACAAGGACAAAGCGATTAAATTATGTACAGGACCAACACAAATGGGTACTTTCCCAGACGCTTGATCAATCCAGACATAAGCCAACCAACTCATTCCAATACCGTGTATGTTTAATTTCTTAGTGACATTTCATGTTTGTGTGTTTTTTTCCTGTGTTTTCCGCAGCTCGTTATAAGCACGGTAACAGCAAAACTCCCTTTATCTTTAGAGTTTGGCGTGGCTGAGAGGTGTAACACACTAAAACCGTCTCTTCTGACCGCAGCGTAGTCACTTGGATACACGTGTCGGTCAGTTGGACTTAAAAGTTGACTTCTCGTCCTAGACTTTGGGGTGTAAATTACAAGTACCTCGGAAGTCGGAGTGCGTTCGTCTGTGGGCGAGGGACACTGGTAATGGTGAAAGTTAACCCTCACGCAACAGTCGAGTGCACTCACTAGCAGAAGCAACTAGCAGCAGTAGTGGAACGTGTGTGGACTTGTTCAAATCGAGCAAACAATAAAACAAACAAACAAACAAACAAACACAATTCTTTTTTAAGTGAATGAATGAATGAATCATATTTTGGCTGAAATACAAAACACAAATAGTATTTGAACCTGTGTGAATGCCGTGCACGTCTTATCCCCACGGTAATCCACAATTGAGTAGTCTCAGTGACTATGTGTTATCTATTTGAGCCAACTAATAATTCACGCAAAAAAAGTCACATGTTAAAGGTGACAGAAGCGATCACCATTAATCTGCATAAACCAGTTTTGTGCAAACAGAAAGACATGATAGTCAGTTTAAAATTACCGTGGTAAACAACTGAAATTACTGTGTGAATATATGTGCTGTATATTTCAGCTTGAAGGATTTATCTAATTACTTAAGTTTCTGTTGTGTGATTTCTGCAGTATGTACCCGACGAGATGCAGCGACATAAGCTAGGCAATAAATCGTGCAATCTATTGTTTGTGTCATTGTCTTTAAAAGTAACACGATGGTTATAAACACCCACTCACATCCGTCCCTCCTTGCTGTAACCACACTGAAATCCAGTTTGTGAGTTCGATTCCGGGCTACGTCGTTCGGTTAACGAGTACAGTTTTCTCAGAGACTCCCGGGGGTCGTCGCTGAAGCAACGGATTTCGTGCTTTTTGCGACGCTTTCGTCAGGCGGCCCGGCGGAAAAAGACCGAGCCATAAAGGATAACATCCCGTGCAATGAAGTCGACCATATTGATTTTTAAAACCCTTTTAAAGACTGAAATCCAAGCCCAGGCATTCTGAAATATGATGTTTCATCTGGTATTCTGTCTTCAACTAACAGTCTGTCGAGGCTCATTAACATTGAACAAGAAAAGGTAGATTAAGGATGTTGGTTATGTAGGATGGTAACAGCCGGTAGACAGTAGTCAAGTAGGATAATAAACAGCCGGTATATAGTGGTCAAGTAGGATAATAAACAGCCAGTATATAGTGGTCAAGTAGGATAATAAACAGCCAGTATATAGTGGTCAAGTAGGATAATAAACAGCCAGTATATAGTTATGGGAAGATGCCTTGAAGAGATTAGAACAAGAATCGCCATGGCAAAAGTAGCCTTTAGCAAGATGAAAAACATACTGACCAATAAAAAGATGTCAATTGAAACGAGAAAAAGAGTGTTGAGATGCTACATAGAACCTGTACTTTTATATGGATGTGAAGCTTGGACAATGAGCAGCCAGGCTGAAAAATATCTGATGGCTGTAGAAATGTGGTTTCTGAGGAAAATGCAAAGAATACCATGGACAGCCAGAAAGACCAATGAACAAGTCCTTCAAGAAACAAATGAAGATCGTAAACTGATCAGAGACATTAGACGTAGACAGTCACAATTTTTTGGGCATGTTATGAGAAGAAATGATTTGGAGAACTTGGTGACAACTGGTAAGATCGAGGGGAACAGACCAAGGGGAAGACCTAGAAACAAGTATCTGGATGGCTTGGCCTTGTGGCATGGTCGAGACAAAAACACGGAACTGATCCACGACTCTGTTGATCGAGTGAGATGGCAGAACATGACCGCCCACGCTTACCGGCATGGCACATGATGGATGGATGGATATAGTGGTCAAGTAGGGTGATAAACAGTCGGTAAATAGTAGTCAAGTAGCATGATAAACAGTCGGTATATAGTAGTCACGTAGGATAATAAACAGCCGGTACACTGTAGTTAGTAAGGACGATAAACATCCGGTAGACAGTATTCAACATTAACGTGGGGTTAGTGTTTACAGGTAGTAGCGGGGTGAGTGTCTACGCTGGATAAGAGGACAGGGTTTGGAACCCGGAAAACACGGGGGCCACGAGACAGAAGGAGTTAACAAGCCACATCGAAGATTGAGGCGCTCTTTAAAACAAACAAAAAATGTTCTGAAGCAAGGACCTGGTAAGGGGTTTGTAATATGATAGAGCTATCACATATTGTGGGCCTGAAAGCATGCAGGAATATATGGCCACTCTGTACCGCACTTAGCGAGACGAAGAACGCATGCGTCGAAACCTCAACTGACCGCGTTTAATGACATTATCAGCTCTGACACTGGTGAAGGTAGCTCTCTGGTGCTCGTGAAGGTAGCTCTCTGGTGCTGGTGATGGTAGCTCTCTGGCGCTGGTGAAGGTAGCTCTCTGGTGCTGGTGATGGTAGCTCTCTGGCGCTGGTGAAGGTAGCTCTCTGGTGCTCGTGAAGGTAGCTCTCTGGTGCTGGTGATGGTAGCTCTCTGGTGCTCGTGAAGGTAGCTCTCTGGTGCTGGTGATGGAAGCTCTCTGGCGCTGGTGAAGGTAGCTCTCTGGTGCTCGTGAAGGTAGCTCTCTGTCCACATACGGGTTCTCAGTCGGTTCCACCTCTGTCTCCACCTGGTCCCACAGGCGCCCGACCACCTCTCCCTTGTCCATAGGTAATCTACCACCGAGAGGTGCATTCCTTGCTAGCCTATCAGCCTGTTCATTCCCCCGCACTCCCACATGACCAGATAGACATGGATAACATGAGGAGGGCGTGAGCGGAGCTGTATGGGCTAGCTAAGCATAGGAGGGCTTGGAGTGAGTTTGCTGAGGAGGGTAAACCCCAATGGGAGATACGGGAGGAAGGAATGCGTTGTTGAAGTACAAGCGAGAAGGAAGGGAAGTGTGTATCCAACCACATTATGCTGTTGTGTAGAATACACGAAAAGTTGTACTCGTCACGGTTCAGTTGAAATGGCGTTCATTGGACTACCCTTCCAAAAGTGCTTGTTGACACTAAAGTACAAATATTGCTGCCGTATCGGGGTTTTTATTTCATGCTTGACTCACTCATAGACAGGTTGTTGCAACCTTTGCAGACCTACTTGAGGCCTAGATTTGCAAGCCTAGAGACGGGGAGAGCCTGAAATAACACACCAGTTAGCTGTACTCCTTTACAGGACGTCGCAATCAACCACAATTTATTGGTGCTTTTGGTTGTGTTCGTATTTTATTCAATCTGACCGGTGTAGAAGTTGGAGCAGCTATTTCGGCATCAGCGCACCGGGAGTTTAAGAGCGAGCGTTCTTATTCATTCGGCCATGCTGACCGCCACTGGCTGTTTGTGATATTCTAGTCAATTGTACGTTGGTAGTTTGCCATGGAGCAAGTCCTATAGGAAACAAATAGAAACCGTAAACTGATTAGAGACATTAGACGGAGACAGTCAAGATTTTTGTGGTCATGTTATGAGAAGAAATAAACTAGAGAACTTGGTGACAACTGACAAGACTGAGGGCAAGATTGAGGGTAAAAGAACAAGGGGAAGGCAGAGAAGTATATATAGGATGTATTTTTAATGACTGTGCCGTGTTTGAAAATATTGTCGGTCCAAGTTTTGTACTCACCCTCTGTAAAGTTCATGCAAAATAATAGGTAAATACAAAACTTGGACTGGCAATATTTTCAAACTCTTTTAAAATTTATTTGCATTGCCTTCACAGGACGTAACAGCCAACCCCAGCATTTTGGCTTTTCGTGATTCCTGGGCAAGTTGTATGTTCAGTAGTTTGCTATTGCTTTCTGAACGACAGGCACCTATACCTTTTTTTCGAAAAAAAACCCAGCACCGCTGTGTTTCGAACCCGGGTATACGAGATTACGAATCATAAAAAATACACCCTGTCTCTAGATCAGTGGTTCTCAATCTTTTTTGGCCCGTGCCTCACTTCACCATATTTTCAGAACGTCATTTCCCCCTTTCGTATTTCCTACCTAAATATCCCGCCCCCGCCCCTACACAGTATACGTAATAATGGAAGCTAAATTTAATAGTACATACTAAAACAAGTCTAGACGTCCACATAAAACATTATTTGTGGGTCTACTTACTTTATAAATTGAATTGTAGAAGGGTGAGACGTACAGAACCGTACAGTATGAAGGGAAAAACAATATCAAGTAATCGGTTCTTGTATTAACGCGATCTTCAAATAATCTTAATTCCCCCACCACCCCCCCCCCTGGAAACCCTAAAAGTCCCCCATGGGGGGGGGGGAATTCCCCACCGGTTGAGAACCACTGCTCTAGATGGTTTGGCTCAATCGAGACAAAAACACAGAGCTGATCCACGACTCTGGTGATCGCGTTTACACGGGTTTACACGACACACGGATCGATTTTATGACACCGAGTTTTGTCCAATATTGTTAGGTCTCTTTCCCAGGGAGGTCTGTCGAAAGCGTCACGAAAAGACGAAATCAACCGTAGCTCCAGTGACGACCCCCCCCCCCCCCCCCTCCGCCCCCAGGAGACTCCGAGAAAATTGCAACCGTGAACCGACCGACGCAGCTCGGAATCGAACCCACAACCTACGTAACGTGACGTAATCGATATAACCACTTGGTGATGGTGTGAGATGACGAAAAATGACCTCCCACGCTTATCGCCGTGGCACATGATGATGAATGCTTTGTGAACGGCTGAAAGTCATGTTATTGCGAACATGAACACAAAGCGATCTGCTTGCTAATCGCCTGTGACTGACCTCAAAACCGCCATGACGGAATTATGGAACTATTTTCACACCACATACCAACAGTAACGACACCTCTAGTAAAACATACTGCAATAGAATCGCCTTTTTTCTATTTAATGCGTGACTAATTCAACGAAAGGTGTTTGCATTCGTGAAATACTTGCCTGAGGCTTTGAAGTGTAACTTACAGGTGGACGGGGGTGCCCGAAATAACACCAGAGGTTAAAGATAAATATAGGTCACGGCATCTAGTAATAGTACAAGATGCACACACTTAGTTGTGGATATTTTATATGACGTTGCCAGGAGATCAAATCTCTTTCACACAGCCTGGCTTGGAAGCTAGCGAAGATCAAATGGCAAGACAAGATCACAGACACTGAAGTCCTAGAAAGAGCGTCCATGCCCAGTATCCACACTATACTAATGAAGAATCAGATTCGCTGGGATGGTCACCTGACTCGCATGCCAGATTACAGGCTCGCTAATAGAATTTTTTACGGCGAGCTGCGTTGTGGTAAACACGTCCAAGGCGACCAGTGGAAACGCTTTAGTGACACTGAAGATATGGCTCAAGGTTTTCGGAATTAATTACGACACATGGGCGACTGCTGTCAAAGACCAAAATTTATGGCGTACATCATTACGCCAGGGTGTAGTCACTTGCGAAGCAAACAGCGCTGCAAGAGCTGTGAACAAAAAAGACTGGACAGAAAAACCACTGCAGGAGATCCTCCTCCAGGAACGTCAAGCATTCTTTGTCCATACTGTCAAAGAACATTTCAAGTAAAAATAGACTTGGCCAGCAATCTTAGAACTCTCGGCTCCAAACTTTAAACCCTACTGGATGAAATGAATGGTCATCATCATTCTTGATGGACAAACACCGTGGGACGTTGCAGTCAACCCCAGAATTTATTGGCCGTTTGCGATTTTAAATTATCGCTGGCAACTTGCCGTCTTGACAGACGATAGTTTATTACATTGTGCTTAAAAAATGTATAATAACTGTAAATCATGGCGGTAGCGAATGTTACTGATTAGACCAATTCCCACGGTAAATGTTCGTCTACAATGGATGCATGTGAGCACATAGTAATTTCCACAATCACGCACCATCTGACGTCTCATACGCTAGGTGTGTGACCTACCCGCAGTCATTTTCTCCTTTGTCTCTATTCCATTTATGATCTTTGCCCTCCATGCAACACGTTCAGCGGCGACTTGCTCCCAAGGTGCAATATCAATGCCTGTATCAATCATGTCCCGTTTATACATCTTTGTACCTCAGTAGGGGCCGACCCCGATATCTTATACCCATCTCTAATTCACAAAAACTTTGATTTTATACAGAAAGAATATATTTGATGATTTATTGCCGGTCATATCTCGCTGTATCTCGTCATATCTCGCTGCATCTCACCAGGTGCATACTGTGGAGTTAAATATTAAATGCTTATTATTTACTAGGAGAGGTTTAGTTCAGTAGTTTGCCATTGATTTCTGAACGGCCGACGCCTCATATCATGGAAATCAACGCAAAGAATTTTGCTTAAATATCCCTTCGCTTGACTTCGAACCCTCGACCGGGTATTTTAGGGAAATTATGAAGCACAGTTTCACTTTTCCCTTACGAACAAAGGCTAGGGCAACAACGCCTCACAGAAAAGTGTGTCCGGGAAAGCCCACAAACCCGGAAGACAATCTGCCTATGGGAGGAGGAATGCAGAAAAGACATCTCAACCGTCGAAGTCGGAAAAATGTCGGCATATTGTGGCACGGGACTAGACAGCGGAGACCTACGCACTACAATGGTTGCTATGCATCTTGAAGGATATTAGGCAGGGGCTTCAAATGAAAACCGTAATTGTGTGTGTGTGTGTGTGTTTGTGGGGAGGGGGTGCGTGAATGTATGGATGGGTGCTTGCGTGAGTGTGCGCGCGCGCGCGTGTGTGTGTGTGTGTGTGAAAATACATTTTGAAAAAGTAAACAACAAATGTATCATTGTTCGATGTAGTCAAAATTGCGTTCAGTGCAAGTTCTCCAGCGCAGATAAAGTGCTTGGATTCCTGTAGGGAAAAAATGCTCTAAGTCTCGTGTGTAAACACTTTGGGGTCACTACTCGATGTGCCTGACCCGGTTATGAAGTCTTGTCACAAAAGACACGCCGTTTTTAAACTTCCTACTCCACACATACACTTGCTGGACTGATAGGCATGCACCTCCATACTAGATCTACATTCGCCGATGAATTTCTATAGGTTTCACCCCTTCACTGATCAAAACACGGATAACAGAACGCTGCTCCTCTTTGGTGCATGTCAAAAGCATGCGGCGGCCATCTTTTAAATGTCCACATAACGTACCGTGTTCTTTTTCCCCCATGATGTCACGTGTTAAGCACTCCTAACATCCTTAAGAACAGTATTGTTGTGTTACAAGACACTGGACGGTTATTATAATTTCTATCACACTTTTAAGGTTTTGATTTGAATCCCCTTCGTATATTCTCGGCACTCTTCTGTTAGGGATAGTCTCAGTTAAAGGTATTAATTAATAATATTCACTCCAACCCTATGCTACCAATCTCAAACTTGGACTTTATCCAAATCACACTTTCACAAAATCAACACCTGCGAGATGAGATGCCTGAGGAGAGCTGCCAACTTAACAATCCGAGACCGAGAAAGAAATGCTGTTATCAGACAGACAGTGGGATCAACATCTTGTGCCACATTTATTGAAAGACAGAAGATCAAGTGGTTTGGCCATGTCGTTAGACTGCAACACCATCAACTACCACCACTGGCCTTACATCAAAGATCATCTGCGACGAGACCAAGAAGACGCCCAAGATGAAAATGGATTGACGACATCAAAGACATTGTACAACCTCACGGAATGACACTATCCAGTGCAGCCCATCGGCCGCTGGAACGCAAATTATTCCTCCCCACGATGCTTGACGGCAGAAGTCGAAGATGATGATGATGATGATGATGATAATGATGATGATGATGATGATGATGATGATGATGATGATGAATAAAATTAGTGGAACTGCGATAAAAATGTAGAAATATAAACAATATAAAGTGGCACAATTAAAGATATAGCTAATCTATTGAAACAGAAGGAATATTCTAGAACTAGTTTTATAGTAGGAACCTCGGTGGTGTGGTGGATAAGCACTCGCCTGCCGACCATGAGGTAAGGGGTTCGATCCCCAGAAAGGCGAATTGGTATTTTTCCAAATTGACGCGGGCTCCCTTGTTGATTCAGGGTAAAATGGGTACCAAAAATGTCTTGGGTAGTAAAGGCCATTGGCGTGATTTGACCTCATCTGCCACTGAGTTCCATAAAAATATGGTTCTGATACGGTATGCCCACTGGGAGCCTTTAGGCGTGAAAAGGGTCCGTTTACAACATAAGAATAGTTTTTTTGTTTTTCATTCTCCTTATTTCTTGCCCGCTAATCTTGAAATTGATTGCGGTTTTTCATCTGTCCGTTCATAAAGAGGCTGTGCCATTTCATTAAAAAATCCGACGTTATCAGAAAATGTTATCCGACAAACTAGTGATGCAACAGCCAACTCAACATAATTAGGTGCATGTCCTGTTACAGGACATTGCATTCAACCCCAGCATTTATTGACTTTGCGATTTTAAGCTAATTTTACTTTCAGTAGTTTGACAGTAGTTTGACCCGGCTTCCTGGCCAAGGGAGTTAATGACGTTGATCGTAATCCCGTATATCCACGTGGGGGAAAACAGCAGCGCGAGATTCAGTAGCAGATCGCGCCGCGCTGGTAACTTACAGGGGTATGTGAGCCGGTCGTTCAGATAAAACTTGTCTAGTAAATCAACAGCAGCTGAAAATGTTGGTGTTCCAGGACAACATCCTGTAAGGGATATGCAACATAAAAAAAAAAAAAGTTTGACATTGTTGTCTGAACGGTCGACACCGCACACCACCAAAATCACCGCAAAATGGTCTGCTTCCAAATCAATTCGGCTTGATTCGCTTCGGAGGTCACGGGTAGCAAGCATCACCTGGATCTTTTCTCCGGGGCATGCCGGTGTGCTGGGGAATGAACAGGCGGACAGACTGGCTGGCTCGGCAAAACTTGGTGGAGTATTGATGCATGACAAGGCAGACGTGGTTGCGGCCTTGTGGGAGCACGTGTACGCCTCGGAGGAGCAAATGGATCACCATGGTCTGGTAAGAATGAGGTAGCGAGGTGTGACGAGGGGATCTGTCCGACGCTCGACGCTCAGAGGAAAGGCGAGACGGACATATAATCAGATTGCTACTGGAACTATTAGTGTTGGAACTCTTCGCTGGCTGCTGAGGATGGGGACGGAGCGCTTATGGGAATGTCCCGAATGATGTGATGTCGGTTCCTAAATCAATCAATCAATTAATCAATCAATCAATCAATCAATCAATCATTCTTGTTCTAATCTCTTCAAGGCATCTCCCATCAGATGTTATGATTTTTCCGAGATAATTATACCTATTCACTTGTTTAAGAATATTCCCATTTACTCGTATGTTATATTTTTGTTTCTCTTTCTTCATAGTGACGACCATAATCTGTGTCTTATTACACTTCAATTCTAACCCTAGTTGTTCACTGTGTGCAACAACCGCATCAACTAAATGTTGCAGGTCCTCTTCATAATCTGCAATCAATTCTGTATCATCTGCATATCTAATGTTATTGATGTTACGTCCCCCCAATGACGATTCCTTCATATCTTCTACATTTCTTAAAATATTTTCACTGTAAAAGGAAAACAGATCTGGAGACATTACACATCCCTGTCTCACACCTCTCTTAATAGGCTGATAGTGAACTATTTCATTATCAATCCTTATGGCAGCTTGCTGCTTCCAATATATGTTTTTTATAAGTATAATGTCTTTCCCATCAATTTGTAGATCTGCAAGCATCCTTATCATGTTGACATGTCTTATTTTATCGAAAGCCTTTGTGTAGTCAATAAAGTTGAGGTGTATATCTTTGTTTACTTCTATAGAACGTTCAATTAATATTCACACAGCATAAACATAATATTAATTACCCACATTGATTCTCTCCTATTTCGTACTGTATTTTCTTCCTAACTCTTTGCATAATAATTCTTAGCAAACTTTTTGTGATGTGACTCATTATACTAATTGTTCGATATGATCACATTCCAAGGCTCCTGGTTTCTTTGGGATTGCAATAAATATAGAATTACATAATTCAGGAGGTATATCTCCAGTATCATATATTGTGTTCAGCAGTCTGGTGACTTGGTCTATTCCATATTCTCCAAAGGCATTAATAATTTCTGTTGTGATATTGTCTGAACCTGGGGTCTGGCCAGTTTTCATATGGTTAAAAGCATTCAGAACCTCCTTCTCAAAATTGATGGTCCTTCATTATTATTTCGAATATCATACTGTTCTCTGGTATCATCATAAAGGCTCTTTCACATAATCTGACCATTCATGTAAAATCTGATCTTTTTCTAGCACGATTTTTCTATCTATTGTTTTCTGAAAACTTGCTGATGTAAGTGTTCTTTTATTTGTAAGGTCTTGAATTCATTTGTGCATTAGTTTGGTATTTTTACTGTTGTGTTGTTCAATTTCTATGCAATTTTTCTCAAGCCATACTTCTTTTGCCTCCTTACACAATGAATGTTCTGACTTGTCTGTGAATCTCTTCATATGTCTCCATTGTTTTCATCGGTTGTAAAATTTCTGCAGTTACCCATTTCTTACGACCCACTCTCTTTAATTTTGGAATAGTTATTTCTGCAGCCAAACTGATTGAAGTCTTTAACGTTTCTCATTGATCATCCACATCTTGGAATAGGATCGCCAGGGACATTCCCCTTCTCACGTAACCCCACCCCCTGTAGCATCTATACATCGTGGCGGCGCCTGGAGATCCACCGTGTAAAGATAGCTGAACAAACACAATTGGCTGGGATCCAGTGATAAAACTCATTCAACTGAAACGGTTAAGAATAGCAATCCTCCATCTTTGGTTTAAAAAAAAAAAATTCAAACAGTCAAAAATTAAGTTTGAAAAAGTAAAGTTGTACTTTTCACGTCTTGTGACGTATAGGTTTTTTTTTTTTTTTTTTAAGCATATCCTTTTACAGGACTTAGCTGTCAACAGCAGCATCTTTCAGCTGTATGTTGATCTCTTGGCAAGATTACGCTCAGTAGTTTGCCATTGCTTTCTGAGCAGCCGGCTCACATACCCCGTAAGTTACCAATGCGATTCGAACCACTGCTGATTTGAACCGTCATCACGTTACTTGACGAGAGTATACGAGATTACTGAGAAAAGTCATAACCTCTAAGCCACGAAGCCGGCGACGTATAGGTATATGGTGCAAACCCGGTGTTTTTATAAACCAATCGGAACAAGGTGGGTTTTGTGGTCAATATCACGTATTTACTTCTCAGGATATTTCTGGTATCCATTTTATTCTGTGTTGACGAGGGAACCCAGGTCTTTTTATTTTATTTTATTGCGCTGTGATGGGGATTCGAAAGCAGGGAACCGAGCCGGTAAGCGAGGGGAGGCTAAAATACGAGAGCAGACAATAACTGTTAAACAACAGCTCGGGTGAGAAATCTCAATGGTCAGGGATTGTGAAGTGTTACTTGAGATGTATCCGACACCTCTCGCGATTTGTAAAGTAACCGATGATATTGTACAATAATATAAATTGTTTATGTTTGATGCATGTTTACAGCATTATTGTTACAATGTTTTTAACATTTCTTTCAATGTAAATGTAACATTCAAGATGGATAACTGGTGTACGAAAGGTGAGAAACTGGAAGATAGGCCTGCGTGCCCAATTTGTGACTCTTTGAAAATAAAGTTCGTTCGGTTCTACGCCCTTTTGCTTTTCATCCGCTATAAATATACATCCATTATTCATAACAATATTTTCCCGTTGTGAATCTGAATAATGAAGACACAAATAATAGATTGGGACATTTTATTGCCTAGCATATTCCGCTGGTATATACTTCATACTACATAAATCGTGTTCACCAATGAAATACCCTTGACAATATTCATTTGCAGAAACCTTGAATTCAAATACCGGAGTGCGATCTTGAGACAGCACAATGTTCAAATCATCCAAGAAGGAAGAGGAGAGTTACTCCTGCACGCTGAGTCCGGAGGGTTTAGAGAAAGCGGTCAAGGAACTGAAGGAGGACCCAAAGACTCGCCTGCTGGAAGTGAAAAATCTGAAGTCACGATTGGACAAAGTTCCAGGTGCGGTATTCCTTTCTTATATTTCATATGTCCCGCTCCGTGGCGAAGGGCGTTACGGACGCAGTTCGTAATCCCACATACCGCGTTCGCAACATGGCTGTGCTGTTGTTTTTAATGAAATGGTATAGGTGTCAGTCGTTCAGACAGCAATGGCAAACTACTGAACGTAAACTTGCCCAGGAATAAAGAATAGCCAAAAAATGCTGGGGTTGACTGCTACGTCCATAAAGGATATGCAGCTAACTTTTAACCGCATGGCTACGGGTTTTCATGCGTTTGCGATTGAACTTCCGTTGCGCTGATGACGGGGTAGAAGGATGGTTCCCTACACCGGTCGGCTGGACCACAGTGGTGATTTCCCGTACAGAAGTTAATAAGAAACTACAGAACGTAAGCTTGTCTAGTAATTCTATTTGGCCTTGGGGTAGATAGTACGTCCTGCAAAGAACACGCAAGGATTTTCTGTAAGTGCTACAGAAGAATTCAAAACAATGTATCCCCATTTTGAATGTACACATGGACGCCATTAACAAAATCAATCAATCAATCAATCATGTGCCATGCCGGAAAGCTTAGGCACATGATTGATACTGCACGATTTATTGCATGGCATGTTTTGCAAACAAAAGGACTTCCTGTTAAATCTGATACTTCCGTTTTGTTATGCTTCTTCTCTTGTTTTTTGCTATTATTGTTGTTATTGTTTTTGTTATTGTTGTTGCTGTTGTTTTGGTTATTGTTGTCGCTGTTTTTGTTTTGTTGTTTTCTTTTTGTTGTTTTTTGTTGTGTTTATTGTTTTTGTTATTGTTGTTTTTTGTTGTTTTTATTATTGCTGGTTGTTGTTGTTGTTGTTGTTGTTGTTGTTGTTGTTGTTGTCGTCGTCGTCGTCGTCGTCGTCGTTGTTGTTGTTGTTGTTGTTGTCGTTGTTGTTGTTGTTGTTGTTGTTGTTGTTGTTGTTGTTGTTGTTGTTGTTGTTGCTGGTAGTAGCACAAGGAGATGACAAATCAGACAAACCATGACCCGATCTCTCCGTGGTGAAACCTCAATTCAAGAAACCGAATCATGAGTTGAGTTCAAGAACCAACATCACAGCACTCAAGACATTCCGATACGTGCTCCGTCCTCATCTTCAACAGCCAGGGAAGAGTCCCAGTACTAATGGTACCAGTTATAGTCTGATTATTTGTCTTATATGGCCTTTCTTCTGAATACTCTCAGATCCTCCAGTTACTCCCTGCCTCACTAGTCTCCTTACGCCATGATGATTTATCTGTTCATCTACGCTACTCAAGATCCCAAAGAGTCCTGCAATATACACAGAGGGCTGAGCAGATAAGGATATCAGAAGGCATAGAGGTGTTTATAACACCAGGAAATGTACGGGAGGCAACAGAAATTAAACTGAGCACAAAATCTAGAATATTCAGTTCACACCTTAAATCGGCATTACTGTATGAATCAGAATGATGGAGAAAGGCTAAACCGATAAGAAAGTTACTGTAAACATTCATTAATTCGTGTTAGCGCAAAATACTCTTTTGACGGTATGACAGAATCACATCGTGGAGCTCATGGAGAGAACTAGACACAAGAAAATACGCTGGCGCTGGGTGGAGCAGACAGGGGCGCAACCTGGGAATAGTATAGACAAAAGCAACATAAATAGAGCAGGACCTAAAAATATCCACACAAGAGAAATGAAAAGAGAAATGCATAATAAGGGGAGGGGATGGACGGAGCTGCATGGGATCGCTAGGGATGGAGGGGTTGGGTGGGTTGATTGAGGATCATTACCCTAGTGGGGATACAAGAGCTAAAGAAGAACACTATGAGATGTAGGAGAGGGTGTTCTTTGTGTAGTAGTAGTAGTAGTGGTAGTAGTAGTAGTAGTAGTAGTAGTAGTAGTAGTAGTAGTAGTAGTAGTAGTAGTAGTAGTAGTAGTAGTAATAGTAGTAGTAGTGGTAGTAGCAGTAGTAGTAGTAGTAGTAGTAGTAGTAGTAGTAGTAGTAGTAGTAGTAGTAGTAGTAGTAGTAGTAGTAGTAGTTGTAGTAGTATTAGTAGTTGTAGTTGTAGTTGTTATCGTAGTAGTAGTAGTAGTAGTAGTAGTAGTAGTAGTAGTAGTAGTAGTAGTAGTAGTAGTAGTAGTAGTAGTAGTAGTAGTAGTAGTAGTAGTAGTAGTAGTAGTAGTAGAAGTAGTAGTAGTAGTAGTAGTAGTAGTAGTAGTAGTAGTTGTAGTAGTAGTAGTATTAGTAGTAGTAGTAGTAGTTGTCAACAACTCATGTTTCAGGCATCATCGGATTACTTCTCACACACCATACAATAGACTTGCAAGTCGTGTGCGAGGAATGAAATGGTACATTTTATTGCCGTTGGCTCTTTACAATTGCAAAAACAGTCGCTATCTAATCACACATAAAGTCACAATATTCTCTATCAATAGTTTTCCTAACCCCTATAGCTATTCTCTATCTACTAGGCTATATGAAAACACAGATCTATTCTACACGACGTGAACACTACAGAGTCAGTCCCCAGTCTGACTTGCTTCACTCGCGTCGCTACACGCCTCGCGGAAGGACCTTCATACGCCCTTCGCCCCTTTGCGTGCTAGATCAGTTAGCACGCTTCTATTAGCTGGCTTTGATTTGAGTGCTAATCGTTGCTATCACGCAGGCGTGATTCTGTCGTGACCAGTAGTGCTAACTATCTGGTCAACGCCTCCGTGTGAGGACTAGTTAATAGTCCCCCTTTTTCTATCATCTATCCTGCCCTGATCCCGGGCACCATGTTCTCTCTACTCTCTCTGAGGTTGACCCCACGTCCTGGTGGTGTTCTATCATGAGGCAGTCTTTGACACACACCCACCCCTCTTGTGTTGCGTCATCAACTTTGACTCTTTGGTTGTGACGCAAGAGGTTTCTAAAAAAATTAGTGTGTCTAATTTTTGTCAAAGACTGTAGATAACCTGGCTTAGGGCTTTTTAATAGACCTACTGACTAATGTCACAATGTAGCATCACTTTACTTGGCTACTGGCAATCGCCACAAACTTGTCTGGTTGGCGTGAGCCCTATTCTCAATCGCAATATTATATTAATTAGAGGTATGTCTGAACCGGACCGTTGTCTTATAAGACCTGTCCTCAAATAGTAAATTAACTCACTACCCATACAAAGTTGACTTTCTGAAGGTCAACACATGAATTGCTTCATGTCCCCCATATAATATTAAACAACCATTACACAAGCTGTGAGCGACAGGCTTTACCTATCTCGCTTCCGTGTGTAAAGTCACATTTCACTGTTAAGTTAGTGTTTCGTTGTCTATTATGTCCCCTGAATCGGAGTTATCTCCCTTTGATCTAATAAAAGTGTATGCAATTTACATGTTTGTTTTTCTGGTTGTTTGTGTGTTTGGATGTAATTAAATGTATAATCTACACTCTAACATGTGTATCTACTATCATGTGTATGTAAGTTAGTTTTTCAAGTGCCATAATTCATTTCACTGTGGTCACAAACATGTGTATAATACAAATCTGTGACTACGTTTCTGTCTTATGAGACTCAAAATACTTTCACTAAGATCCTAAACTAAACTACACAAAATACATTCATTACAACACTTTTCCAACATTGAAACTTACACCTGACGGCAACAAAATTAAAAAGTCTTGTTGAGCGGCAGAAAAAAAATCCGCCGACTGTTATCACTCTCTCCTATATATTTTACATTCGCTCTCACTTTCACACTTCTGTCACACATCTTTAACATTCGCTTATGTCACACTTCTTTTACACTCACTATTGGCACACATCTTTTACCCTCATTTCTGTCACACATATTTCATCCTCATTTTTGTCACACTTCTTTCATCCTCATTTCTGTCACACATCTTTCACCCTTACCTTTGTCACACATCTTTTACCTTCATTTCTGTCACATAACTTTCACTCTCATAGTTATTTAAAAACCTTGGAGTGAAACTGTACAAGCTTGGCTCAGTTTGACAGAGTTGAGCCTAATGACTGTGCATCAACCGTTGCACACGTCAAGTATTTACAACATATTTACATGTAAGAAAGGAAAAATTTTTTTTTTTTTATGGTTTGTACTATGGTATTCTTAACCACTCTATTCTACTGAAATATTACTCTAAATACTGACATACTAATACTAGTTCTATAAATACACATTTAATCCTATTGCCTATTTTAATCTATCTGTCACATTAATCTTAAAATAAGCTTACATTACTCCTAATATTTATCTAATTTAAGAGATGTAATTTACTTATGTGAAATGAAATTTATGTGAGATGAGTTATGTCCCTTTGTGAAATGGGTGATGTGAAATGTAATAAGTTACGTCCCTTTCTAGAATGGGTGATGTGAAATATAACATATTCTAACTAATGTTTTTAAATGAAACAAACTATATGATTGATATTCTTATTCTATATGGTGTAAATGATGTATCTTTAAGTGTATAATATTTCTATTCTATTATGGTGTAATCTAATCATACTACTAAATGATAACGTTTGTTAAATGGATTAGTTAAGATGGAATGAAATCAAATGAAATGAAACAAAGTGAAATATAATAAATTGAATGATACTATTCCTATCTAAACTTCTTATACTTAGTTGTCATGTTTAAATTACTATCCTAATCTACTTTTAAAGCTAAATAAATATGTAAATTACTAATCTATCTAAACTAAAATGAAAAAGTATTATATTATCTAAATCTAACTATATATTAAAATGACATAATCTATCTATATTTTATCACAATATTAAAACATTATGATACATATCACATTAAGTTTATATATACATGGTCTATAAATACCTCAGGTTAGTCGTTGCCATTAATGTTCAGAAACATACTTTCATTGGCATAATATCTATACAATTATTCTGGGTATTTGAAATCCATTACACAGTCATATTTATTCTATGGGTATTGCACCTGTAGAGTTCGTTTGTAGACCACTGTTCTCGTGTCTGTATGTATCTAATCATCTGACACTGTTTTTCTCTGTTTAACACAACTACTTCACTGGAACATATTTGGAGCTTAGCAAGTAATAAGCTGTCCTAGTTCACAAAGTGATATATTTGTTCCCAGAGTACAGTTCTTACTTTTGGTGTCTACAGCCACATAGCAGGTCAATGTTTTTGGTACTTAGTTCAGCACACAATATTCATGTATTTCTAACATATTTCACATAGAATATTTGACTGTACTAAGATAACATATCTTACAATATATTCTTATGTGGAAATTTCTGGTATTGCTACATCAGATGGTCTACTAAGGGTATCAGCCAAGATGTTATCTTTCCCCTTAATATGTTTTATACTAAAGGTGTAATTTTGCAGTATTAGCGACCACCTGTATATTCGGTCATTTCGATGTACACCACTCTGCATGACCGTTATTGGGGAGTTGTCAGTCTGGACAATGAAGTGCACACCGGACAGAAATCGATGCAGCTTTCTCACCGCATAGATGACGCTTAGGGCTTCCAACTCGGATATGGAATATCTGGACTCGGTGGGTGTGATCTTACGGCTCACGTAGCAAATCGGATGGAAGATGCCCTCGTAAAATTGGCCTAGTACTGCAGCGATGGAGATCCTGCTGGCATCTGTCCTAAGATACTAAACGAGCCTCGGGTTAGGCAAGCGGAGGATTGGAACATTACTAAACAAAATTTTCAATTTTGACAATGCAGAAATTAATAATGCATCTTTAACATCCAATTTTACAGAAGCTTTTAAAACATTGGAAAATACACTTGTAATCTCCGCTAAATTTGGAATAAATTTACTATAGTAATTCACTAATCACAAAAGGCTTCTGACCTGTTTCTTGGTGGTAGGCATGGTCAGATTCATAATTTTGGTAATAATTTTCTGGTCAGTCTTTAGTTGACCTTGAGAAATGACATGACCCAAGAATTCTATTTCTTTTAGGCCCAATTCGACTTTGCTCGGTTTGACAGTGAGCCCGAAGAGTCGCAACCTATTAAAGACATGTCTCAGTTTCAGTAGATGTGTTGTCCAGTCATCAGTATGGACACATATATCATCTATATAGGTCACTGTATTCGTCACTCCATGAAGTAGATCTCTAGTTAATCGTACGAAAGTGGCAGGAGCGTTTCGAAGTCCGAAAGGAAGAAAACGCCACTCGTACAATCCTAAAGGAGTTGAAAAAGCAGTAAGATGGATGGATTGAGACTGCATAGGGACTTGCCAATATCCCTTAGTGAGATCTAATTTAGAAAAGATTTTGGAGGTGGACATGTCAAGAATAAGATCTTCGCAGGAAGGAATTGGCTCTGCGTCGATCTTAGTGACGTTGTTGAGCTTTCGATAGTCCACGCACAGACGAATTGTAGAATCTTTCTTCTTAACTAGAACAATTGGAAAAGAGTACTCAGAGGTGGATTTCTGGATGATCCCACTAGCCTCTAAATTCAGAATTTCTTTATTTAGATTTTCCCTATAGCTTAGTGGGATTGAGTACGGCCTGCATTTAATAGGCTTAGAGTCCGTAAGAAGAATGGAGTGTTCGATTCTGTCCGTCCTACCTGGAATGTCAGAGAATATGTCTTTGTATTCCGTCACTAATTCTACTAATTGTCGTCGTTGACTGTCTGTTAGTCCCTGTTCTATATGTATGCTATCTAATGTAGCAGTCTTGTCTACAATAGGAACTGGTAGTTCCATTCCGTCGTCGTCTACCTGATTCAGTACGGTGGTGGTGCTAAGTGTGTATTCTGTATTCTCGCTAAGTGTATGCTCGTCGGATATGCCCGTCTCACTAACTAGTGTAGTTGCGTTATGTATGTCTGTCGTCTGATCACTTGGTGTGGGTGCACTGTGTTCGTCTGTCTCTACTTCTGTCTCTTGTCGTGAATAGTAAGGTTTCAACATGTTGACATGGAATATCTTTAAGTTTCCGTTTATTGATATTTCATAGTCAACATCTGAAACTTTACGTACCACCTTGAATGGCCCTTGCCATGAAGTCAATAATAAATTTCGTTTGTCAGGAAGCAAGAGAAGTATGTCTTGATCTGGTTCAAGTTCAATTGTTCTCGCCCCTTTGTTGGCATATTGGCGGTAGATTTGACCCTTCCTCTCCAAAGCTGCCTTAGCTATAATACACGATTTCATGATTTTATCTCGTGTTTCAGTCACCATTTCATAAGGTGTTTTTGGTTCGGGAATTTGAATAGAATTTGTTATTGCCTGATGATAAATGGTTAGGGGTCCACGTGGGTTAGCCCCGTACACTAATTCAAACGGTGAGAAACCCGTGCTTGAATGGGGAATCTCCCGATAGGCGAACAGCACTGTTGGTAACAGTGTATCCCAATCAGCTGGGTTTTCTGCTGTTACCTTAGCCAGCATATGCTTAAGATCTCCATTAATTTTTTCTACTATCCCATTGCTGGCTGGATGGTACGCTGTCGTGAAATGTTGTTTAATCCCTAACATTTTTGTAAGGGCTTGCGTTGCAGCCGATATGAATTGTGTTCCACGATCAGATAGAATGGTCCGTGGAAATCCGAATCGTGAGAACAGGTGTAGAAATACATTGGCAACATCTTTGGAGGTGATGTACTTCAAAGCTACTGCCTCAACCCACCTTGTACAGAGGTCGACCATCGTCAATATGAAGCGATTTCCTTTGCTGGACACCTGATTGAGGGGTCCAACAATATCTACCGCCACACTTTCAAATGGCCTAGAAGCCGGTGTAGAAGGTTGTACTTCAGCTGTAGCATGTTTACCCTTTCGTACTAACTGTTGACAGACATTACACGAACGACAAAATAATTTAATATCATTGCAAAAACCTGGCCAATAGAAAAGGGCCTGAATTCTGGCCCTGGTTTTGTCATATGCAAGATGGCCAGCAAACGGTGACTCATGTGCAATCTTTAGCACAGTTATGCGATGTTGTACAGGTAACACCGTTTGCTGAATCTCATGGTTACCAGTAGTATAATATCTAGTAAGAATGCCATTATTTAATCTGAAGAACCATGAAGCGTTCTTTGTCACTTTTGCTCGTTCTTTCAATATTTTTAAATAAGGAGACAAACTAGGATCAGCTTTCTGCTGTTCTATGAATTTTTGTCTGTTGTTATCATAAGTGCTAGATGGAGATAGCATTAGTAGTCTCTCATCTTGAAGCGTGTCTTGATGTTTTATAGTGTCTGCTCTGGTTGTTGCATTAACTGCATTCAGTTGGTTCCATGCAGCTATTTCATCGCTAGTACATTGTTTTAGTTGAGGTAAGCAACCCAGAATTAAATCAGTACAAGGGTTGTCAAGTATAGCACAAGTAAATGTACCCGAAAGGAAAAGAGTGTCAATACGGGCTTTGGCCAAAGGGTAAATTTCAATGTTACCCGAAAAGGTTCGACATTTGACAGAGTCACCTGTATAATCCTCTTGACTCACCAGTTCCTTTCTGAGACCAATAAGGGTACTCCCGCTGTCCAGCAAACATTGGCATGGTCTATCATTGACCATTGCATTGTGGAACTCTAAATTGCCTCTGGAGGCTAAGGCTGCATTCACACTCTCAGATGAGAATGGAACTGTATGTCCACATTCTAATTTTCCGTCAGCATGAAACTGGTGACATCGCTCACAACTGTCAAAACTCAACATATCGTTTACACAACACACCTCTTCCGTCTGGTTAACAGGTAATTCATTTTCAACATCACACTCAGTCTCACTACTACTATCAGAAGATGTATCAAGTAAAATAGCATTGTTGGCTTTCATACGTTGGCGGCCAAGGCACTTATTTGAATAATGGCCGTAGCTGGAACAAAAAAAAACATTTAATGGCACGCCGGTATGCAGATCTTTTGTTCTGTTGCTTCTTAATAACATTTTCAAGATGTGCCGGATACCCTGGCGATTTGTCACACATTGAATAAGTGTCATGTAAAAGTTGACAGTGGATACATTTTGAAACTTTTCTATCTTTCTTGTCAAATTTATTAAATGGTTTTCTATTGCTCTGATAGTTTTTAGATTGATCTTTTACAAAGGAAACTATTTCAGAGTCATTTGAAGTTTTTAAAATATTTCTGTTTGAAGAAAAATATGCTGACCCTTTCTTTTCAAACTGTTCTATGGTTTCAATGTCCGACTGCTGCAAAAATTTAGCAAAAGAGGATGGTATCGTGGATATTACTTTATCCATAGTTATTAAGTTTTTTAATTTATCAAAGTCTTTTCCTATCTTAGCTGCTTTAAGCCACCTATTTAGTACACTTTGAACATTTGAGACGTAGTCAATGAAAGTCTCAGTAGGTTTAGGTTTTAAAGTTGAGAACTGAACCTGATACCCAGGGGCATCAAGTAAAAAGTGTTGCATAATCCTATCACGGATGTATTGGTAGTCAGATCTAAGATCGGTTGGTATAGATTCTATTACTTTAAGGGGTTCACCACTTAGGTTCTTCATATAAATCATAGCCCACATCTCTAAAGGAACTTGGTGATATTTAAACTGATACTCGACATTTTCTGTCCAGGCAGATATTGAATCCTCTTTACAATATGCTTTGATAATATTTTTGTATTTGTTGAACTTATTTTCTTCTTGTTGACTTTTAAGTTTAGTGGCAGAGATCTCTGCGTGTGAGTCTACATCCATCTCTTTCATCTTTAATTGTGTCTCTGATTCTACTTGTATTTGTTTTTCCTTAACTCTTGCCATTTCATCTATCTCTTTTTGCTTTAGTTCTCTTTCTTGATCTAATGTCTTTTGTTTCATTTCCTTATCATGTTCTAATTGTTGTTGTTTAATTTGCACTTCTTTTTGTTTTGTTATCTCAGCTAGTTGTATCTGGTGTTGCCTTTCCTGTGCGCGTTCATCTCTCTCTGCATCCTTTGCTTCTTTAAATTTTTGATCTGCATATTGTTCTAGCTCTTT